>CM077820.1:55951430-56338418 GCA_039720395.1 Liquidambar formosana | reverse complement strand
TCCCTCCCGTCGGCCTCTTCTCCTCTTCCCCTCTCCTTCTCTCTTCTTCTCGCTTCTTCTTCCTTTTTTTTTTTTTTTTTTTTTTTCTCTTCCCTCCCTTCGGCAGTAGATGTGGCTAGATCTGACAGTCATTGTCACCGGAAAAAAAATGGAGGTTTTGAAAAAAAAAACCTCCCTTGCCTCACACACAGATCTGACCAAAAAAAAAAAAAAAAAAAAAAAAGGGAAAAAGAAAGAGGAAAGAAAGAAAGAAAGAAGAGGAGAAGAGGAAGAAGGACAGAGAGTGGTTACTCGCCAGAAAAAATGGAGGTTTTGAAAAAAAAAACCTCCGTTGCCTCACACATGGATCTGACCAGAGCCCAAAAAAAAAAAAAAACAAAAAAGGAAAAAAAAAAAGGAGGAAAAAAAGAAAGAAAGAAGAGGAGAACAAGAGAGAAGAGGAAGAAGGATGGTCGCCTTCGTCGTCGCCGTCTCCATCGCTGTCGCCGTTGCTCACCGGTCTGCTGTGGGGGCGTGGGGTGTTCTTCCAAATCTCATGTGTGGGGGGTAGGGAGTGGGGTAGGTGAGAGGGGTGGGTGAAGGGTATTTTAGACTTTTAAAGGAGTGGGTATATATTTTTAGGGGGTGGGGCAATTTAACCTTTAGGGGAGGTTGCAATAGCCACGTAGAGTCTATACAGATTTCTATAAACCCAAATCCACTTCATAGCCCAATAAATCCTCACATCTAAAAATTTCCAACATGGGCCCACAAGATCAGATAAATAATTTCTTAATATATAAAACTTTTCTTAATTAATAAAATAGTTCAGTTACCATGTTAATGGAGGAGATAAATTTCAACAAATTAGTTGAACTATGTAACACTAACGTAAACACATCTGACATCACCCTAAGTCCCATGTCTTATCATTTTTATTTTTGCTGTCTTGTCTAATTTTATCTATACATGATCGAAAAGTCCATGATTGTCATGGAGATTTAAGTGGAGAAGTTGAAACGTTTTCGGCTTTTGGCCTTACCTTTACAAGACAAAACAAATGCTTCCAAATTAGGTAGAGAAAAGCAACCATGAGAGGGGCCCATGAACGTGTCACATTAAACCTTGTGGTAATTTAGTTCGATTTATCCTATTTTTAAATATCCAGTGCTTCGCTTTTTTGTATTTTTTTAAAAAGAAATTTCTTGTATTTATTGGTGTAAAAAAAAAAAAAACAAAAAAGGCCATGCTTTGATCCAAATGATGTTTGCTTAAAAAAAAATATATGGAGTTGACCAAAACAATAGAAGTAGCCATGGGTGGAAGGGCTTTGGACAAGACAAATTGGAGAAGTAGAGAAATTGTCTTTGATAGGGAATTTGCACAAGGACACAATAATAATAAAAAAGTTAAACAATTTATGCAAGTCGCAGAGACACAAAAGCTATGACTCTATAAGCAGTTCGAGGTGGAGATCTTAATTTTCGAGTCCATTTGAAAGCACTTGGTATTTAAATAAAAGAAATAAAAAAATTTAAAAAAAAAATGTCATACTGAAAGCAATGTTAGCACTAGCGCTCTCAAAAGCGCTGTTTCCAGTAGCGATTTCAAGATTTAATTAAAGAAAGGTAAAAGGCTATGGATTTGTCCCCGAAAATTGCCAAACCTCCTCCCCCTCGTTCTGCCTGAACTTAGGCCATTACTCCATCTACCCTTTTTCTCGCCTCACCTCTCTCTCTGATCCCTTTTGTTTTCATTGACTTGGTTAAGATGATTACAGGCCTGAGACCTCATCATACCTACGTGGTCACCAGAGCATTGAACAGCCAACCCAACAAATATTCTGATGTAGGCTTATTGGAATTTTCAAAGACATTGGATGAAGGGAAATGGCTGGCCGTACGTGAGAGACGAAGACTTGGAATGTGGGTTTGCAAACTGGATTTGAGGTGTAATGGAAATGAAAAACAAGTGATTGATAAGTCTAATGAGATTGAACCTAAAGATTGTGACCAATTTAAGTGGGGTGCTCTGTTTTGGTGGACTCCATATCTTTTGTCTTGGTATGATTTTTTTAGCAATGCTATTATATCCCAAATTTTGTTTTGTTTAATTTGTTTTTTGTATTTTTTCCTTCAAAATTTAATGTTCAAAAAATGAGGTGATATTTCACATTTTGATATTGGATGCTATTATATCCCAAATTTTGTTTTTGTTTTTTCTTTTCTAAATTTAATATTCCAAAAACAAGGTGACATTTTAATATTGGATTTATTTTTAGCTCGTAATTCAAATTCAAAATTTAAAATTGTAGGTTAGTGTGTTGCCAAATTGATTTTGGGAAATATATATATATATATTTTTTCCTTTTGGGAACAGATAGCATTTTTCATCTTTGTTGTTTTGGTATTAAATAAAATTGTTTTGCCTACCAAAATAAAATAAAATAAAATAAAAAGATAAGTACAGAGTAGCATTTTGTCCTTTGAATTCTTTGGGAACTCAAAAACCTTGTGCTCACATATTATTACAGACTAAGTGAATGGTGCTGCCCAGGGCCTCCCAGCTTCCTCAGCCTTGGATCCATGGTCTTTGTGAGTGCACAATATTGTTGCAACCTTTCAGGCATTGCATCATGCACCTGCCACCACCGCTGGTGGGCTGGCTCACTAGCAGCAGGATGATATTCCGAGAAGTCCCAGTTACAATCATGGTCTCTGCCTCTTTCACACAACCATGGCTTCAATCCCACATAATGAATTAAATTAGCATCATTAGGGACCTCATGGTCTTTACTATACACACCTCTGTAACCCTTGAGATAATTTAATCGCGAAGGCAATCGATGCCACCATGTAAACACTTCATTTAGAAGACCTTGGTCACCCCTATTATACGAAACCAATGTGTCCTTCTTCTTCATTAGGGTTTCGAACATACACTTCGATGGTTCCACCAGCATGATCCCAGAGTTGAATAGCGCCTTGTCATTCCTAGCGGCGGACAATTGTGGGTAAACGAAGAAATCATCGATATTTTTCAGAACCAAAAGGTCCGCATCTATGAAGATGACTTTATGGTATTGAGTGAGTTGCCATATGCGGAGTTTGCTATAGTTCCACTCGTTGTAAGTGTCTTTTTCTGCATTCGGGTTTTGGATACGTTCGATATGCTTGATCTTCCATCCTGCGGCTTCAAGCCCTTCGCGGGATCGTGTAGTTATGGAGTCATCTGCTAGCAACACTAGGTCTTTGGTTGATTTTGTTTGGATGATGCTTTGGGCCAAAGCTATTGCACCACAAACATAAGCTTCTGAAGAATGGAGAATTGTCACATAGGCTTCTTTAGGCTGCAAGTCAATGGAGTTGTTCACTTTTGATGATGGGGAATGTGATCCAAATGTCCTCCAATGTTCTTTTCCTTCAATATTTGGGACAAAGCCATAGCCAAAAACACAGATTCAGATGGTTAGGATGAACATGAAGATATGGAAATTTTAAAACCCAAAAAATGAAGAAAAATCTGACGCGTGCTTCTATTGTGTAAAGATACATGACAAAATAAGGGATCAAAATTTTCAGATTTCTAGTTATTTTCAACGATAAAAAATCTTGGTATTTTGAAATCTCCAATATATTGTTTTTCCTGGATTTCGAGTTTCAAGAAAGCCCATCATGCTTGTCGTATTGGCTTACTCTATTCCCAGTGCAAGTGCCTAAAAGGGAATTGGATTCACTGCTGGGTTCACCATGTCAAGGTAATCCACACCCTTAAATGAGAGATTGGATGATTTAGATTAAAAGTTGAAAAAGTTATCCAATAAAGTCATTTTGGTTATTTCAATAGCACATTTTCAACTTTTAATCCAAACCATTAAATCTCTCATTCAAGAGTATAGATTAACTTGACAAGATGCTCAGCACTAAATCCAAGTCTGCCCAAAACTCTTAATAAACAACGAAGCAAACGGAAGCTAGGAGTGCTAAATAACCAAAAACAAATATATATATATATATATTTGTGCATGTGGGATTCCTCGGAGTACGTGCTAAAAAATAAACAAAAATACAATTAAAAAAAAAATCATATGATATATTTGTGCATGTGACAATGGAGTATATACCACTCAGCTCTTTTATTGGAATATTAATAAAATAAAATATAAGGAAGAATCCACACCGAAGCATAGTAACAAAATTGGGATTGATCAGGAACCCCCAACCCAAAGGCAAAGATAACAAATCATAATCTAAAATAAAAATCCGCTATAATAATCAAACAAATATTCAGACCCCAACCCTAAAACATTATTATGGGAATTTTAATAGCTTACGTTTTTCTTAATTGGGGGGATTTCAGATTGGTTGGATAATGGGAAAATAATTATAATTCAGTTCTAATTAATATTAATTTCTTAATAAATAACTATTAACTGTAATTATTCAATTATTCACTCATAATCCGACCAATCTAAAATTCTCCCTTCTTAATTTATTATGTTGTCCATATATGTAGAAGGAATCATCATGCCTGATTAATCCACAATCACACGTCAAAATCAAACCTAGATAGTTGAAGTTTTGGTCAACAATGTCTATTTTAATTTTTTTTATTACTTTTTTTTTTTTTTTTTTTTTTTTTTTTTTTTTTTTTTTGTATCAAACCCCATACCCTAGAGAAAAAATTCCATGTGCTATTATGACACAGTCACGTGGTGTCACAAGTCAATCAGAGATCAAGATAAATGAAATTGTCAAGATATTTTTTAACTCCACAATTCCACTTATTTTGATCCTAATTGATTCATGACATCAGATGACTCATGTCACAGTTGCATAGAAGTTCTCCTAGCCTCCATACCCTAACCATAAGTAGGTCTCCTCACCCACCCCCACCCCCACCCCCACCTGTTTGGCTGATTTGTCTAGCGGGCTTTGCTAACTTAATTCCTCCTAATTTTCTCTTCTTTTTTTTTTTTTGATTTTATTTTTTCTCCCCACTATTCTGGTAAAGCTGGTTTGGATCTCGAAAAGACCTATGAATGGCAAGATGTTGAAAGTTAAAAATATTTGTGCATGTGGGATTCCTTGGAGTTCATGCAAAAAAAAAAAAAAAAAACAAAAATACAATAAAAAAAAAAATATCCACTCAGCATGTGATAAGGTCATAAGGAGAAAAAAATACCACTCAGCTATTTTATTGGAATATTAATAAAATAGAATATAAGGATAAGTCCTCACCGAAGAATAGTGACAAGTTTAGGATTGATCAAGAAACTACATGACATGGGATAAATCAAAACTAAGAAAATTGTTCAAGATAATATGGAGAGTAATTTGAATGGGGTCTAAAACCATAATTTTAAGTGGAATCTTTTATACATGGGCTGTTTAATAAGTAAATTAATTAATTCATTAATTAAAAATTAGCACCGACCAAAAATTCAAAAAGATTATTTTGGTGACCAGGAAGCCCACCAACCATATTGCTAAACCGATTTGATTCTCCCAACATTATATCAAATTTACCACTTAAAAGACACTATTATTGACATTTTATTCAAGTCATAATCAACTAATGAAGAATATTTTGCCCACCCCCAACCAAAAGGCAAAGATAACAAATCATAATAAAAAATAAAAAAAACAGTTGTAATAATCAAACAAATATTCCGACCGAGACCCAAAAGTCTAAAACAGTATTTTGAGAATTTTAATTGCTTACATTTTTCTTAATTTATTATGTTGTCCATTTGTGTAGAGAGAATCATCATACTCGATTAATCCAATACCACACGTCTAAATCAAGCTTTAATTTACCACTTAAAAGACACTATTATTGATATTTTATTCAAGTCATAATCCAAGAAGTGGAGTCTTGTTAGTTAGTCTTCCAGCTTTCTTGCTCCGCTTTGGCTTTTTTCCCACTGGTTGGTGGTGGCATTGAAGGTTTCTGTGTGTATAGGGTTTGGTGATTGTTTGGTGTATTTCGAAAGTTTGAGTAGGTTGTTGGTGTCCATGCTTGTTGTTTTTGGGTTTGAGCTGGTTGGTTTTGTGATGGTGTTTTCTCTCTTTGTGCTGGTGCTTGCTGGGTTGCCCTGTGGTGGGTCTTTTGAGCTGGTTGTTGTTGAGCTGGTTGGTTTATGGTGGATTTGGGTGTTTTTTTCCAAAGGTTTGTGATGGTTTTTTGAGCCGGTTTCTTGTTCAGCAGGATGCTTGTTCAGGTGCTCGGTGGGTAGTCTTGTGATGGGTCTGTCATAGTCTTGAAAAATTGGGATGTGTTTTCGTTCAGAGTTGGGGTTTTTTGTAATCTTGGTTGAGGTTGGTGTGGGTCATTGGGTGTGGTTGTTTTTGTGGTTGTGTTTGGAGTTGTTTGATGTACTAATTTTTCCCCTAAATTTAATTTAAAACTGGTTTGCTCATCAAAAAATAAAAAAAAAACTAATGAAGAATATTTTGCCCACCCCCAAACAAAAGGCAAAGATAACAAATCATAATAGAAGGTAAAAAAACAGTTGTAATAATCAAACAAATATTCCGACCGAAACCCAAAAAGTCTAAAACAGTATTTTGAGAATTTTAATTGCTTACATTTTTCTTAATTTATTATGTTGCCCATTTATGTAGTGAGAATCATCATACTCAATTAATCCAATATCACACGTCTAAATCAAGCTTTAATTTACCACTTAAAAGACACTATTATTGACATTTTATTCAAGTCATAATCAACTAATGAAGAATATTTTGCCCACCCGCAACCAAAAGGCAAAGATATTAAATCATAATAAAAAATAAAAAAACAGTTGTAATAATCAAACAAATATTCCGACCAAAATCCAAAAAGTCTACATAAACGTACCCCACACCGGATTTGGGTATTAAACGTACCCCACATTGGATTTGGATTTGGTGAAGTTGGCTATTTTTACTGCATGGTGTAGTAAACGGAGGATTAATAACACGTGGGCAAGGAAGAGAAATTGAGAATTATTAGGCATTGAGTGTTAAATATATCTCTCAAATTTTAGCCCTCTATTTCACCAAATCCAAATCCCCCCACACCCTAACCATAGGTGGATCCCCCACCAACCCTAACCCCGTTTGGCTGATTTGTCTGTTGGGCTTTGCTTACTTAATTCCTCTCAGTTTTCTCTTCTTCATTTTTGTTATTTTGTTTTCTCTTTTGGTAAAGCTTGGTTTGAATCTGGAAAAGAACTACGAATGAACAGAATATACAGGCGTTGAAATTAAATTGCTTACAAGTTTATTCCTACTTCCAAGAGGATTTAGACACATTTTTCTTTTCTTTCATTGCCCTCAAGTTTTCTAAGAGTCAAATAAAGGCTCAAGTTTACTTAATTGGTACTGATTAGATCATTAACACAAAGAAAACCAATTAGAGACCAAATTAAACTTACCTGGTTCTACACTAGGAGCAGCAAGTTGGCATGTCCCTACAGGCATGAGCACCTTTTGTTTCAGCCTCATCAAATCAGGCCTATAAACCCAGTAATCCCCTTCATGGCTCAACAGATCCTCACATCTAAAGATTTCCAACATGGGCCCACAGGACCCGATAAACACGATATACACCGTCCGATTAACATCGTGCTTCTTCCAGCCACTCACTGCCAGATTAGCAACAACTAAATTAACTTGTAACCTAAACAAATCCCTAACACCTTTGTTCTCTACCTCACTTCCACATGGAACCCTAGCTATAACCACGTTGACCTCGCCGTAATCTTCGAATCTCGGCATCGGCATTTTCGGGCACGATGGTGGGCTCCATTTCGCATCTTCATCAATCCATTCAGGGAAGTAGTTTTCCCACCGTTGATCCTCCGCCACACGATCAAAACCTACCAAGACGGTCTCCCCTAATCCATGCAGTTTGTGATCTTCCTCTTCTTCTTCATGCATGTTAACTAAACCAATCTTGATCTTCCTTCCCTTGGCTTCTTCCGCGACCATATCGTACCATTTAGGATTTTGGATTGTCCCATTTGACGACTCATTTTTTTGGCTCTGAACACCTTTACGATTTGGGTTTGGTCCAAAAGTTCCTGCGAGGACTATGAGGGCTACATAGAGATAGAAGAGAAAGAGAACGATGTTTTTTGGCTTAGCATAAGAGAGATCCATTTGAGCTTCCCCGGCCTTGTTTGTTCTGTGTCAAGTGACTTATAACGTCCTTCCAAATAAAATTGGATTGGTGGATCAAACCCATTTAAATATGACCATGTGGTCTTATAGTTTATGTATATTTTTTTAATTTAAAACTTATAATAAAATTAACAACCAGTACGGAAAAAAAATAAAAAAATTTGGTGAATAGACAGCCCACCAGCCATATGGCTAATTAACTAATCGTATTATCACATAATTACGTTAAATTTACAGCTTAACAGGTTGTTTTACAATTTTATATTCAAATTAAAAACTCATATACAGCGAAAGCCCACCAGCCATTTGGCTAAACTAATTGTATTATCAAAAACATTACATTAAATTTACTACTCAAAACATTATTTAGATAACTTTATATTAAAAGAAGTCATATCCCGCCAAAAAAATTTGTTTTGTCAACCCTCCCCTCCCCCAGAAAAAACCCCCCACATATATTCCGATCCAAATGCTAAAACATTATTTTGGAATATTTTGATGACATACATTTCTCTTAATTAATTTATGTGGTCTTAATATTTTATGTAAACCGAGGGAATCATTCTGCTAGCTCACATGTAAAATATCGTACTCAATTAGTGTGTGTTACTTTCCTACTTTCTAACCCTACACAGGACCACACCATACCCATATAGATAGGTCCCCACCACCCTCTCTCCTCCACTGATAAAAGACTCCTTAAAAGTTTACTTAAAAGTTTATTCCTACTTTGGAAGCCACTTATACCACTTTTTCTTTCCTTCAATTTCTGTTGGGTTCTCCAAGATCCAAACGGAGGCAAGTTTCTTTAGTCATTAGATCATTCAAACTACGTGGAACCCATCAATCCATGTGAAACCACCAAACAACATTGATTCACATTTGATGATCCAAGTTAATGAAGAAGATCTCAATCCTTTAACACTTATTTAGCAATTAATCAAACAATATTATTTATAATCCATTTAATCTCTTTTACTCCTTTTAGTCTCTTAGCACAAAAATACCTTCTTCTTATCTTAAGTAAAACCACCCATTAGCCCTATATCCAAATTATCCATCTTGAGAAGGAAACTCGGTCTCATGGGTTTCATGACATCACGATGATGTCAATAAAGGATTCCCAACCTCATGTTTCATAACATCATGATCAAAAAGAAAAAGGAAAAAGGCATCATGATGGCAAGCCCTCACGTTTTAATGATGGCCCATGTACATGTGATTTGCCCGCCCAATAACAAGCCCTTTGATGAAGCCTGCCAACAAGCGGCCTTCCACATGGGGCTAGGCATTTGCGTAGACTAATACTAGGGCGATGTGCCCGTGCAAGGATGGGCCCGCACGTTATCGGTGGTATACTTTTTCTTTTTCTTTTTTTGCTAAGTGATCGGTGGTATACAGGAATACTCATTTGTAGCTAAGAAGACCATTTCCTACAGATATTTTTATCATTTTATGAAAAGAAATACTTGAGCGGTTCATATATTAGGAGGTTTTGATCTTCATTCCACACCCCCCCAAAAAAAATAACATAAATAATAATAGACCCTTTCCTTGCTGCCCCAGCATTGTTAGAAGTGGCTTGTGGAGCTAGGCAGCTAGCCCTTTTAGAAACTAAAGAATTTGTCGTGTTGTGACGAACCAAAGCAACGGCTGAAGCAAACCCAAAGCGCCAACGTGGTTACATGCCAATAGCATTCCGTTTTGGTCGAACCAAAACATAAATATGACTTGATGAGCGAAGGTGCTACAATGGTACAAGGCCATAAAGCCAGGGCAAAAGCGGCATGAAATAAGGGATGAACACAAGAACAACTTTTCCTTTCTTATAGTGTAAAATAGATATAAATTATTACAAACTTGACTAGCTCGATCACACTTGAAATGGGCTCCACGTTCTTATGTTTTTGCTCTTCCACTGAGTACTCTTCTTGTTTTAATGATGATTTCAACCAAGTTAAATTATTATTTTGACATTGGTGCGGTTATGCTGCCTAGGGTAGGCAGCAGTAGTGTAAAGACACCTATCTACACCATGTTGGGGACAGCGGAAACAAAGTGGACTTTGAGAAAGGAAAAGCAGGAAGTGGATTTTTTCTACTAGGAAATGAAGCAAAACAGGGGAGATTATGGGGGAGTTGCAGAGCTGCTGCTCCTGCACTTCTATTGCTTTAAGCCTCCTCTTTCTTACTCAAAAAACATGCAACCCCTAACATGAAAAATAAAGACTCAAGAGACAAAGCAATAAAGCATTGCAGCTCTGAACACCTTGAAAGACTAACATACCAAAAAGAACACTGCCCAACGACACTACCCAACTGGCCAACTACAAACATAAAGTTAAGACTGCCCCAATATTTTTATTGGCTAATAGTACTATTTCATTAAAGGTTTTATACACAAGAAGAGGGATGAAAGTCATGAAACCATGAGAGCGTTATTGTATCATACGGAAATTTTGATATCAGCTGCCTTTTCTCCCAAAAAGTGGGATCCACATGAGGTGAGATGATCAGGTGAGAATAGATCAAATCTAACCTAGTGGGTGCTCGATTAGATTCGAGTTGGATGTGTAGTTTGATTTTCATTGAATGCGTCTTAGGTGTTTGAGGCTTTGTCTAGTAGAAGGGCTTGTTGGTAGTTGCTTTCTATGTCCACTAGATGGGCTTGTTGGTAGTTGCTTTGTTGGTAGTTGCTTTCTATGTCCATTAGATGGGCTCGTTAGTAGTTGCTTTCTATGTCCATTGGATGGGCATGCTTATGAGAGCATTTATACACAATTTCCTTTTCTTTCAGTTACCTCAATTAAGCATCTTCAAGATTCAAATAGAGGCTAATGATTAGAGCATTAACACAACGAAAACCCAATTGGAGACCAAATTAATTGAACTCACCTGGTTCTGCATAAGGAGCAGCAAGTTGGCATGTCCCAATAGGCATGAGCATCTTTTGTTTCAGTCTCATCAAATCAGGCCTATAAACCCAATAATCCCCTTCATGGCTCAATCGATCATCGCATCTAAAGATTTCCAACATGGGCCCACAGGACCCGATAAACACGATAGACACCGTCCGATCAACGTCGTGCTTCTTCCAGCCACTCACTGCCAGATTAGCAACAATTAAAGTAACTTGTAACCTAAACACATCCCTAACTCCTTTGTTCTCTACATCTCTTCCACATGGAACCCTAGCTATAACCACGTTGACCTCGCCGTAATCCTTGAATCTCGGCATTGGCATTTTTGGGCACGATGGTGGGCTCCATTTCGCATCTTCATCAATCCATTCAGGGAAGTAGTCTTCCCACCGTTGATCCTCCGCCACACGATCAAAGCCTATGAAGATGGTCTCCCCTAATCCATGCAGATTATAATGCTCCTCTTCTACTTCATCCATGTTGACCAAACCAATCCTGATCTTCCTTCCCTTGGCTTCTTCCGCGATCATATCGTACCATTTAGGATTTTGGATCCCCTTTGATGACTCATTTTTTAGCGTCTGAACGCTGTTACGGTGTGGGTTTGGCTCGAAATTTGCTGCAAGGAGTATAAGGACTACATAGAGAAAGAAGAGAAAGAGAACGATGTTTTTTGGCTTAGCATAGGAGGATTTGGAACCCATTTCAGCTTCCCACCTCTTGTGTGCTCTTTGTTAAGTGACTTTATAAAGTCCTTCCAAATAAAATTGGATGAACCAAACCATTAAAATATAAACATACACATGTGATCTTAATTATAGTTCATTTAAATTTATATTTAATTAAAAACTTTGCAACAACCAGAATGCAAAAAAAAAAACTATGGGGACAAGAAGGCCCACCAACCATATTGCTAGACCAATTGTATTCTCACAGCAAACTTACCCCCAAAACAATATTTTTACAATTTTGTATTCAAGTCATATTAAAAACCTCATATCCTGCCACCGCCAACCAAACCACAGCAGGCCATAGAAAAAGATACATCACTAGGATTAATTTCTGTGGAAGTCACACAACACGAGCTCCCTGACCTTTACCTATGGCCTATGGGTAAATATAAGGAGAAAAAAAAGGAAAAAGAAAAATAGAAAAGAAAAGAAACGAAGGACTCCTAGGGCCTTCTATTTTCTGGGGTGCTTTAGTCGATTGCCTAAATTGCATAGTGGTTGAGCCACCCTGAGGACGCCCATGAATTCTAGCTATAGATTGACCCTATGCAATATAGGCCTTAATATAGCTAGGATCCATCCAAAAATGGTTCCTCCATTTTTTTTTATTCATTATTTTTTGTTGGGATGGGGAGGGGGTTTCAGACTTTCAGGTTCCATAAGTTCATTTAGGTGACCAAGATTAATTGCCTAACACCATCCACTGGTATATATACCGCATTTCTCACAAGGTACTGTATACATATATAACCCTTCATTCCCTTATTGTCCACCACCACTGTCGCGCGCTGCTGCCACTCGACCCCAACTTCGAAGCCAAGAACATTCATCTCGATTCGGTTGATTCTCCAAAATTTCACCACTCTCAATATATACACCGTCTTGGACCACACCAAACTGGCTGCTGAAAGATGGACCCATGCCTCGGATGACTATATATGTGAAAGTAAAAAAATCAACTCCAAATCATATTTGCATGCGGAACAAAACTATGCATTTGGGCATTAGGCCTTTAGAACATTATTGGAATTGAAACTCAAAAACCCTTGTGTTTATCTTTTGTCACAAACAACATGAGTGGTGCTATCTAGCGTCTTTCACCTTAATCTTCTAATGCCCATTAGACAAACTATCATTCTTGGCCCTCCCTCTCCACTCCCTTATCCTTTCATCCATGGTTTTTGTGAGTGCACAATATGGTTGCAACCATTTTGGCATGGCCTCATACACCTGCCACCACCTCCGATGGGCCGAGTCACTAGCAAAACGATGATGGCTCAACCTATCCCAGTTTCAATCATAATCTCTATAACACATCCATGGCTTCGATCCCAAATAATGAAATGCAAAAAGGTCCTTTGGGATCTCGTGTTTTGCATTTTGTCCCCCTATAAAATACTTGAGACAATTTACTTGCAAAGGCCATGGATGCCAACATGTAAACATTTCATTTAGAAAACCTTGGTCACCCCCATTATACGAAACCAATGTGTGCCTTTTCTCCATTAGGGTATTGAACATGCACTTTGAGGGTTCCAGCAACATGATAGTTCGGTTTTCTCCATTAGGCTTCTCCAGGCTTGTAGATGGGGTAGTTGGGTTTTGATAGTCTTGAGTGAATAAGTGTGACATAAATGTACGTGTTCTCCAATATTCTTTACCTTCATTTCAACAAACCATAGCCAAAACAAGATTTATATATATGGTTAATTAAGATGTACATGAAGCAAAGAAAATTATAAAACAAAATTTAAAAACCTAATAAAAACCCTTATGGTTAGGATCAACATGAAGCAATGGAAATAAGGAACCAAATTTTCAACCAGGGAAAATCTTTATTTATTTATTTTAATTTTTTTTTTTTGCCAATCAATGAGGTGTTCGAACTGTCGAGCTCGACTAATCCCTGCTCGATCCCCAAGCGGGCCACCATCTCATGAGGTCGTTTAACGCTCGGGCTAATAGTTCTGGCTAGTGGCTAGCCAAGAGATATTGACTGGTTCCGAATCTGGGATGTCTGAGTTTACAACTCTCCCCAATTGATGCCTCCAATTGTTGTGTATCATTTTCTGTGTCCTATCGAAGTTGTCATATTGGCGTTACCCTTTTTGCCAACTCAGGTGCTCAAAACTATGAAGCAATTAATTGGCAGGAGAGCCAAAAAATAAATAAAGAGAAATAAAATTGTTCCATTTTTATTAGACGTATTCCATCTTGTTTTTTTATATTATTATTTAGAAAACGGTATAAGCCTAGTAATAAAATTGGGAGTAATTAAGAATTACTTGAATGGAATAATTGAAATTTAAAGATAATATTTAGAATAATTTGAATAAAATCCAATCTGATCATACGTTGTCATTGTACTATATGTTAATAATATAAGGAAAATATTCCATAATTATTAGGAATTAGCCAGCAATTTTGGATACATTAATTATAAAAAATTTGCAATATTTAGGAATGAATATATACTTAAGATTTTCATGAAAAAAAAAAAGGGAAAAGAAAATTGGATTCGTTTTGTTTTGTTTTGTTTTTTTCTTTTTTTCAAATGGTGAATAATTCAACATTTTTTCTCTCTGCCCCACTAAGAATTATGTGGCAGGCTATATAACTCTGGCCAGCTTCACTGCAGGGCCCACCAGGCCCAAACGAGTATTTTTGCTTAGTTGCATGCCTGAAATAAGTCCAACTAGGACTCCCGTAACTTAAAAAAGAGTCTTGAAAATCTATCTATAATGAATTAGTGATAATGGTGACGGAAGAAACGGAAAGCTTGTTTCAATCACAGTCTGTTATATCCAAATATTTTCCAACTTAAGAATTGAAAGAAAGGATAAAATAAAGCTCCTCCCAGCAACCTTCTATCAGTATATATATATAAATAGGAAAGGTGTCATTATTATTATAAGGCTAGAGCCAGGAAACTATCTCAGGTGAGTTAACTTATTATAACGTATTACGTTTTAGTAATCACATTTCAACCTAATACCATATAAATGATACTATATGTCACCTTACTACAAACTGACTGTATATGTACTTCAAAATAACTACTAATTTCTTTTAGTAGGTATTAAGATGGGAAATGATCATCAAAGGAGCAAACTATTAATATATATTTTTTTTTTGGTTGAAATTTTCAGGTGGGGTAGCAACACACTGCCTTCGCCTTTGATGACTCATCTTTTAGCGTCTGAACGCTGTTAGGATGTGGGTTTGGCCCAAGATTTGCTGCAAGGAGTATGAGGACTACATAGAGAAAGAAGATAAAGAGAACCAAGTTTTTTGCTTTAACATAGGAGGATTTAGAACCCAGTTCAGCTTCCCACCTCTTGTGTGCTCTCTGTTAAGTGACTTTATAAATTCCTTCCAAATAAAATTGGATGAACCAAACCATTAAAAACTTTGCAGCAACCAGAATGCAAAAAACACTTTGGGGACAAGAAAGCCCACCAACCACATTGCTAGACCAATTGTATTCTCACAGCATTACAGCAAGCCTACCGCTCAAAAACATTATTTTGACAATTTTGTACTCAATTCATATTAAAGAACTCAAACCACAACAAACCATAGAAAAAGATACATCACTAGGATTTCTGTGGAAGTTACACAACACGACGAAAAAAGAAAAAAAAAAAAGAAGAGAAGAGAATAGAAAAGAAAGGGACGGCTCCTTGCCATGTGGTACAATACCAATTAGTCTATAAACTCCTTGGTAACCCACAAACATTGAGTTTATTTATTATTACAAGAGTAGTACTGTTTCATTGCCTAACACATTTGCCTAAATTTATTTGTTCAACTGATGCACATCACATTAACTATCACTTGAGAGTCTTTATAGCATTTTCCTTATTACAAAACAAGATTAATAGTGTTGTCTGGGGTCTGTCACCTCTATCTTCCAATGCTCATCAGGAAACCTAGCAGCCTGAGCTCTCCCTCTCAACTCCTTTAACCATGCATCCATGGCATCCGTGAGTGCACAATATGGATGCAACGTTTTTGACATGACATCGTCCGTTTGCCACCACCTCCAGTGCGCTGAGTCACTAGCATAAGGACGTTGATTCAAAAAGTCCCAGTTACAGTCATAGTCTCTGTAACACAGCCATGGCTTCATTCCAAAATAATGAATCGCATAAATGTCCTCGGGGATCTCGTATTCCGTTTTGCGAAACCTTTTTAACCCCTTGAAATGGTTTAGTCGCTTAGGCCACCGGTGCCACCATGTAAACACTTCATTCAGAAAACCTTGATCACCCCCATTATACGAAACCAATGTGTTACTTTTCGCCATTAGGGTTTCGAACATACACTCCGATGGCCCCACCAACATGATCCCAGAATTGAATACCACCCTGCTATTCCAGACGGCGGATAATTGTGGGTAAACAAAGAAACGATCGATGTTTTCAAGAATGAGAAAGTCGGCATCTATGAAGATGATTTTATCATATTCAACAAGTTGCCATAAGCGGAGTTTGCTATAATTCCACTCGTTGTAAGCACCTTTTTCTGCTTGAGGGCATCGGATTCGTTCAATGACCTTGATCTTCCATCCTGCGTCTCTAAGCCCTTGAAGGGATCGCGTAGTTATGGAGTCATCTACTATCACAACTAGGTCTTTGGTGGAGGTGGTTTGGATGATGTTTTGGGCCAAAGCAATTGCACCACAAACATAAGCTTCTGAAGAGTGGAGGATTGTTACATAGGCTTCCCTTGGCTGGTGGAGGATGGTGTTGGGTTTTGACAGTGTGGACTGTGACATAAATGTTTCCAAATATTCCTTACCTGCATTTCAACAACATAATAGCCAAAACAATTTGTATATGCATGGTTAGGATGAACATGAAACAAGCTAGTAATACTACAAAAGAGTATATCACAAAAGGTAAGGATAAAATATGCCTATTAGTTGTTTTCAACCACAAAGAAATCACACTATTTTGAGATCTATATATATATATATATATATATATAGATATATATATATATATATATATATATAGATATATATATATATATATATATATATATATATATTATTTCCATTAACTGTTCCAAATGATGACATAGCCAATAACAACGTGCCTCATGTAATTAGGGCCACCTCTATCAATATACTAAAAAGGTCCGGTGATGATTAATTTTATAACTAGCTTACGCTTTCCAATTTCTAATTAAACGATAAATAAAACCCTATGCATGGTGGACTCCGGAAATTACTCAATATGGAATAATTCAAAATTCAAGATTTATATATAAATGATAGTCCACTCCATAACGTACTATTTGGAATTAATTAGCTAGGAAACTATATATAGTTTGAAAACTATTTGCAATTTTAGGGAACAAATTATTTAAATATGGTAAATTAATGAACTGTCTTATGAGGGGGAAAAAAAACACGGAATTTATTTGAAGAAATAGTGATATTTCAAGATTTTCTCATTGAGCCCCAAGTATAATGTACGTGACATGCATGCTATTATTGATAATAGCGCAAATCTGGCATGGGGCACAAAGGCCAAGACCAGTCTATTTGCGTGCATATATTCCTAATATGAGAATGGCAATATTAATTGAAATGGAAATATCTATATATATAAAGCAAGTCCAGGTAGAGACCAAAATTCACCTGGTTCTGCATAAGGAGGAGCAAGTTGGCATATCCCAACAGGCATGAGCACCTTTTGTTTTAGCTTCCTCAAATCAGGCCTATAAACCCAATAATCCCCTTCATGGCTCAATAGGTCATCGCATCTAAAGATTTCTAGCATGGGCCCACAAGACCCGATAAACACAACGTACACCGTCCGATCAATATCGTGCTCCATCCAGCCACTCACCGCCAGATTAGCAACAACCAAATTAACTTGTAACCTAAAAACATCCCTAATACCTTCGGTCTCTACCCCATTTCCACATGGAACCCTAGCTACAACCATGTCAACCTCACCGTAATCCTCAAATTTTGGCATTGGGATTTCGGGGCATGAAGGCCGGCTTTGGTTCTCATCTTCATGGATTGATCCATGGAAGAAGTCTTTCCATTGTAAATCTTCCGCAACATGATCAAAACCTACCGAGACATGCTCTCCTAAATTATACAGCAGATAATACTTCTCTTCTACTCCATCGTCGGCCATGTTAATTACATCAATCTTAATCATCCTTCCCTTTACTTCTTCCGCGATCGTATCATACCATGTAGGGTTTTGGAGTGTCCCCTTTGGCAACTCATTTTTAAGCTGGCAAAGGTCGTTAAGACAAGGCTTAAAATTATAAGTAGATGAAAGGAGTAGGATGGCTGCACAGAAAAAGAAGAGAAAGAGACTGAAGAGTTTTGCTTAGAGCTAGAGGACTTGAAAGCCATTTTAGCTTCCCACGTCTTGTGTGTTCTTTTTTTTTTTTTTTTTTTGCTTAGGGTTGGAGGACACAACACACACACACATACATTTATATACAAGTGTGCATGCAGGGTTTGCACGTTTAAATGTTGTCATTTGTCTTATTGTCACGGTGATTTTTTTTTTTTTTTGGTGAACGTCTTCTTGTTAAAAAAAAAAAAAAAAAAAAAAAAAGAGATTAATTCAGCCAAGAAAGCGAGCAAACACCGGCGAGCAACAACTCTATTTTTTCCAATCAACTCCATTTTTTCCAGTCAATTCCATTTTTTTCAGCAAAAAAAGCCCAACTCATCAAGAGCTCGCCATATCCAAGGTGGGTTTTAATGGTTTCACTCATTTTTCCAAGATTTTTCATTCCTTTTCCTTATCTGTACATCTCCATCTCTCTCTCTATAATGGCAAAAACCCATCAAAGGCTCGCCCAACTCCATTTGTCAGTTGTGACCATCCCAACAGCACGCGCCGGCGAATCCAACAATCTTGGTCTCCACCGGCGGCGACGTTGCTTTTCACCCCAACAATCTACTCTCTCTCTCCCTCTCTCTCTCTCTCTCTCTCTGCCATCGCCAGAAGAGATCAAACCCATGTCACCCACCCCATCTGGATTCGAATGGGTTCAATCTGCCGTCGCCGTCAGATCTAGTTTTCTTGGGAGAAGTAATCATGGTCAGTCCAAATGAAAAGGGTAAGGCGAAGGGATTTTGGATTTGCATTTCGGATTGGGTCGCTCCAGCGTGATCCGGGTCTTTTTAAGTTCCTTATCCACTCAGCCGTTGGATCACTTTCATGAAACATATGTAAATGACTGCCCCACCCATTCCACATCAAATTGATTAGATTTCTTTTTTTAGGTCAACTGTTTGTCCTATGGTTGGTGAAGTCGTTAATTACATTAAAAAGAATGTTATCACCTTTTGCATCTTAGATTCCTAGGGGTTATTGACGCGTCAAGATGGTTGAGCTAATATGATAAATGTGTGTCCCTATCAATCCACATCTTTTGCTAGCTAAGGATTAAATATCGTACTAACAAAAGCATTGATCATTTTTTTCAGTATTTAATTTGATTTGCCATGATCGAAGAGCATCATCTACATAACAACATAAAAAATAGACACAACACATAATGCCAAATTCTCACAACATAAAAAATAGACACAACACAACATACAATGCCAAATTCTCACAACATAAAAAATAGACACAATACACAATGCCAAATTCTCACAAATTGATGTGTATCCCTATCAGTCCACATCTTTTGCCAACTAAGGATTAAACATTGGACTAACAAGCATTGATCATTTTCTTTGGTATTTAGTTTCATTTGCCATGATCAAAGAGCATCATTCACATAACAACATCAAAAATAGACATAACACACAATGCCAAATTCTCACATATTGATGTGTATCTCTATCAATCCACATCTTTTGCCAGCTAAGGATTAAAAATTTGACTAACAAGCATCGATCATTTTCTTTGATATTTAATTTGATTTGCCATGATCAAAGAGCGTCATGCACATAATAACATAAAAAATAGACACAATACACAATGCAAAATTCTCACAACGTTATCTTCAGGTTCATCTTCTAAAGCAAAATAAGAGGTTCTACTCCCCCTATATCTTGCTTCTTTTGACGGTGACTGTGAAAATACATTTTAAGGTATTTTTTAGGTTCCCAAGATTTTGTCCACAACGTTATCTTAAGGTTCATCTTCTAAAGCAAAATGAGAGGTTCTACTCCCCCTATACCTTGCTTCTTTTGTCGGTGATTGTGAAAATACATTTTAAGGTGTTTTTTGCGTTCCCAAGATTTTGTCCACAACGTTATCTTAAGATTCATCTTCTAAAGCAAAATGAGAGGTTCTACTCCCCCTATACCTTGTTTCTTTTGTCGCTAATTGTGAAAATACATTTTAAAGTTTTTTTTTGGGTTCCCAAGATTTTGTCCACAACGTTATCTTAAGGTTCATCTTTTAAAGCAAAATGAGAGGTTCTACTCCCCCCTATACCTTGCTTCTTTTGTCGGTGATTGTGCGTTCTATTTTATAGTTACTTTCCTTACGTCATTTAATTGCTTAGTTTGATCAAGTAAAATGAAAACTAAAAAGGGATACACATGATCTTTAGAATGCCTTTAGCTACATCAAAGACTGTTTTTGGAGACACCAACATAAGAGGCCAATTATATATATGCCAAAGAAAATTGTCACACAAAATTGCATTAAAAAATAGCAAATACATATGACAACTGATGAACAATACATTTCTAATTTCTAGCAAAGGGGGAAAAAATACATAAATAATTGGCCGGTGTACTTTGTTCTTAGTGTTGCCGTGGTCTAGTTTTTTGGGTGGTTGTTTTCCTTTTCTATTGTCTTCCAGTTATCGATCAAGTTCTTATCCATAACTCAAAAAAATTTTAAAAAGAATTTTAAAAAAATCCCTATGATGGTTACATCAATACTAGAAATTATTCTATGGCGGGTGCAATGCGCCAAACACTCATAAATCAATAATTTGTCATGTGATAAATATTTGCAATAGTGGATATGAGTGTCAGACGCATTACAAAAATAATTGTTTTCAGCAATACATTTTTTGTTTTGGCTCAAAGTGGGTTGGGTCGGGTGTCCATTACTTTATCCATAAGGGTTCAAAAACGTATAGAAAAAAGATAGTATGAAGGGCTCATGAGTGTCTTGACGAGCTCTCATCTTATTTCAGGGGTTATTACATAAATTTAAAGGTATGCCATATCATTGGAAGACTCTTCAAAGGTTACACATAAATAATTTCATTAAATTATATATATATATATATATATATATATATATATATATATATATATATATATTTATATATACTGCATAATTTAATCACAAGTGCAAATCATAGTTGGGTATTCTGTTTCGTCCAATGTTAGATCAGAATTTTCTGTCAACAATGATTCGCACATGAGTCCCTACGTAAATATATTTTTGATTGAATTAACTCCAATATGATGAACTTGAGGCGCTAAATATGTTGATGTGATATATATAATTTGATTGCATGCATGAAATATATACCAAAAAAATGGGCCGGCTGGAGAGCTAAAGATTAGGAGAAAAACTATCAATATATTGGAATGTGTACGTACAAGGTAACATGGGTCAATAAAAAGCCTCAAGTGTATTATTTAATTGAAAAATTGGAAAGGTTATTCAAATAATTTCAATTTATGGTTAGTATAAAACATATTTCACATCTAAATTAAGTGCATTTGGGAACCGATCGGGCCTGACATATAATCGTTTTTATTAGTTGGTCACTAAGGTTATCAATTAATTAGTTGCCTTCTGAAGATTTTCTCATAACCATAAAATAAAATAAAAAAAAAAAAAAAAAAAAAATTCCCTTTTTATTTTGGTGCTAGTATGGAGCCTTCTTTTTATATGGGGCCTTATGTGATTAATTGAATTGGAGGCATTCTTTTCACATGAGGTTTAGGCAATTAATTGAGTTGGGGTTTTGGTGGATTTTTTTACACATGGGGGCCTTGGACATTGGATGTCTTAAGGGTACTTGAGTTATATACATGTACTTTCCACTAACCTTAGATTCCAAGGGCCTTCTATTTTCTGGGGGGCTTTAGACGATTGCCTTAATTGCCTAGTGGTTGAGCCACCCCTGAGGACGCCCTTGAATTCTAGCTATAGATTGACTCTATGCAATATAGGCCTTAATATAGCTAGGATCCATCCAAAAATGGTTAATTCTTTATTTTTTGTTGGGATGGAGAGGGGGTTTCAAACTTTCAGGTTCCACAAGTTCATTTAGGTAACCAAGATTAAATGCATTTTTAAGATTTGTATACAGTTGAATGTGAATTGAAGCAAACTTTTATGCATATAAACTAATTGCCTAACACCATCAATTGGTATATATACCGCCTTTCTCACAAGGAATTGTATACATATATAACCCTTCATTCCCTTATGCTCCTCCACCCCTTTCGCTGCTGCCACTCAATCCCAACTTCGAAGCCAAGAACATTCATCTTGATTGGGTTGATTCTCCAAAATTTCACCACTCTCAACATATTCACCATCTTGGACCACCCCAAACTGGCTGTTGAAGGATCGATGCATGCCTCGATCTACTATGTAAAAGCAAAAAAATCAACTCCCAATCATATATGCATGCGGAACAATACTAAGCATTTGGGCATTTGGCCTTTAGAACACTATTGGAATTGAAACTCAAAAACCCCTGTGTTTATCTTTTGTCACAAACAACATGAATGGTGCTGTCTAGGGTCTTTCACCTTAATCTTCCAATGCCCATTAGACAAACTATCATTCTTGGCCCTCCCTCTCCACTCCCTTATCCTTTCATCCATGGTTTTTGTGAGTGCACAATATGGTTGCAACCTTTTTGGCATGGCCTCATACACCTGCCACCACCTCCGGTGGGCCGAGTCACTAGCAAAACGATGATGGCTCAACCTGTCCCAGTTACAATCATAGTCTCTATAACACATCCATGGCTTTAATCCCAAATAATGAATTGCATAAAGGTCCTTTGGGATCTCGTTTTTTGCATTTTGCCCCTCTATAAAATACTTAAGATGATTTAATCGCGAAGGCCATCGATGCCACCATGTAAACACTTCATTTAGAAAACCTTGGTCACCCCCATTATACGAAGCCAATGTGTGCCTTTTCTCCATTAGGGTATTGAACATGCACTTCGAGGGTTCCACCAACATAACCCCAGAGTTGAATATCACTCTGTCATTCCCCACGGCAGATAACGGTGGGTAAGCAAAGAAATTATCAATATTTTTAAGAACTATTAGGTCGGCGTCGATAAAGATGACTTTTTCATACTCGGTGAGTTGCCATACGCGGAGCTTGCTATAGTTCCATTCATTGTAGGTGCCTTTTTCTGCATGAGGGTTTTGGATACGTTTAATATGCTTGATCTTCCATCCTGCAGCTTTAAGCCCTCGAAGGGATCGCGTAGTTATGGAGTCATCAGCTAGCAATACTAGGTCTTTTGTAGAGTTGGTTTGGATGATGCTTTGGGCCAAAGCTATTGCACCACATACATAAGCTTCTGAAGAATGGAGGACTGTTGCATAGGCTTCTCTAGGCTTGTAGATGGTGTTGTTGAGTTTTGATAGTCTTGAGTGTGACATAAATGTACGTGTTCTCCCATATTCTTTACCTTCATTTCAACAAACCATAGCCAAAACAAGATTTATATATATATGGTTAAGATGAACATGAAGCAAAGGAAATTATAAAACGTACAAAATTTTAAAAACCTAATAAAAACCCCTATGGTAATTAGGATCAGCATGAAGCAATGGAAATGAGGAACCAAATTTTCAACCATGGAAAATCTTGATATTTGATACCTCCAATTGTTGTGTATCATATATTTTCTTTGTTTCAACAAAACCTACCATAGTTGTCATATTGGCGTCACCCCTTTTGCAAATTCAAGTGCTCAAAACTATGAAACAATTAATTTGTAGGAGTGCCAATAAATAAATAAACAAATATAGATCGAGAAATAAAATTGTTCCATTATATTTTTATTAGACGTATTCCATCTTTTTCTTTTTTTCTTTTTTTTAAAGAAAACGGTATAAGCCTAGTGATAAAATTGGGAGTAATTAAGAATTACTTGAATGGAATAATTCAAATTTCAAGATAATATTTAGAATAATTTGAATAAAATCCAATCTCACCATAAGTTGTTATTGTACTATATGTTAATAATATAAGAAAAATATTCCATAATTATTAGAAATTAGCCAGCAATTTTGGATACATTAATTACAAAACATTTGCAATATTTAGGAATGAATATATACTAAAGATTTGGGATTCTTTTTTTTTTTTTTTTTTTTTTTTTCAAATGGTGAATAATTCAACATTTAGTCTCTCTGCCCACCTAAGAATTGTGTGGCAGGCTATATGAACTCTGGCCAGCCTCACTGTAGGGCCCACAGGCCCAAACCAGTGTTTTTGCTTAGTTGCATGCTTGAAACAAGTCCAACTAGGACTCCTGTACGTAACTTGAAAGAGTCTAGAAAATCTATCTATAACGCAAAGCATGTTTTAATGACAGTCTGTTATGCAAATATTTTCCAATTTGATATAAAAAATTCTAGCAAGATAAAAATATACTAGAGGTAATGAGCTATAAAATGATAAGAATTTTTTGGAATTTAATAAGAAGAGAGCATAAAATAAGGTGCCTCCCAACAACCATCTATTAGTATATAGATAAATACGAACTTGCATGTCCTTATTATTGATACGTTCATTTAGTTACAATTATTTTGGTGATGAGAAAGCCCCACCTACCATATTGCTAAATTGGTCTTATTCTCCCAATATTCTATCAAATTTAGTACTTAAAAATATTATTTTGGTGATTTATATTCTAAGTCATAGTAAAGAATTCATACCTCGCCACCCTCAACCAATTTTTTCTTTATTTACAAAAGACAAAAAATTCATCATCTATGATAAAAATATGTTATAATAATCCAAGAAATATTCCAACCCAAACAGTAAAGGATTTTTTTTGTTTTTAGGATTTTGATAGCTTACCTTTTTCTTAATTTATTATGTTCTACGTATTATATGTAGAGGGAATATATCATAATATTGCTTGATTAAACTAAAATCACATGTCAAAATTAAACCTAATTAGTATAACTTTAGTACAAGCAAACAATATACCCAAATTTTTTGATATGCCCAAAACTAGAATTCATTTGATTTTGTAATATAATTGGTGAGAATACTGGAGGAGTTATAAATCCAAGCAAAAGTACCAAAAATATACCTTATTAAATTCTTTTTTAGGTTCATTCCAGACAATAGAATTAAATAAATTGAATTGGTTTTTGTTTCATTCCCAACAGATAAAATTAGAATTCTGAATTAAATCAAATCTCTTCTATTTAGAATTAGTTCCAAAACGAGCTGTTATGATTAGAGCACTATACACAAAAGAAACACCAGTTAGAGACCAAAAGTCACCTGGTAATTGTGGATAAGGAGGAGCAAGTCGGCATGTCCCAACAGGCATGAGCACCTTCTGTTTTAGTCTCCACAAATCAGGCTTATAAACCCTGTAATCCCCTTCATGGCTCAATAGATCATCACATCTAAAGATTTCCAACATGGGCCCACAAGACCCTTTAAACACAATGTACACCGTCCGATCAATATCGTGCTTCGTCCTGCTATTCACCACTAGATTAGCAACCACTAAATTTACTTGTAACCTAAACACATCTCTAACGCCTTTGTTCTTTCCCCCAGTTCCACATGGAACCCTAGCTACAACCATGTCAACCTCTCTGTAATCCTCAAACTTCGGCATTGGGATTTTTGGGCACGATGGCACACCCCATTTCTCATCTTCATCAATCCATTCAGGGAAGAAGTCTTCCCATTCTTTACCCTTCGCGACAGGATCAAAACCTACTGATACAGTTTCTCCTAATCCATGCAGCATATAATCCTCCTCTTCTCCTTCATGCATGTTGACTAAACCAATCTTGATCTTCCTTCCCTTGACTTCTTCCGCAATCATATCATACCATTTAGGGTTTTGGATTTTCCCCCTTGACAGCTCATATTTTAGCCAGTGAGCGCTGCAGTGATGTGGGTTTGGCCTGAAAGTTGCAGTGAGGACTAGGAGTGCTATAGAGACAAAGAAGAGAATGAGAAAGAGAATGAAGAAACTTTGCTTAGAACAAGAGGACTTGAAAGCCATTTCACTGACCCACGTTTTGTGTGTTCTTTTTCAAGGGTTGAAGGATATAGATACACATACATATATACATGCAAAAGTGGCGGGAGGCATGTGTATGGCTGCGCAGAATTGGTGTTGTCAAATGTCTTCAATCTCGGTAGATTCACTTCAATTTTTAGACATAATTTGTTAGATTGCCGTCTGAATTTATTGTCAAATTTGGTAACTTGAAATTTATTTTCCATCTTTTTGAATTTGAAGATCAAGAGGTAGGTGGCAAATGAAAATAATCTGGAAAAAAATTAATTATGAAATCTAGATTGATTGATAAGAGCAATACATCTATATCTATCTATGCTACTTTGTTTTTCTTTTTTTTCATGCCCTTGAATATGTCATCCATGGAAAATGAAAACCACCATGACTAGTTTAATTGTACACATGCTCTTGTGGCCTAGTCACGTGCACTAGCTAGCTACATTGTAAGCCCATGAGAAATTTCACCATAAACAAAAAGAAAAAATAAAGCGAAAAACAAAATAAAAATCCCAGGGGATATCAAGTCATAAAATTTTTACCGATTTTGTTAGGGTAAAGGTTGGAAAGTTTTATTACCTTATAAATACAAAACAAATGCATGCAAATTAAACTGTTTTCCTTGATTAGGTGGATTAGAGATCTACAAATTAAATTAATGGAAGTTGCAAATTAATGCATGCCTATTACGTCTCTGAAGAAAATTTTCTCTAAGAGTATATATATTTTAGGAGCATTACTGTATGAGAACAGAAGTAGGACTTGGATTAATACCTCAAAAGGGAACTTAATTCCTATGGTTTCAAAACATTAACTTTCACAAGGCCTGTCAAATATTTTTTGTTTAAACTTAAACCGATGTTTAAAAGGACAGTTATAATCATAGATATTTCAAATGATCTTCGAGAAAATCACAAGTTTTGAAACTATGGTCCAGATCTTCACCATCATTACCATACAACGGACATTCACTAGGAACATTAATTCCTTGTTAGAATAGGTAAACCATTACTAATGATCCACATAAATAATTTTATACGAGTACGTGGCAGAATATTCAGCTTCTGAAATGGGTTTAACACTCTAACTGTAAGATGAATAAGATTGCGGAAACAAACCAAGTTAGCAAACACCACTTGTCCTCAAAACATTTTGAATCGGAATATAAATGCTAACAATAATACAATATATTTAATTTCCATGATAAAATTCTATCTGGCACTTGTTGTTCAAGTTTGATGTTCTTTCTTATCTGAGAGAGGTCAACGGGGGAATTACAATCTATAAGTTCCCCAAGTTTGATTGACCCAGTCTGTGGTATTTTTGTTGGACCCACTGCCCACGGCACGCCTCTTAAAAAGGCACTTTCAAGTGTTTTTATTGGCTAGAGTAACCAAATCGACTAGTAAATTAACACGTACATAATGAGTCAAAAAATAAAAAATACTCCAACAATGCTTATATTGCGAACCAATAGCATTGTGACCATGATGATTCTATTTTCTTCAATTCTCCATCTTGGCAAGGACCACCCCAAACTGCCTTTAAATCCTCTGTATATGCATGCATCAGGATAGATACATTACCATTCGGTCCTCATATTTTTTTTTTGAGAACTCAAAAACCTTGTGTACTATTATTACAAAGAACATTAATGGTGCTGTCTACGGTCTCTCGCCTTGATCTTCCAATGCCCATCAGGCAAACTAGCAATCTTAGCCCTCCCTCTCCACTTCCTTATCCTTGCATCCATGTTCTTTGTGAGACCACAATATGGCTGCAACCTTTTTGGCATGGCATCATACACTTGCCACCACCTCTGGTGGGCCGAATCACTAGCAAAGGGATGATGGTCCAAGATGTCCCAATTACAATCATAGTCTCTATAACACATCCATGGCTTCAATCCCAAATAATGAATTGCATAAAGGTTCCTTGGCATCTCATGTTTTTCAATGGGTAACCCTTCAAAAATCTTAAGTTGATTGAGCCTTGTAGGCCACCGGTGCCACCATGTAAACACTTCATTTAGAAAACCTTGATCACCCCCATTATACGAAACCAATGTGTACCTTTTCTCCATTAGGGTTTCGAACATACACATTGATGGTTCCACCAACATGACCCCAGAGTTGAATAGCACGTTGTCATTTCCAACTGCAGATAATTGTGGGTAGACAAAGAAATCATCGATGTTCTTGAGAAGTATAAGGTCGGCATCTATAAAGATGACTTTGTCATACTCAGTGAGTTGCCAAACGCGGAGCTTGCTATAGTTCCACTCATTGTAAGCATCTTTTTCAGCATGAGGGCTTCGAATACGTTCAATGCGCTTGATCTTCCATCCTGCGGCTTTGAGCCCTCGAAGGGATTTGGGAGTTATGGAGTCATCTGCTAGCAACACTAGGTCTTTAGTAGAATTGCTTTGGATTATGCTTTGGGCCAAAGCTATTGCACCACAAACATAAGATTCTGAAGAATGAAGGATTGTTACATAGGCTTCTCTAGGCTTGTGGATGGTGGTGTTGAGTTTTGATGGTGTGGATTGTGACATGAATGCTCTCCAATGTTCTTTACCTTCGTTTCAATAAAATAAAATAAAATAAATAGTCAAAAACAATATATATATGGTTAGGATGAACATGAATCAGTGGAAATTATGAAATAATATAACAAAGGCTAACACATACCACAATCGTAAAGTCATACCGAAAATAATTTTCAAATTTTCCTTTTCCCATTTTTCTTTCTTTTTTATGCAATGAAGAACATCGCATAGTTAGCTAGGGAGCACTGCTTAACAAAATAAAACGAAAAAAAGGCAGATCACAGACCAATATTCATATTCCACTCAAATCAACAACTCAACAGGCCAATGCCCATGGGCCTAATGGCATGTTGATCTAGTCCCACCAAATGCATAGGCTTTACAGTGTTCTTAATTTCGACTCCTCGTGTATCCTATTATTGTGTGTGTTATTGTATTATTTGGTCATAAATTCATATTTATCTATATATAGGGTTGTTCTTGTGTGAGATATTCTAAACTATCCAGCACGATCACAACTGTTCATGAACAATATGTGTGGGCGCATGGCATTTTACACTCAAACGCATCACTCATGAAAGACCATGACCCTATAAGATATCCAAGATACCTTACCCATCATCAAAGTTGTATTCATAGAAAATTATATCATTCAATATGTACGTTGAATTGAACTATGAGCTAGCAGTCTTTTGACTTTGGTTTGGGCCATGGCGGCCAGTGCTCCAATCTTTTTCCAAATGGGCCATAGGGTATCGCCCGCCTGAACCCAAGTAACCAATTAAAAATTCTTGCCAGACCTACCAGGTCCACATCTTGCCAATTGGCAAATACAATAGACTGGTCTGACGTAGCTACGTCCTGAGCAAATAATCCAATGATATGTACATCTTAACGAGACCAGATAATCAATCCATAAAGATAATGTTAAATAAAAATGGATAGCTTGTCTGTACTGATCAAATATTTTATAATTAATCAACAATATATGGTAACACAATAATTAATTTTCCCTCTCCCTTTTTGGATTAGAATCCTCTCCATTAATTGAACCATTTAATAAAATCTGGACCATTGATATTTAAAGGGTCCCACATGATATAAATTGTCCAGATTTTATTAGACCATCCTGTAAATGAAAAGGTGACTTTCCCTCTCGCTTTATACGTGTAATCAATGATATGATCAATACACCAAACACCACCCCCTCCCACGGCAGGCCAATACAACTGTGTCTGGGAGAGTTGGGTAGATAATTTTTTTATGTACGTGACCTTTACATGCCATCAGACCAAATTAATGGTAGATAACTTAATTATGTCTGACTTATTACATTCATGGGATTAAAATTCAATAGAGTAGGTCACACCCATTAAAATATAAAATTAAAAGGGGTCGTGTTCATTTTGTTTATGTGTGTATATATATATATATATATATATATAGAGTTAGGTGACTTGAAAGCACAACAACCATATTGCTAAACTGATCTCATTCTCCCAACATTACATCAACCTTACCACCTAAAAAACTTTATTTTGATAATTTTTTATTCAAGTCGTAATCAAGGATTCATCCCCCTCTCCCAGGAAAAACATCACCAAAACTGGAAATCTGTTATTATAGTAAGACAAAATATTCTGACTCAATCCATAAAACATTATCTCGAGGATTTTGATAGCTTACATTTTTCATTATTTAAATTGTCTTCCATAATATATGTAGAAGGGAATTATATATCATGCTTAATTAAGCCAATATCACATGTCAAAATTAATGAAAGCCCATTAGTTGAAAATGATGATTTAATTTTCCTAATCATTTTTTCTGATTTTTTTTTTTTTTCCAAAATCTCTCGCATCCAAAAAAGAAAAGAAAATCAGCAACTAAGATGGAAATTGGTTATAATAATCAAACAAATACTCGGATTCAAATCGTAAATAAAAAAATTAAAATTAAAAAAAAAAAAAAAAAAACAACAATATTTTGAGGATTTTGATAGCTAGCATTGTTCTTAATTTATAATGTTATATCTACGTAGAGCTGGTGGAGGGAAAGATCATGTTTAATTTACCCAAATTTTATACACGCCAAAAGGTTTATTAATCGATCTTTTGGAAACTGCTAATTAATTTTTTCAATTATTTTTCGGATCTTTTTCCACTTCTCTCACTTGGGGTCCCACATGGTCTTTATCTCATGTGACACCCCACAGCGGTCCGGCAGCATTTCTGAAACAGTTTCTCTTTGGGTACCAGACCCCATCCCATAGCAACAACGTTAACCCCTTTTTGTCTGGGTGATTTGTTTGGTCTGCCTGCCTTAATCTAATCCAACATTTTATTTTTTATGTTTGTTCTTTCTCTCCTGGTAAAGCTCCGTCCATTTGGATGTTGAATGGAATGAGAAAAAGGAATAGAAAAAACTGAAAATTTGCTTAAAACTGGATATACTTCCGAAAGCATTTTTACATTTTTCTTAAATCCAAACAGAAGCTAAGTTTCTGAAGTGATTACTGATTAGATAATTAATAATAGTAAGAACAATAATTTAGGGATAAAAATAAAATAAATAAATAAATAAAATTAGAGGCCAAAACTCACCTGGTTCAGCATAAGGAGGAGCAAGCTGGCATGTCCCAACAGGCATGAGCACCTTCTGTTTTAGTCTCCCCAAATCAGGCCTATAAACCCAATAATCCCTTCCATGGCTCAATAAATCATCACATCTAAAGATTTCCAACATGGGCCCACAAGACCCGATAAACACGACGTACACCGTCCGATCAACGCCCTTCGTCCAGCCACTCACCACCAGATTAGCAACCACTAAATTAACTTGTAACCTAAACACATCCCTAACACCCTTCTTCTCTACCCTACTTCCACATGGAACCCTAGCCACAACCACGTCGACCTTGCCGTAATCCTCGAACCTCGGCATCGGGATTTCCGGGCACGATGGCGGGGCCCATTTCTCATCCTCATCAATCCATTCAGGGAAGTAGTCTTCCCACCGTTGATTCTCCGCCACACGATCAAAACCTACCAAGACAGTCTCCCCTAATCCAGGCAGGTTATAATGCTCCTCTTCTACTTCATCCATATTGACTAAACCAATCTTGATCTTCCTGCCCTTGACTTCTTCTGCGACGATATCATGCCATTTAGGGTTTTGAATGGGAGAAGGATATGTGACCTTGGATAACTCATATTTTGGGTTTTGAATCGGCAAAAGATATGTAACTTTTGATAAATCATTTTTTGGCCGGTGAATGACCTTTTGACTTGGGTTTGGCCTGAAATTTTCTGATAAGAGAAGGAGGGCTATAGCCACAAGAAAGAGAAAGGAAATGAAGAGTTTTTTCTGAGACCTAGAAGGCTTGGAAGCCATTTTAGCTTCCCACGGTCGTCTCGTGTCCTCTTTGTAAAGCGTTGAAGTGATATATATCTATCTATATATATATATATATATATATATATATATATGATGGACCAACAATATGGGTACAAGCGGCTAATTGGTTGTGCATGACTCCACGTTGGTGTTGTCATTTGTCTTCTTGTTAGGTACAATGTTATTGTCACGCACCTCTATAGAGCGGGGTAAACCAGTTCTTCTAATTGAGTAAAGGCATATTATATTATTTTTATTTTGGTGAAAAGTCTAGTGTACTGGATAATACTTGTCTTCATTTTTTTTCTCTTTTTTTTTTTTAATGTTAATAATGCTTCTCTCCAATTTCCTCAAAGGCTCAAATTAAGCAATAAACATTTGTCGTCAAATCCGATAAGTTAGAAATTTAAATGGGATCATTTGAATTCCAAGGTCAATCAGAAAATTAAAAGAGCAGTCCTACATAGCTCAACTCATTTATTTAAATTAATTTGTCCAATTGACATGACAATTAATGAATTGTATAACTAGAAAAATAATTATTCATAATGGGCTAATATAGTAACTATCACATTGATTGAATAAGCAAATTTGCACAAAAAATTGGACTTTGTAATATTTTCTAAATAGGAATAATAGAAGTAATAATAGAATTAATTTTTTTTAAAAAATTAAATATTAGATTGAGATTGAGATCAAAGAGATCAGCTTGAGCAATGTATTAATCTATAGATTTTTTTTATTTAAAAAAAATAATAAAAAAAAGGGAAGAAGTAGAAGAAAGATTTGAAACCTCTGTATGAAAAAGCCTTTGGACCAACTATAAAAAGCCAATCAGGCACTGATCTTATTTTCCTCCTGATAATTTTGGTAACAATTTTTGCCATCTCTTACCAAGACAATGAAGGGGCTTGGTGGGTTATCAATGAAAGTGACTACTTCAATTAGTCAATAGTGTTTACACCTAACTGCCTCAATTAAAACACTAATAAATTGCTGCATGCATCGCCCACTAACCTAGCTAATCGCATAATTAATACGTAATATTTTTTTATTTAAAAAAAAAAAAAAAGGATATGGTATTAATGTAATTAAATTACCATCATTTTGAGAATTTCAACTTTAATTTGTATTTATCCACGCAATAAAAGATTTTATTCAAAATCCGAGATAATTAATTCTCTGATATATAAAGTAGAAACAATCCCAGAATTTTGTCCTATTGCTCGAAATTTAATTCCACCTAGGACTGTGTCCAACACGATGGCGCGTGCATGGAGGACTCCTTCTTACAACCCCAGTCAACTCGAGGGAGGCATTGGAAAGGGCCCTGAAATCAAACAAAATTTATGTCCAACCAACGTTTAGAGGAAACACGTCATTCTAGAGTGGCTTTGGCACCAACCTTTATTACACCTGTGGTCATGTCAGGTATGTTACATGGAAAGTCCGTAAGACGAGAGGGCACAAAATTTTTGGAAGTGGAAGAGTTGGAACGTTTATGGTCACCTAATAAAGACGAAACGGATGAAAATTAAGACTATTGCCTTAATTAGGTTCATTAAGTATATTTGCACAACTATTTATCCAAAAATATTATATATATATATAAAAGTAAAACTACATAGCTTACACGTGTTCCACCAGGATGTTTCTACACCGTCCAACAGATAGATGCCAGGTGGACTCAGATTCTCTAAAATGGAAGGTGTACCTTCCCAAAGTTGACCTATAAGGCTATAAACAATAAGAAAAATATTGAAGAGTGATGAGGGGTGGTTTTTTTTTTTTTTTTCCTTTTTTGCTTGCTGGTGGGGCTACAATTAGTGTCTAATACGCAATGGAAGTAGCCTATCTTTCTCATTACTACCTTTCCAACTCAAATTTCAAAAGGGTAATGCTAGCTGCTAGCTATGTTATTGGATCTCCTTTAATAACTTCTTAAACCATGTGTCATGAAAAGATGGACTAGTGGAGTCTAATAGTTTTAATTCAAATTTATTTTCATGACATATCATAGGAAACTGTTTAGAAGGTTCAATAACATTTTCCAATCTGAAGTTGAGTTCAAGATAAAAGAAAAATGAAACGTCATGATTGTGATAAGTATACCTGTCATTTTACGGGCTATGTAAGTTTTAGACAAAAATAAATAAATTGTCTACTTTTATGGTTTTTTTATTTTATTTTGTTTTAGGCTCTATTTGGTTCAGGAATTTTATCAAGGAAAAAAAATAAAATATGAGGAATTGTACTTTTTCTTATTTGGTTGCAATGAAAAAATTGATAGAAGAAGAATAATTGAAATAATTTTGACCTGGTATGATTTCATCTTTTTCTTTCATTTTCTTTCCGTTGCATTTTTTTTCCTTAACCTTTTTTTTCCTTGGGAAAATCCATGAACCAAATTGAGGGTTAAGCTAGAAAAATCTAGAAAAATTTAAGAAAATGCCTCACAAAATCAATCAATATGGTTACCGCTTGATGTCACAATAATAGTAGGATGATTTAATCTCTTTTACTTCGAACTTAAGATTGATTTCGAAATTCACCTCAACTCTAACTTATGAATCTAATAAATTTAATCCTTATACCAAACAACATTCCATTCTATAATTCATATACTAGCTGGTGAATGAAACTACTAATAAATTTATCCAACACACAAGGAATAATTACAAGTGGGAATGAGGTTTCTAGATGTGCATGCATCTATTAGTGGGTCCCGTTTTGAATGCAATTGTGGTGAATGGTTAGGATTTGCTGACCATATCAAAGCACTACTTCGGACTTTGAGGAATTTTATTGAAGTGTTCAAGAGAGTCTTGGAATCTTACAAGGATAAAAAGATGGTTCTTTGAAGTAGATATGGACCAGAAAAGCCACATGGCTTGACTTTCCTAACCAACCCATTGAGTTAATTTTCAATCTTTTTTCCTCCAATGAGAATGCCCGCTAGGGTCCATAGGCGCCCCACGTATTTTACGGGGTATCCCTCCCCAAAGGCCCTTAATTCCCCTCTCAAGATTTGATCGGAGAATCTCGTGCATGAGAGTGATGTTTATCCGTCACTATTTTCTTCTCTTCTATTTTTCTTGGACCTCTTTTAGGCTTTGTGATATGTTTGCCGATCACTTAAACCAAGGGTTTTCGATGATTCAGTTTCAAAATTTGTCGTTTAAGTGAAATTTTTTTATTATTTTTAGTCTCTATTTATGTAAAAATGAAATAAAGAATGTAAAATAGCCAAAAAAAAATCCACTTAAACAATGATTTTGGAAAACTTTTCTTTATAAAATTATTCAAAATGATATTTTCAAGTAGATAATTTACAAGTTTTCAAAAAAAAAAAAATTTATAATTTTTTATAAAACCTTGAGAAATTTAAAATAAGTGAGGGATAGAAACTAAAAAGCAAGTCTTGGGTTGCCAATAAAAGCCCGCTAACAACTTTTAATTATGGGCCTTATAAAGGTAGTATGATGGCTAATGCCTGTTAGACCCTAGCCCATGCTTTTGCATCCACACTGGTCCTGATGGGCCTCGACACATGCTGGCCCATGCTTTCAGTGGACTGAAAAAATTAAAAGCCTGAACAAAATAAAATTTCCGCAGCCGGGGTTTGAACCCGGAATTAGCCTTTGAGAATCAGGATTTATCAGGTGTACTACTGCGAAATTTGTTAACAAATTTGCAAATATTATATTTAAATAGGCAACTTGTAATTGGATGGACAAAATCAAAGCAATTTTCACCGAATAAACCAATAAAAAAAATTAATATTTTTAGGATAATATCCAAAATCCTCTTACAATATTTGAACAAAATAAGTTTGTCATTAGGGTTTAATTCAAAAGAACAAAATGCTCCAATGTCAAACGGCAATTTCACTAACTTAAAACAAAAAAACAAAAAAAAGCATTGGAGTTTTGAGCTCTAAGTCCATGAGTTTCCCATTTATGCTCGACATTTAGTGCGTTGTATGACCTGTGATACTTCCACACCCAGGGGCGGATGGAGGGGGGTGCCAGGGGGGGCAATTGACCCCCCTCACTCATTGGAACTCGTTTTTTTGGTATACATATTTGCCTATAATTTTAAATATGCCCCCTCTAAAATATATTTTTGACCCCTTTGATTTTATAATTGACCCCCCCTACTCTTCTCTCTTTCCTTTTTTGCCCCTTTATATAAATAGCTTTTAGTCTCTTACTCATGTTTTACTCAAGTTATGTCTCCTGTCCTTGGGCTTTGCCCTTTTTGGGTTTAATACATACATTATTTCATCAAATATATATATTATTAATGAATATTTAAGTTTTTGTGTTAATTATTAAGTTTAAACAATTTTCTTTGTTCTTTTTAATTTTTATTATATAAAGAATACTACTTCCAATGATTATTTAATTTATAGAATTAGAAAGAAAAAAAATTAAACAGTTATATCCAAACAAAGTCGCCCCCCCTAGGATAAATTCCTAGATCCGCCACTGTCCACACCTGTCTTGCACCTTGCCCCATTGCAACTATATCTAATACATGCCCTTAAGTTGTCAATTTTTATTTTTTAATTTATTTAGTATAATTAAAAGGATACGACCCCATAACCTATTTTAATCCTACCCTTTATCCTGCATTTCCTCACCACTAGGACTAGCTAGGCTAGCCAGCTAGCCCCAGTGGCTTCTAAGTTGTCATATTTCTTCTTTATTTTTTTGATCAGCCAAGTTGTCATATTTCATTGCAAGTTGTCATATTTCTATATTTTCTTCTCATTCTTTTTTGTGTTTCTTACATGCCTTAGTCTATACCACTGTTGAAATTCTTTGGTATTGCTTCAATCAGTAGGGAACTTTGAGGAAAGTTGTCCAATTTGCCTAATGGGAATGTAGTTCTTTTATTTCTTAGGTTGCATATGTATATTCCATGGTGGCATTTCATTAAAGAAAAGAATAACATAGATAAAGTTAGTTTCATTTGTTCCCAAGAATTTTGAAAATTGTAGAAGGAAAGAAACCTAAAAAGAGAGACCCAACTCCAGTAATTTGCAACAAACAATATCCATTGCAGCTCTGATCGATTGGATATGGGATCATCGACACCCAATAACCAGGCTGTAGAACTGGAGACTTATTCAGCTTTAGGGTTGGATGCAACAGGTAAAACTCCGCGAGTGTTATCCCTTCTTTCCTTAGTTCTTGAAAGATCCATTCAAAGAAATGAGAAGTTCTTAGAGCTATCGAAAAAGAAAGATGTTGTTACTGTTTTTCATGGTTCAAGAAGACCCGCCATGAGCATTCGACAATACATTGAACGCATCTTCAAGTACTTGCGCCGCAGCCCATCCTGCTTTGTTGTTGCATATATATACATGGACGGATTCCTTCAGAGGACTGATGGTTTTCTGACTTATCTCAATGTTCACCGGCTTCTAATCACAAGCGTAATGGTGGCTGCAAAATTTATAGATGATGTGTAAGTATACATAGCTGAAATTGTATTGAGTTAATGACCATGCATATGCAATATGTTTAATATGAGAAGTTGGGCTTTGTTCTTTCGGAAAGGCTGCGGCCAGTATCCCTTTTACATAATTCTTGGCCATGCTTTTAGTTTGGATATAGATGATGATAAATTAGGCTGGTCTTTATCTTTTGCCCTTTTTGGATCTTGGAAAACATGGAAGAAAAGAAAAGGAAAAAGCTTCGTGATATCTAGGGATCGAGGGAGTCCATTAATTTGTGAGCAATTTAAAGTATTTTCATTTCCTTTCATATGCTAATTAATTTCTAAGATCTAAAGCCTTCATGTGTACAGAAATAATAGTGGAGAAAGTCTTTAATAGCGTGGTATTACAAGCTAATAAATCAAAATACAGCAAAAAGAGTGTATAATTCAAATATTTTGGGATAGAAAAAGGTATGTTGCTACCGGCTGGAAATTTGACATCTAACAACTATATGATAAAGTCTTAATTTCTACTGTGTTCCATTAGCTCGTAGTACCATGTCAGCTCAATGACGTGACACAACAGCTAGTGCTATTGGAGTTCTTCCAATAAAGAATGAAAACAAAAACAAAAACAAAAAAAGTGTTCTTTAACTCTTTCTATATATCCTGAGTACCTTATTATTCCATAGTTCTTTTTCTTCTTTTAATAGATTTTAAACCTTATGGAACCTATTATATGGTTACTCTAAAGTATCTAAAACAGAAAATCCCTCTGAATTCCAGGGGTTATAACAATGCATACTATGCCAAAGTGGGAGGAGTTAGCACTGCAGAGATGAACAGCTTGGAATTAAAGTTCTTGTTCAGTTTGGAATTTAGACTCCATGTAACACCAGAAATGTTTAGCAAGTATTGTTTGCAGCTGGAGAAGGAAGGTGGTGGGAAACAGATTGAGCGACTGATTCCAGTAAATGGGTGAAAGAAGGCTGGCCAAACATATAGATTGGACCAGATCTGCACCAAAAATTCTAGGGCTGCACTAGCAGAGCCATGTGAAAATATTATTATGTCTTTTGTAACTATCCTTTTATATAGACTAAATCATCAATTACATTAGTGTATCTCTGGTTCATGGCTCATTTTTATGTTTTTGAGAATTTAGACTAAAGAGATGATAATTAAATTGGGGATCTTCATCGTTCACTTATGAGCCATATAGAATTGGAATCAAAAGAATGAAAAAAATTAAACAATAAACAAATTAGGACCGTACCTTTTGACAATCTCTATTACCCCATATTTAATTTTTAAATAAAAATAGTAATATATCTATACTACCTATAAAAGGCTGAAAGTCAAAAAAGCTTTTAATTGACTAATATACCCTTATTTTATATTTTAAATACATCGCTACCCTTATACATGGTACATTGATTGGAAGAGGAAATAGGAATATAAAATATAAAACACATAAAGAGGAAATAAGAATATAAAACACATAAATATAATATAAATAGGAATTCAAAGTATACTATAATTCTACCCATACACACAGTACATTGATTGGAATAGGAAATAAGAATGTAAAACACATAAATATAAATAGGAATTTATAAATAGGAATTCAAAGTATACTATAATTCGTATACTTTAATTCGTAAAACTACATAAATAGGAAATCAAATTTGTATAAAACCCTAAACCTTAACATATACCACTTACATAATTCTACTTTCTCCATTAACAGCAGGATTCTGAATTCTTCTTTCTCCATTAACAACGTCTTCTGTCTTGTTTGGTAAGTGTTTCTTTACAAAATGTGATAACTTTTTCTCATAATAAAAAAAACAAAAAGCCACGTGCAACGCACGTGTGCACCAACTAGTTAACATATATAAACAAATATAGTTCCCTAAAAAAAGAAGCAAACCCCTTTAAGGTTAAAACCAATAATATTTTTATGTTAGGGCATGGCAGAGTGATGGCCTTGCTAATGTAATTAGAGTGGTTCCACATAAAAAGGGGAAAAAAAATCACAACTTCGTAGTAGTGGAAAGTGAGCCCATAAATCCCCAAATGCCTTCTCTTATTATCCTCCAATTCCAACTCTTGCCTAAACCAAGTCTAATCTGAAGGCCGGCAAAATGTTATAGACACCAGGCTTCATTAGATTTTCTTTAGTGAAAATGCATGCAACTGAGATCCCGAGGGGCAATGGGCGAACATAAAACTTATATGCAAAGAATTTCCAAGGAAATAGTTATATTTTCTCCTTGGATATGATATTTGATTAGAAGAAATAAGATATATTAATTAAACCATTTATAAGAAAATGTGCAGAGAAAAGTCTAGAATAGTATAGAATCTACGTGCAAGAAGGGTTGTATTCTAGAGTATTCCTAGATGTATGTGGGATGCATGCCTATATATAATGTAAGATAGGAGTCATTTGTGGACTTTCAAGTTACGTTGTAAAAAGCTTTGTAATACTTTCTAAGTTTTAAGAGTGTTGTCTTTTAAGAACTTTCATTCTCAATTACCGCTAGGTGTTGTATTGTCTCTATTACATGAAGTGGGTCTGACCCATGTGAAGTTCTAAACAGGCCCTACATGTATACAAATATACCACATCTTACGGGGTCTATTTGGGAACTTCAAAAACTGGATCAGAGTAGGTTTGATGTGGTATATTGTATGCGTGTAGGGCCTGTTTGGGAACTTCACATGGGGCCAGACTTATGGGGTCTATTTGGGAACTTCAAAACTGGATTAGACTAAGTCCACTCTATACTCCCTCTGTCCCACTTAGATAGGCCATTTTTCCTACTATTTGTGTCCCAAAATGTTTGTCCATTTTAAAAAGTCAAACCACAATTTTTTTTACTTTTCTATATTACCCTTTATTATTTCAATGATTACTCTCAACACAAGACCTAATACTGTGTAGGAAAGGGTATTTTTGGAAAGATGGAGTTTAATAAATAACAAGTCAAGATAATGATGACTTTTTTTAAACTGCGTGTTTTGTCAAACTTGACTTATCTTCATGAGACGGATAGAGTAATTAACTTTAAAAAAAATATAAAATTAAATAAGTATAAAATTAGAAACAAAAAAACATAAGCTTGAATAATATGCAAAAAATTGATTCAGTAATATTACACCTAATTATATACTACTAAACATTATGAATAATATGATTTAAAAGACTATTTATCACCCAATTGTAAAGGAGCAGAAAAGGAGAAGAGTTAATGTTTAATCTTATCAAGCGTGAGCATGTTCGTAAGTGCAAGATTGACAATGAGAAGGAAAAGGAGAAGAAGAAGATGATGAAGAAGAAATAGCATTTACCAAGTATGAACTCCTACCCTCTCCTCTCTCTCCCTCTTATTTATCTATCAAAACATCCCTAACCCTAACTCAGTTGATTTTTAGAGAATTCTTTGGAACAAAGGTTTTCTTTATATTGTAATCCATGAAGTCACAAGTTTTTTGTGTGATTCTATTATAGGTGAATTTAACATGTACTTGTGATGCAATTTTGACAGTCCACTATTGTATGATCCACTTATGGGCCTTTGTTGTATGGTCCTCTCATGCAATTCTTATTTCCTTTCAAGCTCTAGTATTTTAATTTGTTTGAGTTTATATTCTTATCTTAAATTCTTTTGACTACAAATATCAATCTTATACTTTGTTGGTCACAATGGAAGGATTTCCATCATGGGTCCAACACATTATTACATTGGATTAATTACACACTTTAGAAACTGAAAAACAACAAGAGGGTACCATCCTCACATATTGTCAATTATTTATTTATTTATTTTGATCAGCAACAACAATGAAATTTTATTAATACAACAGTATAATCAAGAGTACAAAAGGAGGACAAGACGTCCACCAAAGGCTATACATCCATCAAAACACAAAACAAAACAGCATCAACACTTAAGAGCAAACTGCCCTCCAATCAGCCTTTAGAAGGAACAAAGGAACACCTCAAAATTCCTTAGTATAATAGGCCCAAAAAGATCCTAGAAAACACACTCTATCCCATAAAAAAGACAAAGAAGACTCCTTTTCTTCAAAAATTCTCAAATTCCTTTCAATCCAAATAACCCAAAGTAAGGCCAAAAAAGCACACCTCCGCAGAATTTCAGCCTTCCTACTCTTCCCAAAACCCCAAAAATCAGTCTCAAAAACCTCCCTAACCCCAACCGGTCAATTATTTATTTATATACTCCATATTTATTTATTTTTTGTGGGGTGGGGGTACTTTTCAGGGGTATCATCTGATGACATCTATGAAATTCTGAGAGTAATTTGATCAGTGATGAACTGATAATGGGTTTTGTTCATTTTCTGTACTTCATGTGTATAAATTCGATTGAGGGGGTGGTGAATGTAAAATGGGCAAGCAAAAACAATGGGTCCTTTCAGCTTCTCGGAGTTCTAGGTGCTCTTTCAATGGTAGTCGTTTCCTCTTCTTCTGGCCTATTCTGCGCTGATTATTTCTAGCTCACTTTCTGTGCCTTTCTTCTTGAGCAATTCTTTTCCATATTTCTTTTCTCGTTATTTTTTTCGTCCATGGCTAGTAAGTTTATACGTATTGAGCATAAGTCATTTGATATTATCTATTGGGGTATCGGCGATGCTTTTCTAAGAATCTTTGAGAATGGTAGAGGCTGGAGGATTCTCATTTCCTTGAATAGAGAGAGCAGTGTTTGGTTGTTTAATTGTATTTTAGAACTGGCTTGTGGTATTGCCCATTTCGGGTGGTTCAGGAAGTTTAGGACATCAAAGTGTACCTTGCTGTTTGAACTTCATCAGAATAAGAATGCTAAGTATGGACGATTGACCGAGATTAGGATGAATGGCAGTTCTCGGTTCATCATTATTCCAGAAGGATACGATCCCTATGGATGGAAACAGTTTGCACAGGCCATCGGCTCCTGCTGTAAGGGTACAGGCAATAAGGTGGGATCTAGCATGGTTCGTCATCCTCAGGATAAAGGGGTACAGGTCAAGAGACAGGTTCGGTTAGCTCTAGATAATAGTGGCATTGGGACAGATAAGTCACCGGTTGGGGCGGAAAGATCGTCTTCTGCCCATAGGTCGACCAGTAACAGTGCTTCTGGTGGTAGTGCACAATTGAACAATGAAAGAGCAGCGTCTTTGTTGGCAGGTGATTGGAAAAAGGCTATCGTTTGTGAAAGAGAGAAGGCAAGCAATTGTTGGGAGGAAATTCAATCTCATCTCTGCGAGTTGCTGGAGTGCAAAATTATCTTGATGCCTTTTTATTTGAATAGGGCTGCTTTTTTCTGTGATAATAGAGATAAAGCTCTTTATTTTTTGGGTGATGTTCTCCTTAAGAATCATATCAATTTATTATTGAAGAAGTGGTACCCTGGTATCAATTCTATTTACTCTTCGTGTTGTGTCTTTAGAGGCGGTTGGATAGCTATTGAGGGATTACCATTTCATTTGTGGAGAAAGGAGGTGTTTTCCAAGATAGCAAACAATTTTGGAGGCCTGATTGAAGTTGATAGGAGTACGAAAATTTTAGATAACCTCTTTCAGACCCATATTAAAGTTAGAGGGGTGTTCACGGGGTTTATTCCAGTTTTTCTAGACATTCTAATTTCAGGGGGGAAGTACACGGTGAAGGTAGTGGGGTTGTCCAAGATGAGTAGGTTCGGAAATGTCAAGAGGAATATGGCTCATGTGGTTAATGTGGGTGGAGGAAATGGGGGGCAGATTGTTAGAAAGGTTACTGGTCACCAGGTATAGAGGAAGGAGGAGGGTGGTAGCATGAAAGTTGTGTGTACCCAACAGGAGGTTGAAGATGAAGGTGTAGGTTATACATCTACACGTGGCATGGGGGGAGGTAGCAATAATGGAACAGTATTGGGGGCAACAGGTGCACTTAGCAGAGATGCCATGGGAAATATAAGATCTTTTAAAGAAGCATTAATTGGTAGTGGAGGGGGAAACGAACAGTTGGATGGATGTGGCAGCGCTTCTTATCTCAAGGAAATGTTGGTAGATAGACAGGTGGATTGTGAGGTGGCTAAGGATGAGGGTATTAATAATTGCAAATATTATAATGGGCAGTCTCTAGAAGGAGTGCAGGATGTGGGTGGGCCCCTAGAAGATAAGTTAACTTATAACACTAAGCCCAATTTATGCCATGAAGAGCACATTTTGAGTTATGGGCCTAAGAGATGCAATAGTTGTCCCGTAATAGCTAAGCCCATTATGGTTTCACCTTTCACTAATAGGTCTGATGAGCCAATTGCCAAAATTTTGGGAGTGGGCCTGAAAGCTAAGGATGTATGTAGGAAAAGGCCCAATGTTTTCTCGGTTTTAGACAATGGGTTTGGGTGTTCGAATCGGTTTAAGAAGGGAGAGATATTTTCGACAGAAGGAAGGATAGGCTTGGAAGTCACTACTGTTTTTGAGGGTTTTGATGAAGATGATGGGAGGGTTAGAGGAGGCGAGGATCGTCGACCTCACGGGACTGTTTGAAAGGAATTCTCGCTGGGAAAGAGGAAGAGGAGGAGTTTGATTTTGTTCAGTTAGACGATTTTGGGAGGATTGACGGGAGAGTGAGTGATAGCGGAGATGATTTCGACACAGATAGCAACTTTCAGTGGGTTGCAAAGGAGCATGATTTGAAGGGGCAGATCAAAGAAGTGGAGGAAGGTCTAGTGCATCACGACGGGGTCGAAACTTTGTTTTCGTCTTCTATTTCCTCTTTCATTGACGAAGAGGATGAATCTGATCGTGAGGAGACAGCATCCAGAAATACAGAGCTTTTAGATAGAGTATCGAACTTGTTTGAAGTCAGAGGTGGGGCTTCTTCTGATCATTGGCTGAGGTTTGTTTTTCTGGTTCCACTTTACTAATTATCAACTGTAGCCAAGAGAAGACTCTGTCTGCTACAAAATCTCAATCTGGAGATCAACAGGGGCTCATTGGTAAGGGTGAGGGAGATAATTGTCTCAATTTGAATTGTTTTGTTTCTTATACTCCTTTCATTCTATGGGTAATCGGGTCTCTGGGGGAGTTATGCTTAGCCCAAAAAATTTGTCTGCGAATCCGATAAGCCATAATAATTGTAAGCCCAGTTCTGTTTTTAGTAATGGCGAAAATAATGTATTGGCCTTGAATGGGGAGCCTTTACAACCTTTGCCAGTTGTGGAACAGGATCCTAATATCAGTAATGAGTTACCTGAAGGGCTTCCTAATTTGGAGGGGTGTAATGAGGAGTTAGAGGATGAGCAGTGGAAGGAAAAGGTGAGAGAGTGTGTGTCCTTCTCCCTTGATGATGAGGGTTGGGGTAAGTTGAGAAGTTTCCTTAATAAGATGAATTTGTCGTTAGTGAGGAAGAGAGGTAGACCAAAAAAGTTGTTTAGCACTAGAAAGGGTTAAGGGGAGAGTTTTAGAAGGAACTCTTTAGTTTAAATGGTCTTTGTAGTCCGAATTGGTGTTTAGGTGGGGATTTTAATGTGATTAGAGTATTGTCTGAGAAATTAAATGGGTCAAGGGTGACTAGGAGTATAAGAGACTTTGATTTGTTTATTAGAGAGCGTTGCTTGAGAGATACTCCTTTGTCTAATGCTAATTTCACCTAGTCAAATATGCAAAGTAATTTGGTGAGTAGTAGATTGGATCGGTTTCTTTTTTCAGTGTAGTGGGAGGATTTGTATCCTAATTTGGGGCAGGAAGCATTCCCTAGAGTAGTCTCTGATCATTTTCTCGTCGTATTAGAAAATAATCACTTTGATTGGGGCCCCACTCCTTTTAGATTTGAAAATATGTGGTTGGACCATCATTTGTTCAAGAGAAGTTTTGAAGAGTGGTGGAATGAGTGTATAGTACAAGGGTGGGAGGGGTATAAGTTTATGCGAAAGTTAAAAGGGGTCAAACAAAAAATTAAGGTTTAGAATAAGGAGGTGTTTGGAGATATTAGAGAGTTGAAAGATTCGTTGTCCGAAAGAATTGATGAGTTGGATCATTTCGAAGAAGGGGGATTGATGAATAATGACTTTAGATTGGAAAGAAAGGATCTTAAGGAGAAGTTTCAAGAAGTTGTGTTTAAAGAAGAGATTTTGTGGTGTCAAAAGGCAAGGGTAAAGTGGTTAAAAAAGGGAGATAATAATACCGAATTTTTTCACAGGGTGGCTAATGGAAGAAGGATGAAGAATTTCATCAAGAGATTGGATGTAGGTAACGGGGTGGTGATTGAGGAGCAAGGGCAGATTGCTACATAAATTTTTAATTTCTTCTCATCTTTGTATTCTTCGAGGTGTGTGGATAGGCCGGCTTTGGAGGGTTTAGAGTGGTGTCTTATTGGAGTTTCTAGTGCTTTTAGTTTGGAGAGGCCTTTTGAGATGGAGGAAATAAAGGCAGCGGTTTTTGATTGTGGTAGGGATAAAGCACCAAGTCCGGATGGTTTTACTATGGTGGTTTTTTAGGATTGTTGGGAAATAGTAAAGGATGACTTAATGAGGGTGTTTGTGGAATTCTTTAACAATAGAGTGGTGAACTCTTGGACTAATGCATCTTTTATTTGCCTTATCCCTAAGAAGGGCAATTCATGTAAGATTAGGGACTTTAGGCCTATTAGTCTAGTCTCTTCATTGTATAAGATTTTAGTGAAGGTTTTGTCAAAAAGATTGAGAGGGGTTTTAGATGAAACTGTTTTGGATAGTCAAGGGGCTTTTGTGAAGGGTCGTCAGATTTTGAATGTGGTTTTAGTAGCTTGTAAAGCAGTTGAAGAGTATAGATCGAAGAGAAAGGAAGGTATTTTGTATAAGATTGATTTTGAAAAGGCATATGACCATGTAGATTGGGACTTTTTGGACTTTGTGTTGGAAAAGAAAGGTTTTGGTGTAAGGTGGAGAAAGTGGATACAAGGATGCTTATCTTCTATAAATTTTTCTGTGGTGGTGAATGGTAAGCCATGGAATACTTTTCATGCTTCCAGGGGGTTTAGACAGGGTGATCCACTTTCCCCATTTTTGTTTACACTAGTTGTGGATGTTTTGGGTAAGGTTGTGGATAGAGCTAAGAGAGTGGGTTTGGTGGATGCTTTTGAGGTGGGAAGGGATAAGGTGTCGGTCTCTCACTTGCAATTTGCCGATGACACTTTGTTCTTTTTCGTCAGGGATGAGAATAAATTTTTGTATTTCCAATCTATACTATAAGTTTTTGAGCTAGTGTCAGGACTGAGGGTTAATATGAGGAAGAGTGTGGTGGTGGGAACTAATTGTGACTCGGATAAAATTCATATGATAGCAGAGCTGGTGGGATGTGCTGTAGGAGATTGTCCCTTCACTTATTTAGGTATGCTGTTAGGAGGGAATCCTCGATGTGAATCTTTTTGGATCCCAGTTATAGATAGAGTAGGGAAAAGATTAGATAGGTGGAAGAAGGCTCTGATTTCAAAAGGGGGGAGGTTAGTTTTGGTTCAAGCGGTGTTAGTTAGTATTCCTATCTATTTTATGCCTTTGTATAGGATGCCTGTTGGTGTGGCGAAGAAGTTGGAAAAGCTGATGAGAGATTTTTTATGGGAAGGTAGCGGAGAAGGGCATAAGGATCATTTGGTTAAGTGGGATGTGGGATGTGGTTTCTAGGTTGAAGGATAAGGGGGGGCTTGGTTTGGGTAATCTTATTGAGAGGAATATTGCTCCTATTGGGAAATGGTTATGGAGGTCCCTCTTGAGTCTAACTCTTTATGGTGTGCCATTATTAAAAGTAAGCATGGGCTTCAAGATAATGGTTGGGATTCTAATATAGATTGCAGGGTGTCAGGCAGATGTCCTTGGAAGTCCATAGCGCAAGGTTTACCCCGTTTTCTGGAGTCTTCCAGTTTGGTTGTGGGTAGGGGTGACAAAATCCGGTTCTGGGAAGATGTTTGGCAGGGGGTGAGTCTTTTTCCATATCATTTCCCCGATTGTATAATTTATCACTTGCCCATAATGCTTCCATTTTGTCCATGGCTTCTTCTCCTTCTTTTCCTATTGATTGGGATTTCAGATTTTTTCATAATCTTAATGATAGAGAGTGTATTGAGCTTTCATCTTTATTGTCTTTACTTGAAGGAGTATTGAGGGAGTCAGTTCCGGAACATTTTCTTGCAAATCTTTCTTTGAGTTGTTGGTTGATGATCCGAATATGCCCTTGTTTTCTCCAGCTTTGATGATTTGGAAGGCTAAAGTACCTCTTAAGGTGCAGGTGTTTTCTTAGTCTGTGGCTCACAAAAGAATTAATACTAATGACATGCTTCAGAAGAGAAGACCTTCTCTTTTTCTTCTTCCGCAATGGTGCATTATGTGTAGATAGGAGGCTCATCTCCTTTTGCATTGTTTTGTAGCCAGGAGTTTGTGGCAGAGGCTGTTTGGGATAAGTGGGGAGCTCTGGGTGGCTCCGTTTTGTGCTACACAATTGTTGGTGCTTGGTTTTGAGGGTTTTGGAAGTATTAAGAAGCTAGTGGTTTTGTGGAGATGTGCTGTGATGGCTATTTTCTGGGTTTTATGGTTAGAGAGGAATGCGAGGATTTTTGAAGGGAAGGAAGAATGGGTGGATGCGTTATGGGATAGAGTTTATTTCCTAGCTTCGTTTTGGGCCTCAAAAGCGAGGCCATTTCAAGGGGTTCCTTTATTTGTGATTAAGAGCAATTGGAAGGCAGTGTGTGCTGGCTAGTTGTCTTGTTTCTATTTTTTCCTTTTTCCTTTTTTCTTTTTTCTTTTTCTGGTGGACTTCTTGTCCTCCTCTGTTTTCACCCTTGTAATCTTTCTGTTTAATAAATTTCTTTATTCGTTGCTGATCCCAAAAAAAAAAAAAAAAAAAAAGTGTATAAATTTGATTGAGATTTGAATTTTTTTTGTTTTGGGAATTTTTTGTTACTATTAAATTTTGGTACACACTACAAGTCTGATGAACTGTCTAAGATTTCCTCTACAGTCTACACTAAATGATGAATGATATGGATTCAAATGTGCCTCATATAACATATATTAGACATTTTTCTCCCAAAAAAAAAAATTGATTTAAATTGGAATTTTTAGCTCTTTTGTCGTTTCTAGCATTATGTTAAAGTACGTATTAAATCTTGTTTTGTCATTCACACTAGGATGGGATCACTGCTAACATTTATGCTGTCAAAGCACTGCATTTAGAAGGACCTCTCTTAGTTACTATTGACCCTCTGATAATTAATGATTGGGGAAGATGAAAAAATTATTGATTGGTAGATTTATTAACTTAGGCCTCATGGCTTTCTTTAACATAAAACTTCTTCACAAGTACAATACTTTCTGCATTAGAAGAGGAAAATAAATACATACATATATATACATATATATATATATATATATATATATATATATATATATATATATATAGAAAAGGGACTCGCGAGACATCTTTCAAGTATTTTTTTTATTCTTTCACAGAAAATACAAATTCAGTCTACTTTAAAGCACTGAAAATCTCCTATGCTATTTACAACCATAGAAGGATTAGCCTTTTAAGCTTGTTAAGCCTCCTTGATGAACATGTCAAAATTACTAATTGGTCATTTATACTGAGAAGCATAGATTAGATAAAATGCCTGTTTAAAATACCTTGATGTTCCCTTGCATTGTGCTACTCATCAACTTGTAAATGCCATTTTTCAGCTAAAACTATGATTCCTTTCACGAATGTAGGACACTATCTTTATTTTCTTTATTTTTTTCTCTTTTCTTGCCCTTGAGCTAACCTTTTCAATTTTTGGTGCTTTGCTGTTTGCAGGATCTGGCTATGGGCTACATTGCAGTGAAGTACTAGTTCAGATGGAGTAGTTTGGACATCAACAATAATTGAACTATCTTAGAATAATGTTACGTTGAGAAATGATTAATTACTGAGTTACTTCAATTTGATATTTTGATCAGCAACTTCAATTTTATATTGCCTTGGGATCTATAGGATTTTGCAGTTCTTACTCTTTGTTAATCATGCAAGAACTGACACTAAATTACTTATTTTGAAAAAAAGGGTAATGATAACATAGAGACCAAACCTTGTGCCAAGAAGCATGAGGGACATGTTGTTCAGTTGTATTCAATCCTGCAACACAAATAAACAAGAAAGTGATGTAAATTGAAGGTCATATAATTCATAAACATTATACTGTGAAGGTCTGTCTAGAATATCACTCTCGGCTAAAATACATAAAATTAAAAATTAAAAAAATAATTATAATAATCTTCAATTGATTTTTAAAAAAGGGATCTAAATGCCTCTTTCATTTTTATTTATTTATATTTATCAAATGAAATTGATGGTCATATAAAATAAAAGGTGTTATTTAACCCTAAGGGGTAAGTCAATTGGCAAGGGCTACTAAGGGCACCCACATAAGGCTTTATGAGAATATCATGGGCCTTGGCCTTCTCTGACCCATATGATTTGTGGGGTGTTATATGGGCAGTTTGCCCAATGGACTTTCTCGTCATTCAAATTGAGTAAAACCCAATCAAAATGATCTACATCTACGAAATATAGATTTCCGAAACGGCCCCTTGCGTAAGAAATGTCATAAATATTAATCTACATAAAAATATGCTACAGCTAATTACAGAAGTTTGTAAAGATTCATACAATCGGTTGGGTTAATGATTCAACCTTTTCTAGATCAAACAAATTTACATTTCATTTTTGGCATACAACTACATCTCTTGTGTTCAAGGTTTAATACTGACCATCCCACGCCTTTGTTCTTTTTTTTTTTTTTTTTTGAAATAACTCTATCCTCCCGCATTTAAAAGACATTAAAATAAAATTGCCTCCCTTCTGTAGAGGTGATATTATAAATTATGGTGCAACCCACCAACGTCATGCTCTATTTGCTCTAATTTGCCAAAAATACTTGTTTGACCCTTTTCAAACCAAGAACCCACCATCTTATACACGTCCTTATCGCCCTGCTTATTTACTATCTTCGCCTACACTGCAACACTGACAAGTAGGGGTACAACACAGTTCGGTTTCATTTGGGTCTAAGTTATAACTAAACCGAACTAGGTCAGTTCTGAAAAACTAGATGCAGAATGAACCAAACCAAAGTAAGTGGAGTCTCTTACACACTTTCGATAAGCATAAGTCATCAAATCTAAAGTAACTACCATGCCCTAGGAAAATACGTTATATATCAGTATATCATTATCATTATGTAAAGTTAATATCATGCATTTTGTAGATATAACAAGCACAAGTTGTCCCACACCACCACCACCCCCACCCAATAAGTAATCAGAAATTCTGGCTGATTCAGGTTCATATAGGCGGTCCAAGTTAGCACCCTGTGCGATTAGAAGGTGGGTACCACTGGCTACTTACAGATCGGCAATCCAATGGGCAGAGAAGGGTGGAAAAAGAAAAAAGATACAAAATTTCAGAACAATATGGTCTAATATATATCTATATATATATAAGAACATTTCCAGTCCTCAGTCAAAACCTATATCAAATTCAAATTTGAGGAAAAAGAAAAAAAAAAAAGACCAAACCTTCTCCAACCCTATACTCATTTCCATATCAAATATGAGGATACTCAAAATTTTCACCAAATAAAACCATACTCAAACGTGAGAAGCAAATCGGCACGAAAATTCAACAACTATATTTCATATTTGACTGAAAACTCACCAAACCTCTCTTTCTTAGCGTTGTTGGAAGGAAAAGGTTCCCTTTATCATTTTTTTTTTCTCTTTGCCATTGAAGCTTTAGGCGCAGAAATGGTGCAATTCAATCACAAAAGCAAATTTCTAGGTTTAAGAATTTGGGATAAGTTAGGAATTTTTAAAAAACATATAAGTCAAAAATTAAATAAATGATTAGAGAGCTACATATCTGGGGATACCCTTCTTTTTTCTTTTTTTTTTTTTACGTAAATCTGAGTAAAAAAGGGTAAGGGTTGGAGAAGCTCTGATATACAAAAGCATCATCTCTCTCTCTCTCTCTCTCTCTCTCTCTCTCTCTATATATATATATATATATATATATATATATATATATAGAGAGAGAGAGAGAGAGAGTTCTTTTATTATCAAGTGCACCTGTTGTAATTTTGTACCGAGTGCACTATAAAACTCTTATTTGTGAATTGTATTTTGTGAAACCAACCGTTGGATTAATTTTGATTCATATGTAGGTAATGCATGCCAAAAATCATGTTGATCCGAGATTAAGAACCGCTTCATCCACAAATATCTATAAATGAGCGATTGTTATTGATTGAAAAATGTAAGTTTTGAATCGAATAGTAATCAGTCTTGGATCTGGGAGGCTCAGAAACGATCTTGGCTCTCGAGCAAGGTCGCTCGACCTTAGCTTCTCTTTTAACACTTGGGACATTTGGAGGATCTTGGCTTGGTGGATGGAGAGAAGGCTCTCTAAGGAGGTCGCACCCTTAGTATTGGGAATTGCATCTCTATAGTCGATCTGGGGAATAGCTGGGAAGTGACGTGACATACCAACTACCTCAAAAGGTGATGGGATAGTTAACAGGTCAAACCCATACCTTGTACAGGTATAAAGCCTTACTGGTATGGGTGTCAGCACCAGAACAGGGTAAGGTAGCCGACCTACTTAGAAGAGTGTAGGTCTGCTACCCATCACCTTAGGTCTGACTGCCACCTGCAACTAACGGTTGTCCCAGACCTCTTAGCTCTATAAAAAAGCCCTGTTTGGCTTCATTTAAGGTCAATTCAATCCTCTTACCAACAACATTAACAACCAAGGAATCTCTTCCTTGATTGAGGGGATTTTCCAAAAAGGCTTCATTTAGACTGAAGTCTCTCCAAACACGGGTCGCGCCCCATTAGGTCGACTCTCTTCCTACCTATCTCTCACTCCCAAAGCTACTCCCAAAGCTACCCCCAGGTCGCTTCTCTCTCTCCTCCACCTCGATCTCTCCATCTGTCTCATCATCATACGTGGCTGACCTCCTCAAATACGACCCACGTGGGCTCTGTTGACTCCACGTCGCAACGACCCACAAACAAAAACAAATAAAGTTTTACAGATAAATAAAAGGAAATAAAAGAGAGGTATATGTCATACCTATAACTCAGATCTGCATAGCATGGATCTGTCGTCCCACGTCTTCACATAAACAAAATATTCAACAATAATCCCTTTCGGGGGATAAAGAAAATATCTGGCCGAACGGTGAACGGAAGCCAGTCGGAGAGAAGGTTCGACTGACAGCTAGAGGGGCGCAACATGGTTGACGCCCGAGGTTGAAGATAGTTCAGATCTGTATAGCATAGATCTGTTGTCCCACGTTTTAACAAAACACATGCTCCCTTGGGGAAAAAAAAAAGAGAAAAAATTTATGTAAATATATATATTTATATAAAGGGGGAAGACCTGGCCAGCAACCCGGTCGGACGGTGATCAGAGACAGGTCGGAGAGAAGGGTTGGCCGATAGTTGGAAGAAGGATGCAACATGGTCAAGAGCCTGAGAAGACGAAGAAAATGAGAGGACAGTGGTGGTGGGGGTGGAAACTAGGGCCAATCCATTAGTTTGGTCTGGGCCAATCCATTAGTTTGGTCTTCGTATTGAATAATAGAGTAGGTGGTGTCACGAGGCTAAGATTAGGAGTTAGGACCGTTGGATTTAACATATATCTACGGTGGATATTGATGGTAGCTGCATTCTTGACGTTTTGTGGTGGAAGCCAATCGAGTACCTGTCCCCACTTTTACTTTTCACAGTTTACTTTTTACAGTTCTTTGGATTTCACTTTTCGCTTTAATTACGGAGTCAAAACTCAGGACTGACTCAGAAGTACTATTTTTAAATTACACTTTGCCCACCATTAAGTTGACAATGATAGTATACAACTAGTTGTATCTTAATTTTTGGAACAGAGTGGTCGTCTGACCCATCACATTGGAGGGTAGGACAAAAATAAGTCTACTCACAAAGAACTTGGTGGATGCGCGTGCATGTTAAAAAATCTCTCCTACTCGCATCAGCCACTCATCATCTATCATTAACGGTGACTAGCTATGATCTCCTTCACCCATTCCCTACCGACCCCATTAATTGTCAAAACAAGTCTAACCGTAGGCCGTCCATGTAATCATCCTACTCCCACCAGATGTGGGTCCCCACCTAAGAAAAACAATGGACGGTCCAGATATAAGTATACAACCACAGCCACAGACGGCTGAAAAAGGCAGGAGAGGAGGAGGAGGAGGAGAATCAATCTTTTCTTTTTATGACAAAAACTAGAGTTTTAAAGAGAAAGAACTGGTACCTTGATTCATATGTGCAAAGCACAGATCTGACGACAAAGTGGTTGGCCGGTGGGGGAGTAAGCGATCGGGGAGAAGGGTGCGCCGGTGGGAAGAGGGGTGGTGCAACATGGTTGAGAGAGGCAGGGGAGATCAAGTTCGATCTAGGGTGGATATTATTTAGTGGAGTCCTGGCGGCCATCTTAATATATCGTTTTGTCACTTTGTGGTCGAATCCAAGCGAAGCGAGTGCACATCCCCTACTTTTATTTTTTTATTTATGGGTTTTTTTAATGTATGATTAAGGATATATTTTAAGTTATAATTAATAATCCAAACATTATATTGAAAATTATGAAAATGCATTTGAAATAGTGAAAAATACTTAAAAATATGTGAAAATACTTTAAAAACTATGAAAATACTTTTTTTGGCTTTTTATACAATGATTAAATTATTGTTGCAACTTCTTTTGCTTTTAATACGAATTCAGAAGTCTAAAGTCAGAACTCAGGAACCGTTAAAGTGATAACATGGAACTCGTTCCATCTTAATTCCATGCACATGCATGATGCATGTCTGTTGTACATTTATATATTTTTGAAAAAAAAAATGGTTTAGCTGTGGATTAAGGTCATTTTCTCTACTTAGTTTAAATGGAATAAAATAAAAAATAATGGGAAGTGAAAAAAAATAATAATAAATAAAAGATGCATAAAGCTAGCACAATTTTTCAATTGATTAATAAAATGTTGATTTTGATTTGAAATAAATGATTAAAATAAAATGATAATTCTCCCGAAACTACCATACTATCCAAGTAAAAAACAGCTTGGTGAATAAACTTTACACATTCAAACAGCAGCCTTAATATAATTAGATTTATAATAAAATTCTTAATGATAGTACGTTTGTGTTTAAACTAGAGTATCAAAAAATGTGAAATGAAATTAGTTATATTTAGGCCATGGCTATTCACACTCTCCTTTGGCATTCTCGCACTCCCACTCCAATTTATACTTTCCACAATTCCCAAACTATCCCTCTATCTCCCAACATATCAATGCCTCATAATTTTGCTTAATACTAATACTATTTTTATACCAAAAAGCTCACAAAAAGAAATATGCGTACTCGCCCATTTCTTAAAAGCAACAATATATTATTATTATTATATTATATTATATTATATTATGCTTGTTCCTTGGTTCAAGAAGGACCTCCGTCCTTGATTGTTTCATATTTGTAGTAATTAAGGGGAAATTATTTGCAATGCTTTGATCCTTAAAAAAAATCAAATTATTTTAGGGATAATTGGTCAACTAAGTTGTTTTAGAAGTCTTTTCGTGTACCACTATTTGTAAAAGAACCTAGTGCAAAGGCTTGTAGGTGATTTATGCATCACAGCTCGATTAGTCTGGGTCTAATGGCTTGGGATACCCTTTGTTTGGATGATAATTCATGTGATATGACAATAATTAGTTGTCCAGGATATTATGCAAACAAAACATAATGTACAACGGTAGGAGCCAATAATTTTTCTTATACGATCTATCCACCTCATAGGCAAAGCATTTTCAAGCATGGACTTTTTAACATAAACCCTTGCAGCTAAAATGCTTTTTGGGGAAGGATAATGTTTTTGAATTTTCTCAATAGCAAATTTCACTACAACAAAAGTGAGTTTTTACGACTTGCATGTTTGCAAGTCGTTAATATGGGTCTTTTACGATGTGTTTATTTGGCATGTCGTTAAAAGACCCCATATAGACAAAATTCACGGCATACAAAAAAAGCACGCCATCAATGACATTTTTTACGACGTGTTTTGCGCATCGTAAATGCTATAGCAAGAAATGCCTATTTACGAAGTGCAAAGCACGTCGTAAAAAAGAGATCACACCCACGAATATATGATGTCCCAAGATTAGCATATTTACGAAGTGTTTTGCGCGTCGTAAATGCTATAGCGAGAAATGCCTATTTATGACGTGCAAAGCACATCGTAAAAAAAACAGAGCACACCCACGAATAGATGATGCCCCGAGATTAGCATATTTACGACGTGTATAACACGTCGTTAAAACCCACGAAAATTTTAGCGGGCATTTTGCCTCTCAAACTACGAAATTTTACTCTCTCCCCCTTTTTTTTTGGTGGTGCTTTACCTTTCCTTTTCTTTTGTTTTGGAGAGGGAAGGGATAAGGGAAAGATTGAGAAAGGATATGGTCAGAGATCCGACTGGAGATCAGCGACACGGGAGGTGACGGAGATGTCTTGGAGGGCTTTACCTTTCCATTTCGCACAAATACACTCCTTTTTAATGTCATCTGATTTTCTGAACTCTAGGGCAAACTTTTTCCCCCCAAATCTGATCGGTATGTATCGATTATTCTCACTCACAATCCCTTATTCTCTCATCCTCTCATCCTCTTCCTCAAAAATCTGATGGCTCTCAAATCTAATTGTGAACTAGGGCATTTTCTCTTTCACATCAGAAGTTGATGGTTCATGACTCCTCGCATCTTCTCTTTCATGGAAGTCAACTATACGATATATCTCTCCATCTTAATCTGATTGTGAACTAGGGCATTTTGCGCTTTTGTCGTGTTTCTTTTTTCTTTTTGTTGATTGACATCCATATCATGTCTTGTTGAGGTGCATTTTTTTATGATTTTTTATGTTCATTTTTTCTTTTCCATTTAGCCTTAATTTTTGGGGTAGAATTTGTGTATCTTTTTTTATTTTTGCAAACCAACCTTGTATTTTTCCGATCTATGCATTTTTTTCTATTTTTGTTGATTGGCATCCACATTTTTGTTGATATGCATTTGGGTCCAAATTTTCTGCGTTATGTATGTACACATATATTTCTCTAGGTTTTTTTGTGGAATATTTTACTCTGGATTTATGGATTTTCCTTGCTTTGGATTATGGTTTATGTATTTTTTTTTTCCCTCTGGTTTTGCAGAGGTAATCCCAACAAATTTATTTGTCCCGGCTGTAACCCACACTCTCCTCTCCTTCGTTATATCTCCCCTCTCTCCTCTCTAGCTTATTTTTCTTTTAAACCCTAACCCCAACCCTACACCTTGCTGAATTTCTACAAAATTATTGGGAACAAAAGATTGATTTTGTAATCTTTGGAGTTTGTGTAGCTTTTGTGAAATTGGCTATATTCTTCTCAGGTTGTTGAATATGCTTTGGTTTTCCATGGGTGCCTTGGGGAGCTGTTTTTGGAGTCATTGTTGGGTGATTTCTTTGGAGTTTGATGAAATTGATAGGCCATAAATATTATAATTGGTAGCAGGCAGGGTTAGACTTTAATAAATCAATAAGAACCACGGAATTGGACACTCATCAATTTACAATATCTTGTATATATGTACAACTATCCCTTAATGATGTGTAGCGTAGGCGCACTAATCCTAATCCATATTCATGATTTCAATGTCATTCTTAAAATTTGCTTCTATATATGTATAACCATATATCACTTTGGTGACATTTTGGTAGTATATGTAGCTTGAAGATGGTAATAGATATAGATAAGGTACGCATAGGTACTTATTTCCATTGGATTTCGTTTGAAAATTGTAGAAATTTTCTTAAATTGTAGAAATTTTCTTAAATTTTTTATCTTGTAATATAATCTCCAATTGGCATGATTCTTGTAGGTATGCGGAATAGATCGAGGACAATTTTTTTTGGAGATTGCACAAGGTATGCTTGAATCTCTTGTATTGAACTCATTTGGTTTGCTTCCTAGTGCCATTGGAATGACTGGTCAATGGTCCCTCCTGTTATCATGGGAACCAAAATCATGGTAGATTGTAGGAGTTTTAGTGAGATATGAAGATTTACCAACTATAAGAAATTCAAAATTTATAATTTCAGGTTTTTTACTAGGTTTGGGATGTGGTCTCGCTCCCATAGGTCCCTTTCTTCTTGAGGTTTGTTTCGAGCTTGATTCCAATATCTTGTATTTCTCGTATTTTGTGTGAATAAAGTTTTGTTGTGAACTATATTTTAAAAGCAACACACATTTTGTTGGTTGAACTACAGTTTTGATCAGAAAATGCTTTTTATTGATCTCCATATGTATATCACAGAGCCAAACCTGTTATAATAGATCCATGGTTGCACAGCTTGCAAGAGTCAAATGAATTTTGGGTTCCACAACTCCAGCAACTAGATCTCAATGTCAGATCTCAAGGAGATAATTATGCAAGGAAAAGGGGGAAGAGCATTGCTAGATCTCAATGCTGTGGGAGCTTTCTATGGCTTTATTGGTAATAATTTTTTTTGCCATTAAGCAAAATACCTCCACGTGAGTCTCTCTCAATTGAGTTTATGTTATGATAAGTATGTGTTATTATAAAGGTTTTCTTTGATAAGGCTTAAGGCCAGAGGGTATGGGAACTAATAGGGCAAGCTCATATTCATAATATATTAAGGATTCTATCAATGCTAGAAGAACATATGCAGTCATTTGACTTTATTATGATTTTAGGTTTTTTTGTAGACTTATCACCACATGTTTGTTAAAACGCCTCATAAAAACTTATTACATCAGAAGGTTCTTAGCCCAATCCATATATTTCCTGTTTTTTGTAGACTTATCACCACATGTTAGTTATCTAGGTTCTACTAAATTTAAAGTAGAATATATGTATGTGATTGTGTGTTCACATGTGTTTGTTTTCGGACTAATTACTCGTGTATGCAATTCCAAGTCTTAAATTAAAAGCAGGGAAGCATTTAGCTAGATATAAGGGTATGTAAAGTATAGGATTGTAAAGATAGTTAATCGATAATGGCACAACTGAAGCAAAATATTGAAGTCTCCCATAGACTATCCACTTTTGTATGCAATTGCAAAATTCTGATTCATCTTTTATAAATCCACGGTCTCATAGACTATCCACTTTTGGATAGAATTTTGTTACCTTGTACGAATCAGACGTAGTATAAAAGAATTTTGTGTCTGAACTTATATTTTATAAAAATCCCTAGATATGGATTTTCAAACTAAGGATTTTAATTGTGTTCTGTAAATTCAACTGGTTAATATGAAAACCACTACCCATCTAATGAAATTAAAAAATTAGTAACAAAAGAACAAAACATTATTTAAATACCCCACTAGCAGGACAAAAACATATGCAATGCTCCACTAGCCTAACAAAATTGTACGCACCAGTTTTGTTGGATTGTTGATGTTGTAACACATGCAAAACCCCTCTAACAGGGAAAAAAATTATATAAATTTTGAACTTGTAATGGGACTGTTTTATTTTCTTATAGTTCTACATGTTAGTTTGTTTTATTATTGGTTTTGAAGATTAACTGACACTCTTTCTAGAGCATTTGCAATTCATTCTTCCTATGACATGTCTTATGGGGGGAAATATGCAAAAACATCATAACAGTTAGCTTCATAGTGGAGCGAGAAGCTTGCCAAACTTGCTAGACAAGATTTTAAGGTAATGTGGTCGTGGGGTTGGTGTTTGGAGCTGTTTGTTGTACTGATTTTCCCCTCATTTTATGGCTTGCGATTAGTCACTAAACTCTTATTTTGTTGTAGTTAAATTTGATTGATTATATAATTAGTTATAAATTTACATTTCTAATTTGTATGGTTTTATCCCATTGTTAATAAGAGTTTGAATTCACAAATTTAGTTTAAATTGATTGTTCTCAAATCTGATTGAGAACTAGGATTGAAGTCGACAGTTCATGTTGAGTCCTCGCATCTTCTCTCTCACCGACCATACGTATTGGATGGTGAGAAAGGTGTTTAATGGCTAATCGCAACTCGCAAAACACACACACATCCTTTGCTAAGAAGAGAGTACTTAAGATAAGCTCGCGTGGTAGTGATGTTGCACCGCCACCTCCCACTTGTGTTTTTAATACACATTTTACACTCATCTAACTGTTAACTTCTATACACATTTTACACTTGAAAGCTAAGCATCTAACATTCTAGTTTCAATTGATTGGTGCATCCATCACCCCAAACATCATATGATTAATTAAATTTTACTTGCCTAGCTTGGATGTTGAGTCATATTGCTATCCTACTAAACTAATTCCTATTATTTTTTTTATGTACTTCATTAAAAAAAATCATGTTCTTATAATAAAGGGTGGTACTATTCTATGGCTATGTTTGGAATGTTTAGTCATACTTTTAACTTGAAACCACTCTTGTAGATTTAGTGGACCATCCTTGATAGACTGACTGTATAGTACATGTTAAGAAATCAAACAAGAGTATAAAATTAATTACTAAAACAAATAAAGATACTAATCCTAGTTCTAGGACATCAAACTTAACTAATAATAGTATTCTATTTTCTTGTAAACATCTCTTTAAGCTTTTTAGTTTCTTTTGATGCTTGGTCTAGCTACCTTTTTGCTTTGTAGATTCTCTGTTTTCTCCTTTATGCTGTCGGAGTTTAAACATTTTGTGTACTGTAAACTTCTCTTTAAACATTTTGTGTATTGTTAGGTGCAATTCTGTTTTGCTTCTTTTTCCTCTTTTCAATTTTTTGTCACAGTTGGTCCTTAAATATATCTATCAAGAGCGATGTCTCTCATGGAGTTAAAGTAGGTTTCTTTAAACTAGGTAACTCTTCCAACTATAACGTACGGCTTGTTTCCTGTTTTAATAGTTACATATATCAATAGCATTGATTGATATAATTTTTTTTTACATAATTTTCTATTCTAATACGTTTGTTGGTTGAGTTTGGTTAAACATTGTTGTTGCTGGGGTTGTTAGGAATTAAACTAATAGGATGGTTTCTAGTTATTTTGATAGCTTTGTGGGAAACTTTGCTTGGAAGTTGTCTTCTCTTTTTGGTGTGCTTGGGTTGGGCTTTCCTTATCTCAATGGTTGGATTCGCAGTGCATTAGCAGGGATTACATTGAGGGTTTCGAGGACTTTGTGCTGGCTTTTATTGCTCTGGTGTCAATGGCTTTTATAATCTCTCTTGTTTTCAAATTTGCCCTTGTTCTCTGTTCTGTTATGTAGGGTAGTCTTATGCTCTTTTTCTTTCTTTTTAGATGGGCTAATTTTGTATTTATTGGATTGTTTTTTGTTGGGCTATTTTTGTTTTTTGGTTGTTGTGTTTGGCCTATTAAATTAGTTCTTTCATTTACGGTGTTGTGTTTGGTCTTTTAAATTAGTTCTTTCATGTTTGGTTCCCTTTTTTTTGTGGTCAATTTCTTAAAATTATTAAAATTTCTTGATATTGATAAATTAAAATGAATATTAATTATTGGTTTTTTGTTTCAGGACAGTAGTCAAGCTATCTCACTAGGTTTCATAGTTGACAAGAATGAGGTGTATTGCTAAGAGGATGGTGCATGGGAGACTGATGGCAGATGCATGTTTTGATGTTACATTCCATTTTTTTTTTTTTTTTTACTTTACTGTAGTATGTATAGGATTTTGTTAGTTCACTTGACTAACAACTTAAACTATATGAATGTATGAATATTTATGGGATCATATTCAAATCATAAATAGATGATGGTGGTCTTAACTTTTGATTCATTAATGATCGATTATGGACTCACCTAGGAAAAAACAATTTTGATGAATGATCTTTTGGGAGTTGCATTTGTTAACTTGTAAAATATATATAAATATGTCCTATTGCCATTTGAAAAGCAGGAATCAAAGTGAAACTTTAATATGTATATTTGAGCTAGTTTTTATTGTGCTCATTGTATGCCATAAAAAGGTTGATGTAAATGAGTTATAGATGACGTGCAAAGCAAGTTGTGAAAAGGTTTTTTTACGACGCATATTGTAGGTCGAAAACAATATAGGCATCCTGATGATATGGTTTTCACGACATACACTCCAAGTTGTGAATAAGTTATTTACGACCCACATTGCAAGTCGTGAATAAGGTATTTACAACGCACATTGCAAGTCGTGAATAAGGTATTTACGACGCACAATGCACGTCGTCAATATAGTATTTACGACGCACAATGCACGTCGTTAATAAGTCCGGACTTTCCACGGCATGGCGCTACACGACATGCGCATGTGCGTCGTAAAAGGTCTTTCACGACGTGTTTTGCACGTCGTGAATACTCTATTTTGTTGTAGTATGTATATATAAATTTCCATATTAGTACCTTAAAAAGAAAATAAAAATAAAAGCAGAAAACATGGATTGGATTTGGGAATTAGGCGTTGAGGACAAGAATAACATTCATAATAATAACAAAAAAATTGGTCATATTTGCCTCAGGGCTTATGACAAAAATTGAGTCATTTTTGCCTCAACTAAGGTTTATATATATATGACAACCAAATAACCAGGGCTCAACCTCATGACTTGGTCTTTTACAAAATTTAAATGGTTCCTATATGATTCATCACCTCATCCAAATGAGGACATACTTCATGACATTTTGTTCTAATAATAATCAAGAGCTTCTCAAATGATCTCAATGCATCTATTATGCTATATATTTTGGTGGGGTTATGGATGAAAAGCAAAACAAAAATCTCAACAAGCAAGCAAAAGTCTTACCGAGTAAAAGTTAACCATGGGATGCACAACTCATGCTCTTAATACCTCTTCCTTACTCGATCCTTCCCCGAATTTGTCCTTAGCAAAGATTTTGAATGATAATGAGAACAATATGTTGGAAATTAATTATGATTATCATATTAAATTAAGCGGAAGTTTAGAATTACCTCCGGCCATTGTTGTCCAAGTAAAGTTACAGATACTTTGATGCAGAAATTGAGAACCACGAACCGTACGTACAATCCTCCGATCACCAACCAAAAGAAGTCTTCTAGTCTATCCAAATCTCTCTCTATGCATGAGATTTAATGGAAATCACAGGCTGTATTTTCTGGTAGACTAGGAACCCTTTTGTTCCCAACGTAAAATATATTATAACTTCCTCCCATCAAGGAAGTTATCAGATGATGGGAAGTTATCCACTAAAAAAACAGTTATGGGATTAAGAGTTGTAACTTCTCGATAACTACCCACTAAATAGAATTTGAAATCAAATGGGTTACTGGATGTGGGATAGTGGCATGTGGGCCACTAAGTTTTCTAAAGGAAAACATCTAACATTCTCCCACTTGGCCCATATGACACAATTGGGTAATTAATACTTTAGACTGAAGTGTGGCCATATTAGTTAACTACTTAATCCCTTTAAGTGGAAATACCTTATACCCAAATAGAGAGTTTCAACACATGAATCATAGCGGTACATACTCTAATTAGTGAGTATTTCCTCCCATGTATTACAATGCAATCAATTCCCTCCAAGTGAGTGCTTTATGTGACATTTATTTCTTTATGAATGGACTTCTTATAAGCCATTCAGGGTCCAAATTTATAATCCCAATGGATACTCTGTCCTATATATAAAATACTTTATGTGCACAAACAAATAATTATATATAGAAAGAAAACATGAATTTCATTCTGCAATATTCACCAAATGGTGTACACATAAAAGAGCACATATGCCTAAACATTAATAGAACTAATTACACCCATATGCTCCACATGTTCCTTATACAAATGAGGCTGCAGACCTTTTGTCATGGGATCCGCAATCATGAGCTCCGATCTTATATGCTCAATGACCACCTTGAGTTCTTGAACATTTTCTTTCACAACAAAATACTTTATGTCAATGTGCTTACTTCGACTCCCACTTTTGTTGTGCTTAGAATAGAATACAGCTGCAGAATTATCACAGTAGATTCTCAATGGCCTAGACATAGAATCCACAATTCTAAGCCCTGTGATAAAATGACGTAACCACAATGCCTGTGTAGTAGCTTCATAGCATGCAACAAATTCTGCCTCCATAGTAGATGATGTCGTTAACGTCTGTTTGATGCTTCTCCAAGATATAGCACCTCCCGCAAGCAGGAAGACATATCCTGATGTGGACTTATTACTGTCGCGGCATCCGGCAAAATCTGAGTCCGAATATCCAACTACTTCCAAATGGTCAGAGTACTTGTATGTCAGCATGTAGTTCTTAGTTCCTTGCAAGTATCTCATGACCTTCTTTGCTGCTTGCCAATACTCTTTACCTGGATTGCTCTGGTATCTACCTAGTATCCCTACAACAAAACTAATGTCTGGCCTTGTACACACTTGTGCATAAAGCAGACTACCAACAGTGGATGCATAGGGAGTATCCTTCATCTTTGCTTTCTCCAAAGCATTTTTCGGACATTGGCTTAAACTGAATCTATCACCTTTCACAATGGGTACTACACTAGGTGAACAGTCCTTCATATTATACCTTTCTAGAACTTTGTTAATGTAGGCTTTTTGAGACAATCCTAATGTCCTTTGAGATATGTCTCTATGAATCTCTATGCTTATAACATAAGAGGCTTCACCCAAATCCTTCATATCAAAGTTCTTAGTTAGGAACTGTTTAGACTCGTGTAGTAATCCCAAATCACTGCTTGCTAGTAAAATGTCATCCACATATAGGACTAAGAAAATGTATTTGCTCCCACTAACCTTAAGGTATATGCATTGATCAATGATGTTTTCCACAAAACCAAATGAACTGATAACATCGTGAAACTTTAAATAGCACTGACGGGATGCTTGTTTTAGTCCATATATAGATTTTCTAAGCTTGCAAACCAAGTGATTTCCTTTATCTGAAGAAATCCTTCAAGTTGTACCATGTATACCTCTTCTTCAAGCCCTCCATTTAGAAAGGCCGTTTTCACGTCCATTTGATGTAGCTCTAAGTCAAAATGAGCTACTAAAGCCATGATTATCCTAAATGAATCCTTCTTTGATACTGGAGAGAAGGTAACATGGTAATCAATGCCCTCCTTTTGGGTGTATCCCTTGGCTACAAGTCTGGCCTTATATCGTTCTACATTACCTAAAGAATCCCTTTTGGTCTTATAGACCCATTTGCAGCCAACGGCTTTGACTCCATTTGGCAATTCAATGAGATCCCAAACTTGATTCTTGGCCATGGAATCCATCTCCTCTTTCATGGCATCATACCAAAGTATGGAATTTTCTCCACTCATGGTTTGTGAAAACAACACATATTATGGGAAGTTATCCACTAAAAAAACAGTTATGGGATTAAGAGTTGTAACTTCTCAATAACTTCCTCCCATTAAGGAAGTTATTAGATGATGGGAAGTTATCCACTAAAAAAACAGTTATGGGATTAAGAGTTGTAACTTCTCAATAACTACCCACTAAATAGAATTTGAAATCAAATGGGTTACTGGATGTGGGATAGTGGCATGTGGGCCACTAAGTTTTCTAAAGGAAAACATCTAACATAATAAAGTTGACGATGAACAAAATTTGAATAAATCTAGTTTTAGCCTTAATTTCATTTAGCGAGAACAAATATCATATGTAATTTTTATAGGGGTTATGTTTTAGGAATATATTATTTGACTAAGGGTAATGCTAAGTAGCCCTACACTTTTACCCTATATTTTGCCCTACCAATATATTTAGAAGGGTAAGGTTGTAATTATATCAATGGGTCCCACAACTTTACCCTCCCAAATATACTGGTAAGGCAAAGTGTAAGGCAAAAGCGTGGCACTAAGTAGCATTTCCCTTTGACTAATATTAGTCTATAATAAAGTCTCATATTCTCAAGACATGGCACAAGTCTAGTATGTTATAAGAAACTATCCTTTTAAAATCAATTGTGTTTTCAAATATTAATAAATGAGATTTTATTACGAGTTATCAATCAATTGTAATTTTGTTTAATAGAAATGTAAGGTAAACCTAAAGGAGGTGTTTTTGTGTCTTTTAATTGCGATACACCAATGACTTAACAAAAGAAAACTGCTTGGTATCTTGAATTTGAGACACCCAACCAACAAAAGGATGGGGCACAGGCATTGCCCTTAACAAAAATGGAACCAAAATATTAATCTTTCATGTTGACATATACTACTCATCACTCTCACCACCTATCATGGCCATATATTGGGTAATGCTTTTGGTGTGAGAACTGGAGGTATTTTGGGGAACTGGAGGTCCAAAAGCATTTCTCCATCACCACCACTCGCAGTTATCCCATCATCGAGCACCCCCATATCACCACCACAAACATATCTTTACTCTTACCACTGACCACCCATCCATCACCGCTACCAATCACCTAACATCATCATCCACAAATCAAAATCTATTCACCACCACCACCACCACCACCACCACCACCACCACTATCTCCATTATCAATCACCAAGTATATATCATCTCCCCACCTACTACCACAAAACCACCTCTAACCTAATCCATCTCTAACCACGTCACTTACTTTACCTAACCATCACCTGTAGTAATTTCTTTTATTAGATTCTCTCTCTTTTTTTTCTCCCTGGAGTTTTATTAGATTCTCTTTCTCTATCTCTCTCTCACCTGTGGGGCTCTAATTCCACCTTTGTCTTTTTCTCTAGCTCCCATACGCTCTTATTTCTTCCTCCAACCATCACTGAGACATTGGGAAAAAAACTTCCATGAAACCGTGGCATTGTCCACGTCGTGCCTATGCCATGGTTCCATGGAAGTTCTTCTTGAAACATCCATTAGTAAGAAGTACTGGGTAGTCATGCCCACAGCACCTCCTAACTGCATCTGGGCCATCCACGTCGTCATCCTATTCTCACCTGATGCGGGTCCCACCTATTATGGACGGTCCACATTCTACCATTACTACAGACAACTCTGCCGCCGGATAACACCGGAAAGGCGAGGGGAAAACCATCATCTCCCCTCTCTCTCTCTCTCTTTCTCTCGCTCTCAATATATATATATAGACAGGTCATAGTTCATCAATATTTTCTCTTCATGAGAAAAAAGCAAAATTTTAGAAGACACAAAGAACCGATACCTTGATTCAGATTTGGTTAGGAGAGATTTGCAAGAAAACGTGGTCGACCGGCAGCCGGCGACCGATGACCGATCGGAGAGAAAGTGTACACCAGCAAGTGGGGAGTGCAACATGGTTGAAGAAGACGATAGAATGAGAGATCGAGTTTGGATCTAGGGTTTCTCTGGAGTTTGGATCCGTATTGAATTTGGTCACGAGACATAAGATCGTGACCATAGGATATTAAGGGAAATCTACGGTGAAGTATTGTTTACGTAGTAGTGTCATGCCATCATTGTGTCGTGCCACGTGGGCAAATGCTATTTGTTCCATGTTACACAGGTCGTGCTTTGGCTTCGGGTACTGAATGTTACATGAGAAATCCCATTAGTCTTTTGTTATTTTTGTCACGTTTATTTCTACAAAGTTGTCAGTGATACTGTTTACTAATTGTAGTATACATGTTGTCGTCTGTCTCCGATGTGGATCTTTTGAATTTTTCCTTTTTAAGCCCAAATTAAAATACATCCGCAAACCCATGCAATCCTTCCCCACTTCTTCTTCTTCCCTTCTTTTTATTTATTTATTTATTTTTAGAAGGGTGACTGAGCGAGCTTACTATTGATTGTTACGTTTTATTTTTTATTTTTTTGGGTAAGAGATTTTTACTTATAGGGATGTGCAAAAAATCGTCTAATTCATTAAACCAAACTAATCTGTTTAATTCTACATCGATTCAGATAGTTTGAGAGGTTAGACGGCATGATTTGGGTGGATTAAGCAATAAAATTAACGATTTGATTTGGTTAGCGAGTTAAATGTTGCCAAAATCGCCAATAAACCACACCGAACCGTCTCCACCAACATATGTATAAACTTATAAAAATAAATATAAAAATTTTCTTATAACAATTATCGATGGCTAAATGGATAACCTTAAGTCTTAAATTTCTAAGTCTTCAAATCATGCACATTAACTCATTATAATATAACAAGATTCACATATCCAAGTCCTATTCTAAAACACGGAATTTGGTAGCATATTAGTGTATTTTATTATTTCTTATTACTACATTGTTAGGTTGCTACATTTTGGGTTTTCCAACAAGATTCAAAACTAATTTGAGATTAATTATATCTCCAATTTCATATACATTAATTGGGTGTTTATTCTCATAAAATCATAATTTACTTCATTAGCATTAAGATATTGTGAAAGTGTGTATCAAACTTTACATAATCAACTAAAATAGTTAATTTTTTGAATATATTTACAACTCGATCATTAATTAAGGCCAAATATATATTATAAAATGCCTAATTAAAAATGGCATGATAGAAACTGCCAAACCTACCAAAACCACTAGTATCACTCAAAAAAATTTATCACTCAAATGAAGTTAATTGAATGGAAGTTAAAATTCTTGGGTTTTTTTTTTTTTTGTGGGATATATTTGACCCTATTTGAGTTTTTTTTTATAAGAAAATTAAGAATATAATTCTTTTTATGAGAGATATTTTGGAGATTTAGCCTTTATTTTAATTAGTAGAGGGTTATAATATTTTATGCGGTGACTCTAACTAGACTAAAAATAAAAAAATAAAAAAAAAATGGTGAGACCACTCACACTCTTTATATTCCTTCTCACACTCCCCTCAACCATTTTATGATACAAACTGATGCCATTATCTTTCAATGAAAATAAAAGCATGAGAGGAGGTATAAGATAAGAATTGGGACTTTTAAAATAATAACATCAAATCGTATAATAAAAAATTTGGGAGGAGTAATAAAAAATTTGGGAGGAGTGCTACAAAGGATATGAGAATGCGAATAGCCGCACCCAAAATAAAAGCCTTCAAAATTTAGATGGGGATCTTCGCATCAATTTGGTCATGGGTCCTTTAATCCCAACCTCTCCGTATGTTTTTCTTTTCTTTTTTTTTTTTTAATATATTTATTTATAAGTTTTTGCTTTAAAAAATAGAGCGTGTACAACATGATTATTCACTGGCGCGTGGGCCTTATACTTCCTCACTTGTCTAAAACATTATCTTCTCCAAAATACCCCCATCCAGTTTCGACAGTTAGGGAAACACATCATGTCAAAATCAAAACGTCCATGTCCTTTACCGTCATATCAACTTCATGCCCACAGTCACCCACTTGACTCGGTGCTTACACTAAGCCCGGAGGGAATAACTTGAACTTCTGTCTCTACTCAACTCGGAAGAGCCAACTCAGTTCTCGTTTAGACGTTTACAGTCAGCTACACCGCAGAGCCAAAGCCGGAGACAACCCATTGTCTAATCCACGAAATAAGCGCGTTTATCTCGGGTACGTAATGGTGAAAGATGGTAATGGCGATGGCGTATATGAGGTGAGACTTACACATAGATGTCGAGAGGATCCACGCTCGCCCATGAAAACCCACTTTCCATTAATCTTCTCATATTTAGTTGTCAGCTAAGCCCTGCCGTGTCACCTCGTCAGCCTGATAGATATATATTTAGAGAGAGAGAGAGAGAGAGGGAGGGAGGTATATAAAGGGTAAAAGGGTTTTCTCTCCTGCTGCTTAACAAATAGACAAATTTGTATAGATTCAATGGTGGTGTTTTGGGCTCATTACCTCTCTTGAGAAAACTGCCCTTTTTTTTTAGTCTCAGCTGGGTTTAGGTGGGATTTTCAGATCCATGACAAATTTTCTATTTTTTCCAGCCCCACCCCCTTTTTTTTTTTTGTTGATTAATTACTTGTAATTATTGAGATTTATATATATCAATTGTGGGTACATACAGACAAGAAAGTTTAATCTGAAGAGAATGGAGAACAGAATTGGGTCAGAACTTTCTGAGTTTTCTGAGAAAGATGAGTCTCTGATGGAGCTTGGATCTGGGAATTCTGAGTATGTCTCATTCCGATAATATATATCATATTTCTTCAAAAAATTTTGGAAATTTTCTTTTTGATGTTTTGGGGGATATATTTGAATTTTAGCTTTTTGGGTTTTTGATTTCTGATTGATAATTGGTTTTTTTTTTCTTGGATGGGGTCAGGTGCACACATTACAAGAGAGTTGCAAGATCAGAGCACCTTGTTGTAATGAGATAGTTGATTGCAGGCATTGCCATAATGAAGCAAAGGTGTGATGTTTGGTCTTTTCCCTTTTTATATCACTACGAATAAAAATTTAAGATGTATCTATTTTAAGCTGATAGTTCTTTCGTTTTACTTGAATAATATTTGGACAGAACTCACTGGAAACTGATACTCCTGATCAGCATGGTATTCCACGCCATGAAGTTTAAAAGGTTTGTTTCTTTTTTCACCAATTCTCAGTAATTTACACCATAATCACCTAGGAATTCATTCTACGGCCGGAGTATTTCTTTATAAATAAATAAAAAATCATTCTGTTTCTGGATTGGAGTGGTCTTTTGTTTTTTAAAATGCTAATTTCATTTTTTAATTATCAATTATCAATTGCTAAGCTATTTTGAAACTAATGAGACCATGGTCATAACCTAAACTATATAACCCCACATGTGCCAAAAGGAAAAAAAATGAAAATTCACATGCCAAAAATGAAAAAAACGAGGAATAGAACTTCATATGTAGTGGGCATGTGTTTGGGTCACATAGAACCTTTTCTTTTTTGCTTTTTCATCTGCAAATGTTCTTTACTTTTCAAAAAGTAATGGATTTTGTTCAAGAGATAAAGACTTTAGGAAGATAGAGACATCAACAAGTAGCCCATAATTTGCCAATCTAGTTTCTTGGAATGAGACAAAAGAGGAATAAGTATTATATTGTTGGAACTTGGAACAGGCTGCCCATCCCTCCAGTTAAATTTGTTGATAATTGATGTCAGTCTCATGTAGACTTCATAAGACCATTATTAGGTTCAACAGAATTGCATAAACTGCGGGGTTTGCATGGAAAAGTACTACTATTGCGCAAAATGCAAGCTCTTCGATGATGATGTAATGTTTCTGTTAAATCGATGTGGGATGTGGTATATTTCCGATACTCCCCCTCACATGTAGGCCTAACAAGACAATAATGGATCTTTTACGTAGACAGCAAAGACGGGCTCACAAGCGAAACGGCTCAATAACGACATGCTCTAATACCATGTTAAGTTTCCAACTTAAAAGTCTAAGCTTGTAAGTGCCCAAACAAGTATAAAAAGACATGTTAAACTCGAAAATTTAATCGATGTGGGATGTGGTGTATTTCCAATAGTTTCAACTCTATTTCTTATTCTAACCTTCTTCTTTTTCTTGAAGTCCTGGTTTCGAATGTAAATGATTGCTTGTGGAACAATCTGGTTATGGGTTTCAGGTTTCAAAAAACTAATACCACTGCAATGTGTTGCACAATTTTCATTCACTTTTTAATGTTTGAAAGAATTTCATATAATTTTCAAAGTTTCATTAAGAAAAATATGAACTTGTATCAAGATTTTCGATTTTAGAGAAAATTGAACTTGTATATAGCTTTTCTGAATTTTTGCAGTTGTGTGTGTGTGTGTGTGTTATACATAACCTTTACATCGAAGATACATAACCCAATTCTATCGCATTTATTAAAAGAGTTTTCCCATATGGAAACTTATGTTTGTAATATTCTATTATTCTTCTAAATTTATCATATTCTTGAATGACAACATGTTCTTCTTCTTTAACTTGTACAATTCTATTATTCTGAAAATAATTTATGTTTTATGGTTAACATTGGCGTTTAGAAAATTTTATGATATATTATTGATTAGTTCCAAATTTCAATTAATTTCATGGCCCGATAGTCCCCTAGTCAGTAATGCATCACTCTGCAAATGATTCTCATAACTCATCTCTGCTGTGATTGCTTTTACAGAACTGGAGGCAAGGAAAATTTCCTTCATTGTAAGAAATGCAGTAAGTGAGATTATCTAATTCCCTCATTCTGCACTGCCAATTACACTCCTTATTCCTTCTTTTTTTTTTTTTTTTTCCCTTATATATTAGCTGATTTTGGAAATTTTCACTAACCCTCTTTCAGGATGTTGCTATTCAAAGTTGATGAAGGATTCACACTATTGTGTGGAAAGAGCAATGCACCACAATTGCCCTGTTTTCTTTGAGGTAAAATTTAGCTACAAGCCAATGCTATTCATAAAAATTTAAGAAAGTGTATTAATTCTCAGTTGGATGAATTCTTCTTTTTCAATCTGCAGTTTCTTTTTTATACAACGAAAGATATATTGCAGTGTTACCATGTGGACACACGATACAGTTGGAATGTGTGAAAGAGATGGAGCTTCATTTCTGGTAAGCAGCCAGGCAAAGTTATACATTGCTCACTTGCATTATAACAAAATTTTCTGACCTTTTTCTTGGGCAAAAAGTGGTAATTCTATCCAGTGAAAGATATATTACATACTTTATGAATTGTTGCATGCGTGTGATGCCAAGTTTGCTTGTTACATGGTATAGATGAATAGTAAATTTATATGATATAGATTTCAATACCTTTATTTAAAGAAAATATTGTTTCTTTATCATTTCCTGCATTACATTTCAAAGTCCTACTAGTAACCACCCATTAATTCCTGAAATGTGAATGATTTGTTTCCTCGATTAGAAAATTATTTATCCCAATATTTCCTCGATACTTGCTTGGAGATTTATTTTTAACTTAAAAATACAATTGAATTGTATTGAATTGAATTAAGGTCGATTTGATTTGGTTCCATTCAATTATGATTTGACAACATTGCTTAGATTTGCTTTCAAATAGCGTCTATTTTTTACCCAAATTGGTTGGATTAGTTTGGTTCTTGGTTTCAACTAGCCTAGCTGCACCCCTGTTATTTAGTAGCCTAGTAGCACCATGTGCCATACTTTTTCAAATTATTTTCCATTTTTAAGGAAGAGTTACATTTTACCCCCTTCAAGTTCAACCCATTTTCACTTTATCCCAAATAATTTGAAATTTTAAAAAATTTGAAAGCAGATAGGTGACTTCACATACTCGCCGGGAAGCATTGTCCCTTAGCAACCCACAACTAATCTGTAGGAGACCCCGCTACACACCTATGTCGAGGCTAAAGATTAAGTCCCACTGCGAGCTCTAGGCGCCAAAAAATAGGTTCAGCCCCATCAAGTGGCAGCGGAGACCCAAACCCAAACATTGAGTGAAGAAATCTGAATATTGACCACCTTGACCAACCACTCGTTGGTTATGTGTGGCAACTTTCAAACCTTTTTTGCTATGTAGCTGATAGCAGTAAGTTTATTTCTTTCCAGCTGCAAAGAAAGAGGTAAAATGGGGAATGTTGATGCGCTAGGGGATTTGCTTGCATGGTATGGAATTTTAAACATGCCCATATGCCCTTCAAAAGGCGTGAAAACTGTCTGCATTACAATTAGCCCAAATGAAGAGCAAAAACGACTGGCTTGGCATCACCAAATCAGCATTGGCCTTATGTCTTTTACGTTATTTCACAGAAAAATTTTAAACATTTTCCTTTTCCTTCTACCCACTATTTTTCAAGATCTAAAATAAACCCGGGCAATATATATTTATATTTATATTTATATTTACTTTATCATATATTAAAATAATTAACTTGAGACAGGTTGGTTGCCTTGCCAAACTGAGACCCATGCCAAGATTTGATTTTGAATTTGGCCGACACTAAATTGTCCAAACCCAGAAATTTTTAGGCAACGTCTTTCGGATTGCCACCCTTTGTTTTAGGATATCACAAACAGGGCCAATTTAAATCTTTCAGTCCACACCAGTTTACCACATCAAGCCATTCAAAGTAGGATGAGTAAACAGATACCTACAAATTTTCATGTTAGCACGTGCTAAATTTGTTGGCATCAGCATCATGCATTGGGAGTTGTACATCATGTCTATGTGGGTTGTACCTAAAAATCACTATATAGATACCATTCATCTCATACAAATATATTCTTCCAAACTAAAGAAAGGCGACTATCAATGCCTGTCTTAGAAAAACAAACCACCTTATGATACCCCGTACATCTCATAAATCATAATAATCTTGGGAAAATGGGGAAAAAAATCCTACAAATCTCATATGAACATAAACACGATACTCCCATTGGTTTAAAAGTCCTCCTCTGCCTTAGAATCGATTGAACACGAGTACCATTGGAGCTCTTCGTTGGTATGTGTGTCAAAGCTGGGTTGAATCCAAGTGCAATGCCTCTTTTCTGTGGTAGTGTAACAATCCTCACGGGTGAAACCAATCCCGAACGAATGAAACTTGCCTGTCATAAGAGAAAAAAATACGCCATTGTTGTTGTTGAACCTTGGATAATATATTTTATTTCCCATTCCAAAACCTTTGGTTGTTGCACTTTTTGCTGAAAATGATGTGGTCACACTCAAAAACAACATATCATCTTCACTGTTGTGTAATTGCTTCCAAGCCATCATTGAACGATCAAGCCTGAAAACCTTAACCCATTCTCCTGCATGACCCTCGAACACTGACACCAACTCCCCATTGCACTTGTTGGGAAGTCCCACATCCCACATCATTTAAATATAAATGTTGATATGACTTAATATACCTGTTTGGGCCCTCCACCTAATAGCTTAGGCTTTTAGGTTGGAAACTTAACATGGTATCAGAGCATGTCATTCTTGAGCCGTTTCATTTGTGAGCCCGTTATTGTTGTTGTTGTTGGGCCTATTTCGTTCATGAGCTCGTTGTTGTTTACGTGACAGGCCCATTGTTGTCTTGTTAGGCCTACACGTGAGGGGGAGTGTTGGGAAGTCCCATATCCCACATCGTTTAAATATAAGATGTTGATATGACTTAATATACCTCTTAAATATAAGATGTTGATATGACTTAATATACCTGTTTGGGTCCTCCACCTAATAGCTTAGGCTTTTAGGTTGGAAACTTAACAGCACTCAACCAAATAGTTTCTCCTGATCGAAACACAAGGTTTTTCAAGTCTATCAAGAACAGTCCAACCCTTTACATCTTCTGCTTGGGGACAAAAAGTTGCCAAGTTCCCATTTTCACCGAGACAATAGAAAACTCCATTGTAAAAAACTGGGTTACAATGAGACGAAACGAAACCTAAACTATTGCGAGCGCGACACCATTTCCAAGTATCTTCACCATGACGAATGAAGCGAAAATCAGTAGATTCTGGAAACATACCCCCTGTTCCGAAAACTACAGTCTGTTGAAGTCGGAAGACTAGAGAAAGCAATACCGTTGAAAGCAGATTTGTACTCTACGTCAGGAAGATCAATTCTTTCCTTCGTGAAAGGGTTGAAAAAGAACATTGAATAATTTCCTTGAGACAGAAGCAACCATCCATCTCTCGAATAGCGGATTATTGCACCAGCTATTTCTGGGACCTCCATGATGTATGTGGTGTTGTATACAGGGTGATAAAATTCGCACACTGAGGGGTTATGCCCGGAAAACATGAGCATAGGAAATTGAATCATAGCTGACAATGTGATTGAAGGTTGTGTCAATTGAACTGGGGAGGGGACTGCTGACAATGATCGCCATGTGCGGCAAACTGCGTGAAAACAACTAAGGTCTCTACCAAAAAGCCATGCTTTAATGAAATTAAGAATGTGACTGGGAAGATCAGACCAGGTTCTCTCTCCAACTTCCTCCATTGTCATCATTCTAGCTTTCTTCACTGCGAGTTACTAAAAAATCTTCATTAAGTAAATAAGCCTAAATGGAAGTTTCTGACAGCCGTTAATACGCCAAAAAGAAATAAAAAAATGCAAGCGCAACAACAAACAATATTCCTAAAATCAATCTTAAAATCCAATGACATTGGAGTCAATAGACAAGGTGATGAAGAACAACATTAAGATGATATTATCCACGATCAGTTACGGTTGACAAGTAATGACTAATTGTTCATCTCATAAAGATGAAAGAATATCTAACGATTAAAACTATTTTTTTTTTTTAAATTCGCGAGAACTTTGCGGGCTAAGTAATGCAATAAAAAATTCTTTCTTGAGAAACTTGAGATTAGTACTCTAGAGTCCTAAGCAGTCAATTGCAAGAGTTTTGCTGAAAATCATTCAGACTCTTAAAGGCCAAGCACTAGGAACTTTACCTGAACAAATTTAAAAAATAAAAACAAACCTATTCTAGTGTAACCAAAACATAAAAACCGTTTGCTCCTCATCATTAAACATCGTTTTTTTGGTAATATAAGCATCCATTTACCCTGCAGCAATCTCTTCATCTCAAGAAACTTGAGATTAGTACTCAAGAATCCTAAGCAGTCAATTGCAATTTGCAAGAGGTTTGCTGAAAATCATTCAGCCTCTTAAAGGCCAAGCTCTAGGAACTTTAACTGAACAAATTTTAAAAATAAAAACACTCCTATTCTCATGTAATCAAAACATAAAAACAGATTGCTCCTCATCACTGAACATCATTTCTTGGTAATATGAGCATCCATTTACCCTGCAGCATAATCTCTTCATCTCAGTCCAGAAGACTCAATCAACTCATGGCACGTTTGTTTGGCCGGAATTGAGGGGAATTAGAATGGAACGTATTCCAATTCCCCTTGATTCCGGTTAAACAAACGTGCTATCAGGGAACAACATAATCATCCCAACGAGTGCTATAGTAAAGAGGGGGTGGGGGGGAGAAATCCACTGCAAAGTCCAAAGGCAACTCGAGTTCTTTGCTAGGTGATGTTCGATAAAACATGTAAACAATTTTTAAACAATTATGCTCTACTTATCCAATACTAAATGGTAAATACTGTACAACATCTTAATAGTTTCATTTAAAATTCCATCCAAAAGAATCCCGAAAATTTGATGTCTAATGTCACATTAAGCAAAAAACAATAAATCATCAATCGCCAAAGCAAAGCATCACAACAAAAAATCAACATAAACAGAAAATTTTAAACCACAATACATTCACGTTTTTAATGCCTTGTTCCAATATCAGCATAAAACCACATCTGCTTTAAAATGGTTTCATATCATCTACCCTTAAACTCATATAACCTCATCGTCTACCCTTATTCGTATAAAACCTCATCTGTGAAACTAAAGCCTAAACATGAACCAAACAACATAAAGACTAGAACCAGTATCTTAGTTTTCAAGGAAAAAATTGCTTAAGGAATAGACCAGTTCAAACCAAATTTTTCCGTGGAGGGGGATCTAAACCAGCCTAGCTCAAACCCCAGAATCCACCCCCCCCCCCCCCCCCCCCCCCCACAAAAAAAAAAAAAAGAGAGAAGAAAAAAAGAAAAAAAGTGGTAAATAAGGTTTGGCTGCAGCTACTTTAAATGATTTGTGGCCTACCTCTTGCTGCAATTTGTTGTATAAATGCATTGCAAGGGTTCTAAATGATAGATTGAAGGAAATGGTGGCTAAACTGGTAAATAAGCCTCAAAGGGAACTATCAATGGTGAGCTACATCTCTGAGGTGTATGATAAAGGTCGATATATGGAAAGCCTACAACGTGGTTAGTTGAGAGGTTTTGTACGAAATGGTAAGAGGTTTTTAATTTCCTTCATTGTTTATTTATTGGGTGATGAAGTGTGTGAACTGCTAAATTTTCAGAGGCAGTAAATAGGGCACTAGAAGAAGGCTACTTCGAGGGTCCAAGGGTTCAAGGCAGGTGGACCCAATGCCTCCCTATTTGTTAGTGGTTGGCAATGGAGTATCCTTCAAGGAGGCTCGCTAAAATGGTTGATGAGCCTACTTTCTTCTATCATCCTAAATGTGGGAGGTTAAAAATAACACATCTCAGTTTTGCAGATGATCTGTAATTGTTTTGCCATGGAGATAAGGGGTCTGTTCAAGCCTTGAAGGTAGCTTTAGATGGTTTTTTTTAAAGTTTCTGGAGCTGGGTGCAAATAAGAGCAAAAGTCAGATTTTCTCTATGGGTTTTATTGAGCAAGAGTAGGCTGCATTTGCTAATATTTTTGGTTCTGATGTGGGGAAATTTCCTGTCAGATATCTTCAGTTTTCTTCTAGTTTCTACAAGGTTATATGGAGAGTGGGCAGCTGAAGTAGTAGATTTTTGTCATATGCAGGGAGGCTTCAGTTGATTCAATCTGTGAAGTTTAGTCTACAGGTTTGAGGCTAGAGGGTTATTTATGCAGAGAATCGGAAATAGGAATGCTACTTATTTGTAATATGATGATTGACTTCTTTCTGGCTCCATTATCGAGAGGTATGGAAATGCTATTATGGATGTGATAGTGAATTACCTTCAAATGCTTTGGTTTCTGCCATTTTTAGCAATAATAGATGGAGGCCACCCCCTGCATAACTCCTCTGCTAGGGAGGTTTGGGAGAGGGAAAATTTTCTTTATTTGGAGATTAGGTAAGGGATGATATCATTTGACAGCCTGCTGTCAAATGGAGGTATTTTTTTCAGAAAGTGTTCAGGATGCAGGGAGGGACCACGGGTAGGAAGTTGTGTAGTACCAGTTGGTATGGTTCAAGCATGGGAATTCTAAGCATTCCTTCATCTTATGAGTATTAAAAGGGAAGACTGCGAACTCAAGATAGGTTAGTGTAGAAGAGGGTGTCAAAGAGCTCCAGATATATTGTGCCAGGCTGCTGCCGAAAAGATGTACATAGCATCTCTTCTTTGATTGTACATTTCAGAAGATCTGTGTGGACTGCTCTTCTTGGAAGATGCAAGGTGGTAAGGCCTGTTTTAAGATGGGTTCAGGAGGTCAATTGGATGATTAAGAATTGCGAGGGTGCTAGCTTTGTGGTTAATTCAAGGAAGATTTTATCTTATGATTAAGATTGGATGATTCTTCGGATACTCTTTCTTGCATTTAAGGAGGTGGTTAAGGTGGAGGAAGTTGTACGGTTGCAGCTTGCTATGGGCAAAAAGGTGGTGGATGGTGATATAAATATCGAAATTGGTCGATGAATGTAGGCTGCCTGCTCAGTTCAGATTAGGTGTACATGGGAGCCCCCTCTGTGGGATTGTTGGTTATTAAACACCAATGGTTCCTTTACTGCTGAGAGAGGGGATGCTAGGGGTATGATAAAGAGTCTTGAAAACAATTTAATTTGTGTTTTTCCTATGGCTTATAGGCCCGAGTCTGTTTAGAATACTAAATTGGAGGCTATCAAATTGAAGTTGGGATGGAGATGGCTTTACAAAGGAATGTCCGGCAGCTGATTGTGGCAATAGATTCAAATAATGCCAAGGAGGTGTTGACAAAGAATTATGATGCTCCTTGGAGGGTGAAAGTTTTGGATGAGGAGATTTTTACCCTAGGGAAATGTTTCGATTATTGGGTTTGTAAATATGTATATAAGAAGATGAATAATGATGCAGAGTTTTTGGCTGTTTTGTGCAGGTTTGGATAATATAGAAGTCTAATCTGTGGATTAGCTTCCAAGTGAGGCTAATTATATGATAAGAATGTAACAGGTTCTATATTCTTTAGAAAGTTTCAATAAATTTCACATTTAAAAAAAAAAAAAACCAGGAAGGACATTGAGAGTAATGTAATTACAATGATATATATACTTGGAGCTCTTTTGATGGTATTTGGTCACATTCTTATGTCAACTTGACTCTAGTATAAGATGGCAAAATGCCACAGAAAAAGATTGACCGCTTTTCCAATTTCATAGATAAATAAGAATCCTTTTTTTCTTTTACCTTTTCTATTTGTTTTTGTTTTTGTTTTTGTTTTTGTTTTAAGTAGTTTTATATAAAATAAAAAAAATAATAATAATGATAATAATACAGCATTTCAATTATCATCAATTAATCCCAAAATTCTGGTATAAAGCTTTGCACTTAGGTGGAACGTTCATGTCTACAAAAACTCAAAAAGAAGTAAACCTATTCTTAAACATGGATTTGGTCTAATCAAGAGCAAGCAGAGAATTTGGAGCATACAGGGAGTGGTTAGATAAGCAATGAGTAAGTCGGCTCCAAGTGGCACAGATTCATAGTAAACAAGTTTACCACAACACTAAGGTTGATATCCTTACATGCGTAAAGGGGTTTTTTTTGTTGGATAAGAAGACGACAATAGGAATTTTATTGAACAGGATAAAGGTCAGTGTCTTTTTGGATTTGTTCCCTTACACAGGGAGGATCGTCCTCCATCCAAAAAATTAACTCATCTATACTGCTAGCATAAGGGTAAGCTCACGAGCTACCTCATTACCTTTCCTATGGACATGCATATAGTTAAACAACAGTCGACTGAAGAATTTATTTTATTTACAAAAAAAATTTTTTTTTTTAACCAATAGTAGTAGAGCAGTAAATTCCAATATCAGTAGACGCGTTCTTCCGAAATCCTATTCTACTACAACTTTCTTTTCTTTTTGTCCTTTTTCTCTCTCAATTGTTCACAACACTAAGGTCATGTTTGTTTGGTTGGAATGGAATAATCTCATTCCAATTCATTTCAAATAACATGTTTGGATTAGGTAATTACATGGGAATGGAATCAAATAGTAGTAATGAATTATAATGATATTCATTCCACAATGTTTATTTCAATCTCATTCCATTTCAGACTATTTAAGTATGAAATCAGATTCAATTTCCACCCATTCCATTCCAACCAAACAAACATGACCTAATAGTTATTGGTACTAAGAACTGTCCTCCACTAATGCAGGGAAAACCTAGGCCATGACAAAGGTAAAACAGCCAACAACTACGAAGGGGTGGTGGTCTAGTCACTAGTGGTTAAAGGCTTAGGAGGCCGAATGGTGAAGGATTCTAGCCTCAGCGGTGTGACATGTTCTTGTCTCTTGATGGTCCTACTTATACACTTGAGCTACCCTTGGTGGTGCTAAGGTTAGGTTATGGCTTAATCAACTTGAGAGAACGCCAACAAGGCAACAATCCCTTCTTCGTGGGCTCATCTAAATCCCCCATTATTACCGGGTTCCTTGGCAAGTAGGAGCTACTATAGCCAGCAAGTTTCCCTCTCCCTCTCTTACCTTTTTTGGCTTAGCAATGGAAAGAAAAGGGTAAAATTTCCCATTGACCAAACAGAGCCTAAAAGCCTCCACCAAAATAAATTCGAAGGTCAAAAAACAGCAGCCCAGGCTGCCCCTTTTCACACCAAGTTACCAACCATGAGCTTTAAAGATTATTCAATACCTCCTAATGACTTAAAAACTACAAATTCGAACACGATTATATACTACCACTATGGCACCACACAAAACATATATATATAAAATAAATAAATAAAAAAAGTTTCAGATACTACCTGAGAGAGAAGAGAAAAAGGTCCTTCAATTGGAGTAGTTGCTCTGTTCATATGTGGGTGCAACAGACAAATTTATAAGGCCGTACCGTACACAGAATGGAGTTCGAGTCTAAGTGCCTGTTTGGGATAGCTTCAGAGTAGAATCAGAAGTTAAATCAGAAGTTGAATCAGAGTCAGGGGGGAGGCAACTTGAGCAAATTGGCCTCAAAATCTATTTTAGGCTTATAATCACTTTTCTCATTTTTTATCCAAATACTCTTAAGAGTGATTATGGGTCATCAAAAGAGATTTTGGGCCTCCCAGAATCTCATCCAAACAGGCACTAAGTAGAATTACTACTGTATACAAATATATTTTCCTTTTTAAGAAATTTCCTATTCGTATCTCAACTCCTTAACAAGGGAACCAGGCTGGTCTTTGATATTGAAGGGGCCTGGCAAAAGTCCGATTTTCTAGACCTAGCCCATGCGTTTGCATCTAAACTGGTCCAGATGGGCCTGGATACAGCTGGCCCATCCTTGCTGCACTGACAAAAACTAGTGCGAAGAAAAAACACTTTCCGCAGCTGGGGTTTGAACCCAAAATTAGCCTTTAAACATCAGGATTTGAGAAAGGGAAATGCTATATACAACAACTAATTGCAATAACCGATGCAACATGTTAAATTAGTATATTATGATAATTAAGAGAGTGCTAATAACTGTTTGTTAAAAAATGCCACGTCAATTGTTGTATTTTGTTATTGTATTTAGTTGATATTTATAGCATTATCCTTTAAGACGGAATTTCTTAACTAATATTATATATAAATAGTTACTTCTAATTGGACGGACAAAATCAAAGCGATTTTCACCCAATAAACCAATAATTGAACAAAATAAGTTTGCCATTAGGGTTTAATTCAAACTAACAAAATGCTCCAATGTGCGGCAATTTTACTAATTACAACCAAAAAAAAAAAAAAAAAAAACAATGGAGTTTTGAGCTCTAAGTGCATGAGTTTCCCATTTATGTTCAACGTTTAGTGCGTTGTGTGACTCGTGAGTCGTGACACTTCCAACCTTGTCTTGAACCTTGCTCCAATGCAACTACAATTTCACAAGTAGCTTTATATGGCACATGGGTTATATCCAATACTCTAATTCTAGATTTCTAATACACGCCCTCAATTTTTCCATTTATGTACAATTAGAAGAGTTTGAACTCTAATCCATATTAATCCTATCATTTACCTACATTTTCCCTCACCACTAGACTAGCCTAACTCGCTTCAAGTTATCATATTACTTTCTTCATACTAATCGTATCATTTACCTACACTTTTCCACACCAGTAGACTAACACCAGTGGCTTCAAGTTATCATATTATTTTCTTCTTTCTTCTTTTTTCTTTTTCCTCTCTCTCTCTCTCTCTCTCTCTCTCTCTCTCTCTCTCTCTCTCTCTCTCTCGTGTTTCTTACATGCCTTAGTCTATATCATTGTAGAAATTCTTTAATGTTTCAATCAGTGGGGAACTTTGAGGAAAGTTGTCCAATTTGCCTAATGGGAATGTAGTTCTTTAATCCATGAGGTTGCATATGTGTATTCCATTTGTGTTTCTTTCATGCCTTAGTCTATATCATTGTAGAAATTCTTTAATGCTTCAATCAGTGGGGAACTTTGAGGAAAGTTGTCCAATTTGCCTAATGGGAATGTAGTTCTTTAATCCATGAGGTTGCATATGTGTATTCCATGGTGACATTTCCTCACAGGAAAGAATAATATAGATAAATTTACTTTCATTTGTTCCCAAGAATTTGGTAAATTGTGAAAAGAAAGAAACCCAAATGGAGAGATCTCACTCCACAGTAATTTGCAACAACAATATCTATCTATCCATTGCAGCTCTGAGGACACCGGCCAATAGCAAGGCTACAGAACTGGAGACTTAATTCAGCTTTGGGATTGGATGCATTAGGTAAAACTCCGCGAGTATTCTTGTTCAGTTTGGAACTCAGACTCCATGCAACTCCAGAAACGTTCAACAAGTATTGTTTGCAGTCGGAGAAGGAAGGTGGTGAGAAACAGATTGAGACACTGATTCCAAAAAATGGATGAAAGAAGGCTGGCCAAAAAAAGATTGGACCACTGTTTGGAAGGCCTCAAAAGGCTTTTTGAAGGGTAAAAATCATTTTCATTATTTTACAAGCATTTAGTGAGCCACTCAAATTGTCTTCTAAAAAAAAATCATTTACTCCAAAAGGCAGTTTAGTAAAAAATACTGAGGTGTAGTTTTACAAAATGACATTTACGAAAAAAACAAGAGTGTAAGAGATAAAACAAAAAAAATATTAATGTTTATCCATTTTTTACACAAATTAGACTTTTAAAATATATGTTCATCAAATATTCAATTTCTTTCAAATGCCTTTTTAAAATAGTGTTTTAAAAATGTATTTTTTTTCAAAAGACTTTTTTATTTTATAACGGTACGTCAAATGCACACCAAATTTGCACCAAAAATTCTAGGGGTACACTTGCAGAGCCAACATTATCTTATATATAGAATTAACGGAAAGAAAAAAATGAATAAAAATGTATTTTCATCTAAAAAATAAAATAACTTTATTTTGCTTAAAAATCCATCCAAATAAAAATAAAGCTATATATATAATGTATTATACCATTGATCTTCGTGAAATTACCCTATTTTTGGATAAATAATTTTTAGGTGGAATTTGCTTTTGAGATGGAATTTGTAAAATTTTTGTAAGGATGAGATGGACAAAATCCATATAAAAATTTTACAAATTCCATCTCAAAATCAAACTCCACCTAAAAATTCCTTATCCAAACATAGCGTTAGTAATTTTTATGGTCTAATGCGATTAGATCTATTTGTATGATTTTGATCAATACAGTGTACGTCCCACCATTTTTATATATAAAATAGTGGCCCTATCAATTTTAATAGGGCAATGCCCCATCATTGATTGTCTCGCCAATCAATTGCAAACTCTTGGAATAACCATGCACTATTTGCTTATTAATGAAAGATCTATCTATAATTATATGAAACAAGAAAAACATTTTTTTTTTTTTTTCTGGAGAAAGAAAACCCACAAAAATGTAATCAACATTTAATTTTCAGCAAATATAATAAAGATATATACCAACTTAAATTCCTCTGGACTATAGGGACAGTCTCATCATATCATCGTGAACTATAAAACCAGACCCAAAAAGAATAAAAATAAAATAAAGGTTCCCCTAAACTATTAACTCGGATATATAGGAGATTTCAGCTTCATTATTGTTCAGGGGAACGTTTTTTTTAACTTTTTAGTTAAAATAGTTAAAGTAGTAATGGGAACGTTTTTTGTTGAAAAAGTCATTTATTCTGCTGCTCCAATTAGCCTTATTGTTTCGGTGATTTTGCATCATTAGCAAGGCAATTTAATTATCGAGTAAACAAATAGAAATATATTAACATAAATAAACAAATAGAGTTTCCTAAACAATAAGCAAACCCCATTTAGATTAAGACCAATGATATTTTTTAGGGGAAATTAGCAATTACCTGTAATAGGGGACTACTTTTAACAATAAACCCACCATAAGATTTTTTAACTCTACTAGTTGGTGCACACGTGCATTGCACGTGGAATGCACGTGGCTTTTTGTTTTGTTTTTTATTTTATTTTATTTTTATTCTGTGAAAAAGTTATCGCATTTTGTAGAGAAACACTTACCAAACAAGGTAGAAGACGCTGTTAATGGAAAAAGAATAATTTAGAATCCCACTGTTAATGGAGAAATTAGAATTCAAAATTATGTAGATGATATATGTTAAGGTTTAGGGTTTTATACGAATTTGATTTTCTATTTATGTGGTTTTACGAATTATGGTACACTTTAAATTCTTATTTATAAATTCCTATTCATATTTATGTGTTTTATATTTTTATTTCCCCTTTATGTGTTTTATATTTTATATTCTTATTTCTTTTTCCAATCAATGTACCGTGTATAAGGGTAGTGACATATTTAAAATATAAAATAAGGGTATATTAGTCAATCAAAAGTTTTTCTGACCATTCAGCATTTTATAGGTAGTATAGATAACTTCTTTTTTAAGAGATTCTTTCAGTAAAAGGAAAACAATTTTTAACAAATTCCTGTATTGACTATTGTTCTTATTTCAACAGTATATTGTTACTGTTGCACATTATTTTTTTTTTGTAACAGTATGATTTGTAGTTGTATTTTTTTAGGGTTATTGACAATTTAGTACCATTAACCTTACCCCAAATTTCAATTTAGTCCACAAACTTTGACATTGCATGACTTTGGGACAGTTTTAAAATTTTTGATTCAATGTGGACCAACCAATAACGTCCGTCACTTAAGGTTAACGGAATAGCATGTGACCAACATGTGCGTGCTTACTTAGAACACATGTGGCAGAAAATGACCCAAATGATGTCGTTTGAAGCCAAAAAAATTAAATTAAAAAGAAAAAAGAAAAAAGAAAACAAAAACATAACCAAAAAACAAAATACAAATACACAGATAAAGAGAGTGTTTCTTCGCCGAAAAATGGAGGGCCGGTTGCCCTCGTTGGGTTGCTGATGGTGGTGGCTGCCATGGTTGCTTCTTTTCTCTCTCTTGTAGCTCCTTTTTCTAGTTCTTTGCTGGGTTGCCGACGATGGTAGAGCAAATTTCAGTGGTCCATGAAACCAAATTTGTTGAGATTGGAACCCACACACAAATCTGAACCAGATTTGAATGAAAATATTATAGCTTAAATACCCTTCCTCTTCCTCTACTTCTTCCTCCTAATGCCGACAACAGTGGTCAAACCCATAACCCATTAAAGGGTCCTTTAACTCACCTCACGGAAGGAAGTTGCCCCTGCCCCTGTCGTGCCTCCCCCTCCCCCTCGGCGCCGAGCGCCTGGGGTTTGGTCGACGTTAGCTCCTTCATTGTCGAACATAGTTACAAAAACCCATGTAGCCCTTTGCTTAGATCTAATCGATACAAGGGTCACCATCGTTAGTTCCATTTGTTTTTGGAAAATTTTTTAGAAATCCCTTTTCAAACCCTATCCCTAACTTGTCGTGCTCGGATCTGGACAAGCCAAATCATGAGCTCGTCGTTGTTCATGGAGGTGGGTTTCCAAAGTAGAGCTTGAGAGCAAATGGGTCTCCAACGTTGATTTTTAGATCAATCATCAATTAGTCACCATTGATGTCTTCGGAAGGAAGGAGGAGCTCTCGGGTTTCCAATTGCTGGTCAATGGCTTGTCACTGCCATTCAGATTAGCGAGCTTCGTTGCCATCGTTACCAGTGCTCTTGTCGTTCAGATTAGGCATCACCGTTGCATTTAGGACGATGGGTGGGGTTGCTGCCTATGTTTTGAACTCTAGATTGCCCTAAACCACACACAAATCTTATCTAAATATGGTTTTTCTTCCCCCTTCTTTACTTCCCCCCCTCCTCCCCCCCTTCCTTTTTCTTTTTTTTGTTTGGTTTGTATTCTGGAGAAGACAACAGTCGGTCCTTTATTTCCGGACGGAGTAACATCGAAGAATTGTTTGTTTTTTCTGGGGAAGGAGATACTCGGCGAGGCCCTTTTCGTTTGTTTCCTTATTCTTCCTTTTTTTTTTTTTTTTTTTTTGTGTTGTTTTGTTTATTTGTTTATTTATGTTTAAATCTTTAGGCTTCAAACGACATCGTTTAAGTCGTTTGTTGCTACATGTGTGCCAAGTAAGCACGCACATGTTGGTCACGTGCTATTCTGTTAACCTTAAGTGACGGACGTTACTGGTTAGCCCACATTGAATCAAAAATTTTAAAACTATCCTAAAATCGTGCAATGTCAAAGTCTGTGGACCAAATTGAAATTTGGGGTAAAGTTAATGGTACCAAATCGTCAATAACCCATTTTTTTTTTAATATAGAACAGTATTCAAGTGAGTACGTATTTGATAGCATGTTTTGTTTCGCCAAGAGTATGATGTTACTATCTACATATAGTACGGTTTTAAATATGTATACCTTGGAATTCATATTTTTTATTTCAAATAATATGATGATACTGTCACCCATTGTTAGAATTCATATTCTAATAGTATGTTGATACTGTTGCACACTATATTTGTAACAGTGCGATTGCAATTCTGTTTTTTTTAATATGGAACAATATGTTGTTACTGTGCAATTAACATTTTGTATTTGCTACGTGTTTGTTATCATGTTTTTGTTTCACCAAAGAGTATGATGTTACTATCTAAATTACTATTTTGAATAATATGAATACCTTGGAATTCATCTCTTTTTGCCATGGCAACAGATTTGGTAAGTGCGTCGATCTATGCCGTCTTCTATGAATTTTCCAATGAAATTTTGGTCAATAATATTTCCACTAATGAACGAAATCCCTAATTTTATGGCTTTTATAGTAAAAATCTATTTATGTGGCTTTGATAGTAAGAAGCTATTTATGGTTGCACGGGTGTAATTACTGTTAGTAAGGTAAGTTGGAAAACAAAATCCCTAATTTTATGGCTTTGATAGTAAAAGCTATTTATGATTGCACGGGTGTAATTAATTCTAGTAACGTGAGTTGGAGAACGAAATCCCTAATTTTGTGGCTTTGATAGTAAAAATCTATTTATGGTTGCACAGGTGTAATTACTATTAGTAAGGTATGTTGGGTGTAGTTTTGAGCATTCAGGATCAAAAGGGGTTTTGAGAAAAATGAAATTTGTTTTGGGTTCTTTTATGAAAGGTATCTTATACTAAGAAGCTATGGCCCAAATTCCCAAAAAAAATAAAATAAAAATAACAACTTCGTAGTAGTGGAAAGTGAACCCATAAATCCTCAAATTAATGCCTTCTCGTATTATCCTCCAATTCTAATTCTTGCCTAACCCAATTCTAATAGGGAGGGTAGCAAAACGTTAGAGACACCACTCTTAGTGAAAAGGCATGCAATTCACTTAGAGGCAATGGGCGAACACAAAACTTATCTACAAATAATTTCCATGGAAATAGCTATATTTTCTCTTTGGATATAGGATTTGATTAGAAGAAGTAAGAAATATTAATTAAACCATTCATAAGAAAATGTGCATAGAAAAGTGTAGGATAGTATAGAATGCACGTGCAAGAAGAGTTGTTTTCCAAAATGTTCTTACATTGATGTGGGATGCCTATCTATCTATCTATGGATGTGCAAAGAAAAGTGTAGAATAGTATAGAATGTATGTGCAAGAAGAGTGTTTTCCAGAATATTCTTAGATGGATGTGGGATGCCTATCTATCTATATATAGGATGGATAGGAGTCATTTGAGGACTCTCAAGTTCTAAAATGCTTTGTGTATCGCCTCTGTTACATGAGGTGGGTCTTATATTCTAAAATGCTTTGTGTATCGCCTCAAGTTCTAATATTTTCACACCATAATAGTGTAGGGATCTTTTAACTTATTCTTTGAATTAGGTTAAGCCTAGGAAGATAAGTTCTGGCGATTAACAAGTTATACCAAATGGCAAGGGACCCTACCACAGAAAGGGGAGGTTCAACTCTTGCTATCTCCTTGGGGCTACCCAAATAAGGTCTCCATGGTTCTCATAGGCCTTGATCCTAACTGGTCCATATGTTTTGTGTGGGTCTTACATGGGCACAGGGTTTGCCCATTCATCATCAAAAAAAAAAAAAAAAACCCATGCATAAATATTTATGTGTGTAGATAGTCATAAAATTCAACTAAGAAGAAGATATGACACCAATTTTTTTTCCAGTATATAAAGCTGAACAAAAGATTAAACAATTCTTGATTTTAAAATTTCAAAAACAAAAAAAAAAGTTTCAACTTTCAGAACAAGGGAAGAGAAGGGAGCTTACTACATGCAGAGAGAGACAGAGAGAAGGCTCGTCGTCCTCGTTGGTATACGCATTGTTTAAGGATCCTAAGCTCAGAGAGACTGGAGACTGGAGACTGGAGACTGGAGACGGGATGCCTTACAGAGGGAGGAGAGAGTGGAGAGTGGAAGAGAGGAGATAATACCACTAAACTCAGAGTTGCCATTAAACATGAATACAAGGGTACAAAATCACCTTTTAAATATTTCCTAGTCCTACTTGGAGTAAACAAATATCAATCTTCACACTCCTTTTTTGAAACTTCCTATTCCATAACAAGAGGAAACCACTTTGCGGCACGCACCAAAAAACCGCGCGAAGGTCTGGCCTTGGCGGCTGATTGTATCATTCCTAATTTTTTGTTGGTGAAATAATAATTCTCGTTCCATTTCAAATTAACTGTCTTCTTTGAAAAAATACGTTTTTTTTTAGAAGATTCTATTAAATGTTTTCACATCAATACACGTCTTTTAACATTCTAATTTTACTCTTAAGCATACAAAACATTGTAAAAAGATAAAATGCTCTTTCAAGGGTATTTTAAGAAATCAAATAAGAAAAGTCTTTAACTTTTTGAATATGATAATAATTTTGAAACATCCCAAAATAAAAAGTAGGCCACTTAAATTGAAACAGAGGGAGAAATAAATAATTGATAACTAAAAACGTCTGGTTCAGACTAGCTAGGTAGCTAGCTATCAATTTACGTGAACCCAGCCAAAAATGTGATCTGAGCCACTCAACCAATTCCAATCCAATTACGAATTGTTATTTGTCTTTTTTTTTTTTTTCTGAATTTTCTAAGTATGAAAAAAATTTAATTAATTTTTGAAGATTAATTCAATACTGAAATCAATAATTTCTTTTAGTATAAACCATATATATATGTTTTTAATTATGATGAAGATACCCTTTGAGTAAACCTAAGTTCATATAAGATCTTATAAGTTATAAATTATACTACAGTGTTGGGCTTTGGGCTTCAACTAAAGGCCCAGGCCTTTTTTTTTTTTTGGATAAATGAGTGAGTATATTCCAAAAAAAAAGATATACAAGGAAGCCAAAAGAAGCCCATAGGCCACAAAGAAAACATCACCAAACATTCAATATTAATCTACCCAAAAAAGGGAAGATTAATAAAGTGTGCAAGATGAAACCTCACAACCCGAGGATAGCAACATAAAAAAAAGAAACCTAACTAAGGATTTCATAATTAATCCCCTAGTTGGTACAAAAAATTCTATTCCTACCATTGTCTATGAAATTTTTGAGACTAGCAATACGAAATCTAACATCATCAACTACACAGGATATAACAAAACTTGGCGGTTAACACATTTTCATGAATTCTGATGTTTCTTTGCCTCCAAATGTAATAGAAAGTGGCTGCCCAAGCTATAAGGCCCAGGCCGAGCCCGAAAGCCCAAGGGCATTCGGGCTAGGCTCGAGCTCAGGTTAGGCTTCGAATTGGGCTTCGAGCTGTCCATGAGCCTTGAGCTTTTGATGAGGCTTACCATCGACCCTGCTTGCTTTCTCCCTCCTACTGCCTTGAGGATGCTTTCATCAGGAACTTTAGTTGGTTTAAAGCTAAAAAGAATAGGGCTATTTGGAAAGTAACCCATTCTAGCTGGATCAGAATTGTAGATAGGGTGATTCCATCTAAGGATAGGCTATTCTGGTGGTCAAAAATCATGGACAAGGTTATCCTAACTCCAAATCAAACTATTCCGATCCAAGTTGTCCTAACTTAGAATACTCAATTCCTATTTTTTAGCTGATTTGTTTTATTTATTTAGAATTGTAACAATTAATTTCTTGTGCTTGATTAAAAAAAAAAAAAGAAAAGAAGAAGAAAAAGTGAGTTAAAAAAAAAATGATGAATTCTTTAGAACGCTTGCTCAAATTGCGGCTCATAAATGTTAGAAAAAGACTTATGTTTCCTCCATACTATGTTGTTGTGCTTATATGCCTACTTGACGAGCTTTTATGTCACTTATCAAAAGTAGGATCATTCCTATCTCGATCAAGATGCACTTTGGCTTTCAAAGTATGTGTACGTGTATAGCTTCAAAGCTTTTGAAGCATCCGAATGCCACTGTAAGAGTTACAGTTGCCTTGTGCATCAGTGAGATTAATGTCAGGTTAGATAGGTCAAAGACAAGGGTACAACTTGATTTGAAACTCAACAAGAAGAAATGCCTAACTCAACACATTTCGCCCTATGTTTTAGGTTGTATAGGTTTAGATATATAAAAGACATCTATTCTTCGGCTGAGCTTCCAAGTGAGGCTCTCTATATGATAAGAACGTAACGTATTGTATATTACTTAAATAATTTCAATAATATTTCACGTTAAAAATAAAAAATAAAAATAAAATAAAATAAAAAAGAAAAGGAAGGATTTTGTGGTGTATAAGGGGTTGTTAGATAAGCAATGAGCAAGTCAGCTAAAAATGAGAGGAAAAAAAAAACTAATAGGATAATAAAAATTTCACAATAGCACTAAGGCAGACAACTCACAGGGACGCTTAAAACATCAAACAAAGTATACTGAAGGATTTTATAATTTTTTTGAGAAAGGGTAGCAATCAATAGAGGTTAACTAAATTATAGTCTAATTGGAATTTACATTAAAGAATATTCAAATCGAAGGAAATTACCTTTTAGCGACTGTTTTCCAAATTACTCCGCGATACCGTAATACCAAAAAGGAAAGTGAAGTGTATCCCCAATTTGCCCAAAAAGTCTGTCGTTTTTTTTTTTTTTCCCTTTCTTTTCGGGACCGAGTCCCTATCTCAATAAGCACGACTGCTTATCCTTTTCTTGGATTCCTCTCTTCTTTTTTTTTTTCTTTATTTTATTTTATTTTTTTTTTAGGGTTAAGTGATAAGAACTACTCTGGATTATTTAAATTGATATTGGACATTAACTCAAGTGTGGGTGGATGGTTGATATGAACCCTAGGTGGAGCTCACCTATAAAAATCAGTTTAGAAAAGAAAGGTGTTTATGAGTTAATATATACATAGTTAAACTTTTACTTGACTAATGTGGTGTATTAAGATTGAAACAAACCGTTATATTTCCATAGTAAGTATCTACCCTAGCTCACTTAATCGATATTGACCCAATTGTAACTTTTTCCCTTGCATTTTTACTCAATTATTAGTATTCAATGAAATAGTACAATGCCCATACATAATACTAAATTTACTTTCATTTGTTCCCAAAGAATTTGGTAAATTGTGAAAAGAAAGAAACCCAGATGGAGAGATCCCACTACAGTCATTTGCAACAACAATATATGTCCATTGCAGCTCTGAGGACACCCAGCAAGGCTACATAACTGGAGACTTAATTCAGCTTTGGGATCGGATGCATCAGGTAAAACAACATATTCAAAAAATTTACTGCTTTCTTCTTCTCCACAAGGCCAACTGCCCTTCTTGTGGCCACAAATCTCGACACCAACTATAAATTCAAGAATATTCTAATACTTACACAATAACTTAAAATCCGTACACCATAAACTACAAAGAATCAGCCATATTTATCTTTTTATTTATACAAGAAAGAACATATGCCACCAATATTTTCTCCAGTATATAAAGCTGAGCAAAAGATTAAACTATTCTTGAGATTAAACTTATTAGATTCAAACACAGAAATGAAGAAAGGAGAAGTGGGTAAAACCCTTGTATTCAATATGAATAATACATGTACATGAGGGACCTATATATAGGTATGAAAGAATAGGGAAACAGTTGTATAACAGTAACAATAGCTGTACAACAGTACACGGTACACGGTAACAGTACAGTACATGGGGAAATCCCATGTTATTCAGTACACGGTAACACCCCCCCCTCAAACTCAAGTAGGGTGTGTAGAGAGACCAACTTGAGTTTGGAAACAAAATCGAGATGGCGTCTTGGGGGATGAGCTTTGGTGAAGATGTCTGCAGGCTGATCTGTGGAGGGGACGGAGAGGAGACGCACAGTGCCACTGTTAATGTGTTGACGAATGAAGTGACAATCAATTTCGATATGTTTGGTGCGTTCGTGAAATACATCATTATGAGCAATCTGAATAGCACTGCGATTGTCACAGTAAAGAACAGTAGCAGTCGGAAGCGGAACCCCTATAGTAGTAAGAAGCCAACGAAGCCAAAGAAGTTCCTGGGTAGTATCGGCGAGAGCACGATATTCAGCCTCAGTGCTAGAGCGAGCGGTGATAGTTTGCTTCTTGCTATGCCAAGAAAGAAGGGAGGTGCCAAGAAAGAAACAGTAGCCAGTGGTAGAACATCGGTCAGTCGGATCACCTGCCCAATCAGCGTCGGAGTAGGCACGCAACTCAAAGGAAGAGTCGGCAGAAAAATGAAGACCATGATATAGGGTACCTTTAATATACCGAAGGATCCGGAGAACAGCTGCATAATGAGAAGAGCGAGGAGCAGACATAAACTGACTGACAAGATGTACTGCATAGGCAAGATCGGGCCGAGTGACAGTGAGATAAACAAGGCTGCCAACTAACTGTCGGTACAAGGTAGCATCATGGAGGGGTGTACCATCGAGAGGAGTGAGACGAACATTAGGTTCGAGAGGAGTTGAAGCAGTCTTGCTATCAGTAAGACTAGCACGGGTGAGGAGATCAGAAGCATACTTGGCCTGAGAAAGATAGTATCCCCGAGAATCAAAAGAAATCTCAAGACCCAAAAAGTAGCTAAGGGAACCAAGATCCTTCATCTCAAAGTGCTGGCTAAGAAACTGTTTCAGAGTAGAAATGCTAATAGAGTCATCACCAGTGATAATCATATCATCAACATAGAGAAGCAGAAGAGTGGTGCCATGATCAGTCTAACGAACAAAAATAGCGGAGTCATAGGGACTAGATGTAAAACCGAAATTTCCAATAACAGAACTGAATTTGGCAAACCAGGCTCGAGGAGCTTGCTTGAGACCATACAAGGCGCGACGGAGTTGACAGACCTGGTTAGGAGGATGATCATACCTAGGAGGTGGTTGCATGTAGACTACTTCATGAAGATCACCGTTAAGAAATGCATTCTTAACATCCATCTGAAATAACCCCTATTGGCGAACAGCAGCCACAGCCAAGAGACTCCTGACAGAAGTAAGACGGGCGAAGGGAGCAAAGGTCTCTTCATAGTCAATCCCATACTCCTGAGTAAAGCCTTTGGCAACGAGGTGAGCCTTATAGCGTTCAATAGATCCATCAGAGTGAGTCTTGATCTTGTAAACCCATTTGCAACTAATGGCATGTTTGCCCAAGGGAAGATTAACCAAGTCCCAAGTATGAGTTTGGTGTAAAGCCTGTAATTCATCATCCATTGCTTGCTGCCAAAGAGGGTTAGTACGAGCCTCTCGATAAGATTGAGGCTCATGTTGAGAAAGAATAGTGGAAAAGCAATGAAAGTCACGAAAATGGACTGGCAGTGTTCTTACCCTAGTAGAACGGCGAAGAGAGGAATTGAGAACAGGAGGAGTTGGGGGAGTAGTGGGAACAGGAGCGTCAAGATCGTCAGGCGGGACGGGCACTACTGGAGGGGCTTTAGTTGGTGCGTCTGAACCTATGTCAATATCATCAGAAAATAAAGGAATAGAGGGGTTAGTGAATAGAGAAAGAGTAGATGAGGTAGGGAGATGAAATTTGGAGAGGGAGGAAAACATTTTGTGTTCCCAAAAGACCACATGACGGGAAATACCAAAGCGTTTGGAGATAGGATCCCAACACCTATAGCCTTTATGTTCTATCCCATAACCCAAGAAGCAGCAGAGACGTGCACGAGGTTGAAGCTTGGTACGTTCATGTGGTTGAAATAACACAAAACAGGCACAACTAAAGACACGGAGAGTACTGTAGTTAGGAGGTGTACCATAAAGCCGTTCATGGGGAGATTGATTATCAATAACAGGAGAGGGAATGTGATTGATAGTGTAAACGGCGGTGAGAGCAGCTTCTCCCTAAAAATGCTCAGGACATGAGGAAGAGAGAAGAAGAGAACGAACAGTGTCCAAAATGTGACGATGTTTGCGTTCGGCACGACCATTTTGCTGAGAGGTGCCTGGGCAAGAACGATGAGGAAGGGTGCCTTGTTGTTGAAGAAATTGCAGGAAGTCAGTGGTGCGGTATTCCATAGCATTATCTGCATGAAAGATTTTAATAGGACGCGAAAACTGAGTGGTAATCATGCGGGCAAAGTTATAGTAAAGCTGTTTCAATTCAGAGCGATGCTGTATAAGGTAAATCCAAGTAAAACGAGAATAATCATCAATAAAGATAACAAAATACTTGGACCCACCCATGGTAGTGGTAGGAGAGGGACCCTAAATATCATAATGAACTAAGTCAAAGGGGGCATCAGAAACAGAATCACTATTAGAAAAAGGTAAAGCAGGTTGTTTACCAAGCTGACAAGATAAACAATCAACATGTTTATTTATTACAGGGCCCAAAATGCCATTAGAAGCCAGTTTTTGTAAACGACTAAAAGAAACATGTCTTAAGCGATCATGCTAAAGAGTTAAAGAGGGAGGAGTTGAGGCAGCAGCGGAGTGAGTGGAAGAGGTAAGGTGGGATGGAGTGTGGAGGTTGACCAGTTCAAATAAACGTCCAACTTTACGGCTGGTCCCAAGGGTCTGTCCCGTCTTTGGATCCTGTACAAGATAACCAGTAGAAGAAAAAGTAATATTAAGACCAAGATCACAAAGTTGTCCCACAGAAATAAGATTTAAAGTAAGTTGAGGAATGAAATAAGTATCAGGGAGAGACACTTTTGAGTTAGAGATTTGTCCAATGTGATTAACATGCATGTGAGAGCCATCAGTAGTATGAATAGCAGGAAGATGGGAGGTATGAGCTTTAGTAGTGAAAAGAGAGTGATCAGATGTCATATGATTACAGCAGGCAGAATCAAAATACCAAGAGGAAGTACCTGGTGTGACGGAGAGAGCAGTAGAAGGAGGATTACCAGGAGTAGAGAGGACCTATTTGAGAAGAGCGATAAGATCGGCATGAGAAAGAGAAGAAGTAGGAAAGGTAGGTGGAGAAGAATCCTTAGTAGCAGCAACAGCAGTGGAGCGATGGTGAGGCTTAAACCTGTTAGACCTAGATGAAGTGCCTCTGGAATGGTCATTGCGAGGTTGTGGGTTTGGACTGCGGGGACAGTCATGTAAGAAATGGCCTAGTCCGAGCTTGTGACAGTGCTTGCAGACTCGAGTAGGACAGTGAAGCAGAGTATGGTTAAGCTCATGACAGAACTTGCAGCCTGATAGAGAGGGATGCCCAGAAGGAGGAGTAGCCAGAGTAGTATGGTTCGGTGCTGAGGGAGCTGCAAAAGCAGATTCAGTAGAAGGAGGAAGGCAAGTGCAGTGACGAGTCTCATATGCAATAAGTTCAGAAACAGCACTTTCTAGGGTCGGTAATGGAGTGCGATGAAGCAAAATGGCACGAGTAGGTTCAAAGACATCATCCAAGGCCATCAAAAAATGGATCAGACGCTGCTGATTTCGATAGCTGAGAAACTTTGTCGTATCCTGAGAACAGCTCCAAGTCAGTTCTGAAGATGCCAATTGATCCCAAAGGGCCTGCATGCGAGAGTGGAAACTGTCAATTGCTTCTCCAGGTTCTTGACGCATGCGATGGAGTTGGTCTAGGAGCTGGTATTGATGAGATAGACCAGCAGTGGTGTAGCGGTCGGCAAGGAAATCCCAAGCAGCCTTGGCGGTTTCAAAACGGCCAAACTGCATACCGATGGATGGAATAGAGGTACTGCGGAACGCAGAGATAATCTTTTGATTCTTACTGTCCCACTCTTCAAAACGATCCACAAATTTGGCGTCAAGTTCTTCTGGCCCTTTCGTTGGTTCAGTGATATCACCCGTGACAATTCTCCAGAGTTTGTGACCTCGAAGGTAGCCAGACATGGCTTGGGCCCAAAGAACATAATTCTGGCCATTTAAGACCAGAGGGATATTGACAATAGGCTCTGAATTACTCATAACTGCACACTTGGAGTGGAATGAGGCAAAAAGGAGCTCAAAAATGAATTCAGAAGGCCGAAAATACCTAAGAATGACTATCTGTTTGCTGAAAATAACTTAAATATGGAGAAAAACAGCAACCGGGTGAATTAGGGCTGACGTGGCAGCACGAATGACATGGCAGCATGAATGACGTGGCACTAATGACGTGGCACGTGATGATGTGGCACTTTGATGATGTGGCACTTGATGACGTGGCGCTTGATGACGTGGCACTTTGATGACGTGGCGCTTGATGACGTGGCACTTTGATGACGTGGCACTTGATGACGTGGCACCTGATGACATGGCACTTTGGTGATGTGGCACTTGATGACGTGGCAATGACATGGCAGTGGGTGGTGCGTACGTGGCGCTGACGTAAGCGCTGACGACACGCGGTTGACGTAAGCGCTGATGGAGCTGGATGAAGACGGCGCGTGGCAGCGCGTGGACGAACGAGGTGCGCGTGGATCTGATGCGCCTTCAAAGAGGTGGAGCGTGCAGGCGCGTGGAGTGTTTTCCGGTGATCTGGTTGACGGCGTTTTGTAGAGCAGAGAAAGGCGAGTCAATTGGATGTGGTGCAAGGGTTGGGTGATGGGCAGAAAGTACCTGAAAAATGCGAAAAAGCTTCGGCTTGGTCGTCACCGGAAATGGGAGAGAAAAAAAAAAAAAAAAACTTCAAATAACCAAACTTGGCTTTGATACCATATTAGATTCAAACACAGAAATGAAGAAAGGAGAATAGGGAAACAATTGTACAACAATAACAATAGCTGTACAACAGTACACGGAACAGCTATACAGTTGTACACGGTAACAGTACAGTACATAGGGAAATCCCATGTTATTCAGTACACGGTAACAAAACTATTTGGCATCACCACTGGTTGCCTGAGGGTCCTTTATTCTCTAGATTCTCTCCTCCAGCGGATGCAAGGAATTTTAATGCTTCTGTTGCATATTTTACTGACTCTTAACATTGGTCTTTACCAAACTAGGTTGTTGATTTTCCTCATCTTAGTGCTGAAATTCTGAGTACTACTCTTCCTGAGTCCCTAACAGCAAATCATTTTAAAGATGCTTACTCTTTTTTGCGGCAATCTCATAATCATGTTCTATGGGGTAAGCAAATCTGCTAGAGATATATTCCTCCAAGAAGATCTCTCTTGTTTTACGGCTTTATTACAATAAACTCCCCACTGATCAATGATAATCTGAAGGCCCGAGGCATGACTATTGTTTCTTGTTGTGGTCTTTGCACTATCCCTTCTATCTCTGAGGATGCTTGGCATCTCTTTTTTTACTGTTACGTTGCAAGGCAGCTTTGGCAATGGATACACTCTTTTTTCAATAATCTTAGTTGTCCACTCTTCAGTTTCTTCTTGCTTAAGACACTTTCTCAAGCATTCTTTCGGTTCACAACTTACTGATGTCTAGCGCTTGGCTATTATTAGCACTCTTTGGATGATCTGGAAAGCACACAATGACCTTAAGTTTGAGAACAAATGTACCTCATTTCATCAGGCCACTTGTAACATTGTTGCATGGATTAGAGTATTAGACATGGGAAAAGATTCATTTCCTCTTGTATGGGGTACTCTGTTTTGGATTTACAAATTCTCAAGTCTCTATCATTGGCTGGGATTCCAAGAAAAGCTCCAAAAATCATTCCTGTTCATTGGATTCCCCCTCCTCTTAATTGGGCTAGAGTAAATACTGGTGGTATCCGGGTCCTTCAGCTACTAGTGGTATCTTCAGGAATTATAGGGGTTTTGTGCAAGGTCTCTTTGGCTTGAGCTTAGGTACTCATTCAGCCTTTTTTGCAGAACTTATGGGAGTTATTTTAGCTGTACGCTTTGCTTAGGATAATGGTTGGCATAACTTATGGATTGAATGTGATTCCACTTCTGTTATATCTTGTCTTCGCAATTAGGGTTATTGGCCTCCTTAGTCTCTGATTAATAAATGGAGGAACTGTTGTTGACTATTCAAAAGATGAAGGTGGATTTTTCCTATGTATATCGAGAGGGAATTGTGTTGCGGATAAAGTGGCTAATCATGCTATTTCTTGTGCCCAACTTACTTGGTGGTCTAATGATCCAGGTTTTGCAGCGAAAGAAATAGAAAGAGATATGCTTAGCTTGCCATTCTATAGATTTACCTCTTAAATTTCGCTTATTGTCTCTGTGAACTGGATTATGACATTTTTAAGCCATCAAGACCAGACAATATTCCTTTTATTTTTTTCTTTGTATTGCTATTTATTTTATTTCAATTAATAATATAGGCTAATAGCACATGATTTGGATCTCCCTTGGGTGCCAACCTAGTTGGGATCCTTGGTTACTTTATGATGCTTGATGCCTTCTTTCTTGGGGAAAATTTTTTAAATAAAATAAAATAAAGAGAGAGAGAGAGAGAGAGATAATTTTGAGAAGCACCTCACAGAGAGAAAGTTTGGCCACCCTTCTAGCAAAAAGGCACCAAGAAAAGCCAAGCATCCCGATCGATTCAAAGAAGAAGAAGTAAGCAAGAGAACGGTTAACCACGAAATTCCGAGTTACAGTCTAATTGGAATTTACTAGTGCGTACCCATTTTTTGATCCCCCCTCAAAATTTCCTTTTCCTACCCCTACTTCGTCTCTGAAACACGGCGACTAGTCTGGCCAAAGACTTGGGAGTTGGATACCCTCGTTTGACCAAAAAATGAATAAATATATAAAAATTGAAATTGATGGAAATTACCTTTTAGCGACTGTTTTCCAATTACTCCGCAATATCGTAATATCAAAATGGAAAGTGAAGTATACCGCCCAAAAAGTTTTTTTTTTTTTTTTTTTTGGAAAATACTTTTTCATCCATATTCTCTCACCCATCCATATGTGGCAGTTTCTCCTTATTCCATACTGATCTCTACGTGTTTGCTTTGCTTTCACCTATACACTTTCAACACAGAAGATGGGTGGGTAAAAAGTAGGTGGCAAAAGATGGGTAAAGTAGCATTTTCCTTGTTTTTTTTCCTTTCTTCATGAACTGATTCTCTACCTCAAGAAGGATGCGCAACATCTTATCTTTTTCTTGAATTTTCTTTGGGTTAAGTAATATTAGTTACAGTTATGTTCTTATCAGAACATGTTGATATAAATTATATTAATACCATATATTAGGGGTTGTATCCCTTGTATTGGTCCAATATAACTCATATTCCCTTAATGCACAAAGTACAACTCTCAATACGAGTGTTAATATAAGTTATATCAGTGCATGCTTACCTAATCATCATCCATATTAGTTAAATTTATGTCGAACATTAACTTAAGTTTGGTGGATGATTGCTATGAACCTTAGGTGGAGCTCATTTATAAAAATAGGTTTACAAAGGAAAGGTGTTTAAGAGTTAATATATGCATAGTTAAATCAATAGTTAACTATTGTGGTGTATCAAGATCGTAACAAAATGCTACACTTCCATAGTCAGCATCCACGATATATAGCTCACTCTATCAATATTGACTCGATTGTAGTCTTTTCCCTTTAGCAGCTTCACCCCTTTTGTGGATGACAAACCCATTAATAGAACTCATCTTTGAAAATCGACTTACAATGGGAGAATGTCCAAGAGTTAATCTATAAACAATCAAGCTCATACTTAACTGATACGAGGCATTAAGATCATAACAAGGTTAATCTTTACCTCCTTATAATCAATAGGTGGTGGTATGAATGATTGGTAATGTTAAATGGCAGTGATGGCTGGGTATGAGGAGGTGGTGCATTTGTGCTAATTGGTAAGTGTGATGTGGACGAGTTATTTGATCCAAATCACATTTTTTTCAATCCACCCTTGGAATAAGAATCCTGGAATAAAAATCATAAAATATACAGAATCAAAGTATCTCATTCCTACCTAAGAGAGAATGGAGGATGGGGGTGGGTTTGTCGCAAAGAGTATCGATCTCATTCCCACATAGCCTCATATCATTCCTAATCCTGGACAAGAATTCCTATTAGGGACCAGCTATTGCAACCTCCAAACTGATAAGTTGACCCCCATATTTTTTAAGAGTGAGGCTATTGTCACCACATAAAGTACTCAAAGCCCCCTATTAGTTTATATTTTTTGAGGTTTTATGAAAAATATAAAATATTTTTACGAAAATTAATAGTATTGCTCACTAAAAAACATCATTCTAAACAACATTGTAGAAGAAATTTTTTCCAAAATCTATCATTTAAGCAGACTTTTTGGCCATTTACAATCTCTATTTCATTTTTCTAAAAAATTGCCAAAAAGTCTACTTAAATGATAGATTTTGGAAAAACTCTCTTCTACAAAGTTGTCCGAAATGATGTTTTCTAGTAGACTATGTGATTAGTTTTCATAAATTTTTTTTATATTTTTCACAAAATCTTAAAAATGTAAATTAAATTGGGGGCCTAGAGTATTTTATGTGGTGGCAATAGCCTGACCCATTTTTTAATTAGAAAAATTATTATAGAAAATTACCAAAAAGGGCTTAAGTACCCCCCACCCATCCCCTCTCCCATAAGTCCAGCAACTCTCTCCGGCACCCCACCCCACCGGCAACGACGAGGGTAGCCCTCCCTCCCGTCGGCAGCCCTCTTCTTCTCTTTCTTTCTTCTTTTTTTTCCCCTCCTGTCGACAGCCCTCTTTTTTTTCTTTCCTTTTCTTTCTCTTCCCTCCCGTCACTGGAAAAAATGGAGGTTTTGGCTTGCCGGCCCTCCCTCCCATCGGCAGCCCTCTTCTTCTCTTCTTCTTTTTTTTTTTTTTTTTCTTTCCTTTTCTTTTCCTTTTCTTCTCCTCTTCCCTCCTGTCGGCAGCCCTCTTTTTTTTCTTTCCTTTTCTCTCTCTTCCTTCCCGTCACCGGAAAAAATGAAGGTTTTGAAAAAAAAACCTCCCCTGCCGAAAAACACACAAATCTGACCAGCAGAGGGGGGAAAAAAAATGAAGAAGAAGAAAGAAAGAAAGAAGAGGAGAAGAAGAGAGAAGAGGAAGAACCTCCCTTGCCGGAAAAAATAGAGGTTTTGAAAAAAAAAACCTCCCCCCATAGATCTAACGAAAAAAAAAAAAAAGGAAAGAAAGAAAGAAAGAAGAGAGAAAAAGAAGAGAAGGCAGGTGAAGAGTTCTTTCTGGTCGTCCTTCTTCGCCAGTGGGTTCTTCCAGATCCTTATGTGGGGGAGTGGAGTGGGTGAGAAGGGTTAGAGGTTATTAAGAAGGAGGGGTATTTTAGTCTTTTCGTGGAGTGGGTATGTAAATTGGGGGGGTGAGGAAATCGCGCGTGCGGGGGGAGGTGGGGGGTTGGGGGAAGAAATAATTTTGGGGGTTGCAATAGCCGCTCCCTTCCTATTAAAATTACTGCTATCATAAATGGATATATCCCACGGCCCACCGATAATGATACAGATATACTTTAAACAAGTTAGGTTGCGTTGCCCAAACTGACTGACCACCCATGCCCAGATGGCCATATTTGACTTCAAAATTTGGGCAACACTAAATTGTCCAAAGCCAGTCCATTCTTAGGCAACATCTTTCGGATTGCCACCCCTTGCCAAAAGGATATTGATCGAAAACAGGGATCATTTAAATCTTTCAGTCCACATTTTATTAGGCATGAAAAGTACTCAAGTAGGAAGTGTTTATAGATATCATTCATCTCATATAAATTTATTGTTCAAAAACAAAGGAAAGTGACCATATATCTAGAATGCCACTCTCAGGGCACAAACCATCTTATAATTATCCCATACATGTCTTCATAATCTAGCAAAAAATGGGAAACAATCCCATGCATCTCATATGAACAAAAAAAAAAAAAAAAAAACAATACTCTCACGTACTGCACCTGTTTAAAATTGCTCCACGACCTAATAATCAATTGGACGCCGGTACCAGTGGAGCTCTTCATTGGTATGTACCTTGAAGCTGGGTTGAATCCAAGTGCAATGCTTCTTTTCTGTGGTGTTATAACAGTTCTCATTGCAGTAACCAATCCCGAACGAATGAAACTTGCCTGACACAAGAGAATAGAATACACAATTGTTGCTGCTGAACCTTGGAAGATATATTTTGTTTCCCATTCCAAGAACTTCCATTGCTGCACTTGTTACTGAAAATGATGTGGTCGCACTCAAAAACAACATATTATCTTCAATGGTGCTTAATTTCTTCCAAGCCATCACCGAACGATCAAGCCTGAAAACCTCCAACAATTTTTGTACTTGACACTCAAATACTGACACCAACTCCCCATTGCACTCAGCCAAATAGTTTCTCCTGATCGAAACGCAGGGTTGTTTGGGCCTGGCAAGAACAGTCCAAGCACATTCATCTTCTTGTTTGGGGTCAAAAATTCCCAAGTTCCCATCTTCACCCAGACAATAGAAAACACCATCGTAAAAAACTGGATTACCATAGAACGGCTGGAACATTGAAATGTTCTCAACATTACATACATGCCAAGTACTTTCCCCATGACGAATGAAGTTCCAAGAAGTTTCTTCTGGTAATTCACTGTCTATACCAAAAACTATACAGTCTGCTAATGTTGGAAGAGACGAGAAAGCAATAACTTTGAATCTATACATGAAATGTAAATCAGGAAGATCAATTCTTTCCTTTGTGAAAGGGTTGAAGAAGAACATTGCATGTTGGCCTTGAGACAGAAGCAACCAACCATCTCTTGAGTAGCGTATTGTTGCACTGGCTATTTCTGGGACCTCCATGATATATGTGGTGTTGTATATAGGGTGATAAAAATTGCACATTGAGTGGTCACGTCCAGAAAACATAAGCATAGGAGATTGAATCATAGCCGAAAATGTGATAGAAGGTTGGGTCAACTGGACCGGGGAAGGGACTTTAGAGGGAACTGATCGCCATGCACGGCAAACTGCATGAAAAAAACTAAGGTCTCTACCAAAAAGCCGTTTTTTAATCAAATTAAGAATATCACTTGGAAGATCAGACCAGGATCTCTCTCCAGCTTCCTCCATTGTCATTGTTGTCTTCTCCCCTGCAAGTCACTAAAGATCTTCAATAAGTAAAGAAGCCTAAAAGGAAGTTTTGACAGCTGTTAATACAGGAAAAAAAAAAAAAAAAAAAGGAAAAAAAAGGAAAAGAAAAGAAAAAATAATGCAAGCCCTGTTAGCAAACTAAGTATTCTAAAATTCTCCATCAACCTTCAGAAGTGGAAAAAATAAATTAAAAATTCAATGACATTGGAGTCAATAGACAAGTTGATGTAGAACAGTACAAGGAATGTTATCTACAATCAGTTATGGTTGACAAGTAATGAATACTACTCGTATTTTGAGACAAAAGTACTCCTTTCAACTAAAAATATTTATAAAAAAAAATGGGGAAAATTTTGCTTGCTAAGTAATGCAATAAAATTCTTTCGAGGGGAACTTGAGATCACTTTATATTGTACACGTTTGGGAAAAAAAATAATTAAAATTATATATATATATATATATATATACCACTATACAGACAGCAAAAAAAAAAAAAAAAAACAGATTTCTCCTTATCATTGAACATCATTTTTTTGGTAACACAACCATCATTTACTCTGTAGAATAATCTCTTCATCTCAACTTAGGGAACAAAATGATCATCTCAATCAATGTGTGCTATAGTAAAGGGAAATGAACAATCCACTCCAAAGGCAACTTGAGTTCTTTGCTAGGTGATGTTGGATCAAAGATGTAGACTTTTTTTAGGCCTAAAGAAGCAAAAATACAGACACGATAAGGATACACCATTTCAGAAATTCTAAAAAAATGTAGGATATACGAATATACGATTTAATTGTTTCTAATGCTGAAAAATAGGGTCATTTTACCCACCCTTAGGTAACCTAGTTGGTAAGGGCAAACTCGTGATTGTATGCAGGGACGGACCTACACTTAGGCCTGGGGTGGCATGGCCCCCCCTCGATCACTTCCAAAAAATTGTCTTGATAAAGTTTTGTTTGGTGGCCAGATTTGAAGCTAATACCAAAACAAGGTATTACCTATTAACTTGTTACAAATGGATTATCAATCTATTATGAAATGACTACCAATGGGTTTGGTTTTGGTATTATATTGCTAAATGGTCACCAAAATGTAATTTACTAGTTACAATTTTTTAGGCACAATCTAGGAATGCTCCCTCTCAATCAACACAATGGTTCCTCACATGATCTCTTACAAGTCAAATAGGCAACTTATAACCAAGGATAAAAAGCTAGAATTAATATATACAAAAGGTAAAATGTCTAAAATAATTAACAAAAAACAAACACTTTCTCCTCTCGATTGTATTAGCTCTTTTTCTTTTCTTTTTTTTTTTCTTTTTTTTTTTTTTTAAATGTTAAATTTACCCCAGATTTCTATCAAACAAAATCATTGAGCATATTAGAGGGTAACAGTTGGCGGAAAACATCTTACCAGAGAAAATCATTTTGTTTTTTTGTTTTGTTTTGTTTTGTTTTGTTTTTTTTTTTGGTCATGATTTTAGAGAAGTATAAGTAAACTCAAGTCATTTATCTTCCATTCAATGTATTAATATATTTAATCTTGAATTTTGGTATAGTTTTCATACTTGAAAGGTAAAATTTTTCTTATTCATACTTTGGCCACCCCTGAGATAAAATCCTGGTTCCGTCCCTGATTCTATGGTTAAGCGCACGGTCTCAGGATCGATTCCCCGCTAGGACAACCTAAGATTTAAGTAGGAGGCTGTGGCAGTGGGTTGCTACGCTAGTCTCCCCGGGAGTTTAGGTTTCATGGGTGGGTCCAAAGGACCCTGCCGTGGGATGGCTCCACCGTTATCCAAAAAAAAAAAAAAATAGGGTCATTTTTCCTGATAAAGTTTATGCTAATGAGTACAAAACATACATCCCCCTAATATGTGTTCGGCTAAATAATGAAATCCCTTTGCTTAGTATAATTATGCTAGAAAAGGTTAGGACTTACAAGAATAAGACATCTATACGGTCTAAAGAAAGATGTCAACAAGTTATACATGATTCTGAATGACTTCAACGTCGTTTAAAACATTAGTGGCCAGGGAGGAGTGTTTTTTTTTTGGTGGGGGGGGGGGGGGGCGCAAAAGAGCACAGTGATGGAGATGCTTAATGAGGCCTTTGGGGGGAGTTGAGGTTGTTGAATCTAGTTTGGTGGTTGAGGTAAGGCCGTAAGGGAGCATTCTCTTGAGATGCAACAAGAGCTAGTGGGAGGGCCTGGAAGATTTCATTCTATGGCTGCATCAGAAGTTGATGTGAAACCAGTCATTGCCACACCTGTTGAAGTTGAAAAGGTTGTAAAGACAACTAAAAGGGGGTGAGGTGTTGAGCAAGAAAATAAAGTTTTGATAATAGTCAAGCTACGGTTGTAGTGGCCTAGTGGGGGAAGAGCCAAGTTTGGAAGTAACTAAATAAGCTAGTTCAGGTAGTTTAGCTAAACCTATTTTTTTATGTTTAACATAGGTGTATGGAATTTAAGGGGTTTGAACGACCCCTTAAAGCAAGTGAAGGAAGTTTATTAGGAATTATAACTTTTTTTTATGGATCTTGCAGACATGAGAGTGAATGCGGTGATTGGTGATGGAATATTTATGGCCTGTTGTAAAGGATGGAAGAAGACTGACAGTTACGGATAGGCTCGTTTGGGCAGAATTTGGGTTCATTGGAATCTTGAGTTATTAGAAGTGAGGGCTCTTAAATTGGAAAGTCAAGTAATTCATTGCATAGTGTTTATTCAAAGGTTAGCACTAGGTTTATATATTTCTTTGTCTATGGATCCTACAGTTAAGTGAAGAATGGCCTGTGCTTGTTTAGTTCCTTGAGTAGTGACGAGGAGTTCGATACTATTTTGAATCTAGAAGATAAACATGGAGGATAGGTTACCTCGGTCGTATAAGGGACGTGACTTTTCTTGGAGTACCAATCAAAACGGGGAGCGAAAGATTATGACCAGGCTGGACAAAGTCCTGGTAAAATCAACACTGGGTTCAGGAATTTATTGCTTCAGAAGCTGATTTCTTGCATTCTGGCCTTGTGGGGCATCAGACCATAGTCCGGTTGTTGTTTCTGTGCTCGAAGACAGTTCATTTGGGAATAGAGGCCTTTGAATATTTTGGATATTACAATGATAATCCAAAGTTTCTTTCTATTGTCAAGGAGGTTTGGGAGAGGAATGAGAAGAGGGCTGGCATATGTACAGGGTTGTGCAAATACTAAAACCTATAAAGAAGATTTTTAAGGTTTTAGATAAAATAAAATTTAAAATTAAAAAAAAAAAAAAAAAACATTTAAAAAGTGTGCTGATATCTCTATTTTGGTCAAACAAAAGGTACAACTGGATCACTTTCCAGCAGCAAATTCAATTGTTTCCTGAGGATGAGGAGTAGGGAAATGAGAAGGTGCGTGTTGGTGAATATGCTAGGTCAGTTTTGGATGAAAAAAAAAAAAAAAACCTACAAGAAAAAGTCCAGAATAAATGGAAGCAGGCAGTGGACAATAACAATTGTATCTTTCTAGAACAGCAAGCACTGAAATTTTGAGCTTGTATAGAGAATGATGAGAAGGTGACAGATAATAGAATAAATAAATGTGTTGGCTATTTCAAAAAATTGCTGGGAACTAAGATTTTGGAAAGGAAAGCAGTGGATCCTGAGGTTATGGCCGAGTATAAGCAGGGAGGATCAAGTGTGGTGTTGTAAAAAGGAGGGTGCATAGAAAATATAGCGAACCATGTTTAATATTGAGGGTGGGAATTCTAAGCATCCCTAAGCATTCCTTCATCTTATGAGTCGCTCAAAAGGGAAGACTGCGGACTCAAGATAGGTTAGTGGAGAAGAGACTGTCAAAGAGCCCCAGATATATTGTGCCACGCTGCTGCTGAAATATGAAGCATCTCTTCTTTGATTGTACATTTCAGAAGGTCTGTGTGGACTGCTCTTCTTGGAAGAGACAAGGTGGTAAGGCCTGTTTTAAAATGGGTTCAGGAGGTCAATTGCATGATTAAGCATTGCAAGTGTGCTAGCTTTGTGGTTAATACAAGGAAGATTTTATTTTATGATTAAGATTGGATGATTCTTCAGAAACTCTTTCTGGTCATTTAGGGAGGTGGTTAAGGTGGAGGAAGTTGTACGGTTGTGGCTTGCTATGGGGAAAAGGCCGGTGCAGGATAGTGATATAAATATAGAAATTGGTGGATGAAGGGAGGCTGCCTGCTCAGTTCAGATTAAGTGTACATGGGAGCCCCCTCTAAGGGATTGTTGGTTATTAAACGCCGAGGGTTCCTTTACTGCTGAGATGGGGTATGTGATAAAGAGTCTTGAAAACAACTCAATTTGTGTTTTTTCTACGGCTTATACGCCCGAGTCTGTTTAGTATACTAAATTGGATGCTATCAAATTGAAGTTGGGATGGAGATGGCTTTACGAAGGAATGACCGGCAGCTGATTGTGGCAATAGATTCAAATAATGCTAGGGAGGTGCTGACAAAAAATTCTGATGCTCCTTGGAGGGTAAAAGTTTTGGTTGAGGAGATTTTTACCATAGGGAAATGTTTTCATTATTGGCTTTGTAAATATGTATATAAGAAGATGGATAATGAGTCTTGTGCAGGTTTGGATAATATAGAAGTCTAATCTTTGACTTAGCTTCAAGTGAGGAAAATTATATGATAAGAATGTAGAAGGTGCGTGTTGGTGAATATGCTAGGTCGGTTTTTAGAAAGTGTTTAATCATTCAATTTAGAAGCTTCTTTTTGTGTTATAGATTTTCTTCTCTTAGTTTTTTTTTTTGGTACATGGATGTTAAAAAATTTCGTAGCAGCAAGTTATGCAAGGAATTGAAAGAAATTCTTAAAACAGCTGCAAAAATCATAAAATCAACTTGCAACTACCAATTATGTTGCATGAAATCTGCATCTACTGTATAGTATACACATTTAACAGATACAATGACGTGGCAAATTCAAGCTTCCTTTGTTAATTAGTTGAAGAAACCATCTTGAAACTACCAATTATGTTGCATGAATCTATATATACTACACAAATTTGATGCAATACAGATACAGTGGCATTGGCAAGTTCAAAGAGAACATCACAGACTGCTACTCTTTCTAATATCTAAGGAAGAAGAAAAAAAATGCCATGTCCTTAAGCCATGTAAAGTGTCCCAGAAAACTTAATTCAAAATATTTGACAGACCTGTGATCTACATTATACTGTCATCGAATTAGTCGATAGTATAGCTTAAATTTTTGTATTTTTTAGATCAATTTTGTTCACCTTGATGGAATTTTCGGATACATATAGGACTCTTCAGAAATTTCAATAAAATAATTAGAAGTTTTTTATGTCAAACTACGTGCTGAAGTGAGTTACCTCTACGGTTCAATTAATAAAACATAGAACATCACTCACTCAAGAGTTTCACTCCACGCTAGACGTGTTCCGCCGAAATCCTATCCTTTTTTCCCCTTTCCCTCTCTCAATTGTCCACAACACCAACAGTTATTGGAACCAAGAACTTTCGTCCACTAATGCCAGGGAAAACCTAGGCCATGATGAAGTAAAACAGCCTATAACTACCAAGGGTTGGTGGTCTAGTCACTAGCGGTTAAAGGCTTAGGAGGCAGTGTGCTTAAGTTAGGCGAATGCCAACAAAGCAGCAAAGCAGCAAACCCCCCTTGGTGGGCCCATCTAAATCCCCATTATCACCGGGTTCCTTGGCAGATAGGAGCCACTATAGTCAGGCCTAGGTAACCTCACTCAACTAGTTTCCCTCTCTTACCCTTTTTTGCTTAGCAATAGAATAGGGTAAAATTGCCCACTGACCAAACAGAGCCTAAACGCCTCCCAAAATAAATTCAAAGTTCAAACCAGCCCAGGTTACCCCTTTTGACACCAAGTTACCAACCATGAACTTTAAAGATTATTCAATACCAACCTTCAATTTTTACAAACTAAAAGCTTCAAATTCAAACACGATTCTATACTACCACTACGGCACCATCTTTTCCAAAATAAAAAGCTAAAACAGAGGATTAAACAGCTTTTTGAATTTAAAATATAAAAATATATAGAAAAGTTTAAGATACTACCTCAGAGAGAAGAGAAAAAGAAGGTCCTCTGCCTTTGGTTGGAGTAGTAGCTCTGTTCGTGTGGGTGCACCGGACGAATTTATAAGGCGGTACAGAAGTGGAGTTCCAGTCTAAAGTGGAATTTCTTTATACAAATATATTTCCTTTTTTAAGAAATTTCCTATTCCTATCTCAACCCCTTAACAAGGAAGCAGGCTGGTCTTCGATATGGAATGGGTCTCCCAAAAGTCTGATTTTCAAACGATTTGTTAATCTCTACTTTTCTTTTTAAATTTTTAAAATTATTATTATATATTTAAATAAATATTTAATTCGTGCTAACTTAACTAACAAAAACTATTAACTATAATTATTTTCTCACATGCCGATCAATCTAAAATTTACGTATGGGTGCCCGTGAGTAGAGTCGAATCGGATTTGGGACTCATCTACAATCTCCCCACATACTAACGAGTGAATACAATTATCATCTACTTCTGTTCACATGATCGGGCAATTTCACCTGCACACCACATTGAATTGACATGTGAATTAGCGGATTAAACTTTAGGTAAGCCATTACCATTTGGAAAATACTTTGTACGCCGACTGTATTTTGACGATTTTGTAAAGCCGTGATTGTGTAATTCCATAATTACCCTTTTATATTGAAAGAAATAAAAAGGCATATCTTCTTTGGAGAAAACCCCTGCACCTCGTGAGAAGCAAATCTTCCCCAATAAAGTTGAAAACCGTACCCCATCTCCTGTCAATTCTCTATCACTCTTTCTTACTCTCCCTCTTCCTTTATTAATTGTAAATATACCTCACTTGTCAGATTCTCTATCGCTCTCTCTCTATCTTTCTCTTCCTTTATTAATTATATTTGTATATTATACAGATTCACTTTATTAATAACTCTACTCCTCTTTTTCTGCCTACCTTCTTTCCTACTTTCTCTTTAGTTTTTCTTCACTCCTTCTTTTCTCACTATCTCCTCTTCAAGGAACCACAACGGCTGTTTTCTTCCGGCAAAGTCTCCAATACCGACACAGTCATCCACGGCCATCAATGGGTGCTCCTTCTTTCTTTCTAGCCCCTTTACTAATTTGCAAAAACAATACCAAAGCACAATCAATGGTTGCACAAAAGTCGCAAATCTATGCATCTTCCAACACCGCTATAGATCTGAAAGGTTTTTGTAAGTAAACTAGGTTTTTTTTTAAACTTAGCTAGGTTTGTTTGTAAACTTAGCTAAATTTTTATAAACTTAGCTAGATTTTTGTAAACTTAGCTAGATTTTTTGTAAACTTAGCTAGGTTTGTTTGTAAACTTAGCTAAATTTTTATAAACTAGCTAGATTTTTTGTAAACTTAGCTAGTTTTGTTTGTAAACTTAGCTAAATTTTTACAAACTCAGCTAGATTTTTGTAAACTTAGCTAGATTTTCATTAAAAGAAAACTAATTTTTTCTAGTTAAAATCCCAAAAGTAAGTTTCTCTCTCGTCTTCTTCTTATTCTTCATGCTCATTTTTTTTTTTTTTTTAGGTGGTTGGATCAAACTAGTTTTTCTCACAAAAATATGTGGCCGTCTTTCTTACTTTGTAGAGGAAGATGCGGAGGGAGAAGGACTGTGAGTTTGTTTGGGGTTGGGTATAGAAAGAGAAAGGGTGGAGTTACAGAAAGAGAAAGAAGATTGATGCTTTGGAAGTGGAAGACGAATGGGTAATTTCGTCAAATCATTGTTTTAAATTCTGTTAGTTTTGACGGAAACCGTTTAAAAAAACAATCTACATCAGTCGCCCAACGATTTCGTTAGAAGGACTGGTCTTGTGTAGCAGTACTCATACCATTTTGATCCAGTAGGCCTTTCAGTCATATATAATTGTAACATTTCAATTATATACTCCCTCTGTCCCACTTAGATAGGCCATTTTTCTTACTATTTGTGTCCCAAAATGTTTGTCCATTTTAAAAAGTCAAACCACAATGTTTTTTACTTTCCTATATTACCCTTTATTATTTCAATGATTACTCTCAACACAAGACCTAATACCATGTAGGAAAGGGTATTTATGGAAAGATAGAATTTAATAAATGATAAGTCAAAATAATGATGACTTTTTTTAAACTGCGTGTTTTGCCAAACTTGGCATATCTTCATGAGACAAAGGGAATAATTAACTTCAAAAAAAATATAAAATTAAATAAGTATAAAATTAGAAACAAAAAAACATAAGCTTGAACAATATGCAAAAAACTGATTCAGTAATATTACACCTAATTATATACTACTAAACATTATGAATAATATGATTTAAAAGACCATATATCGCCCAATTTTAAAGGAGTAGAAAAGGAGAAGAGTTAATGTTTAATTTTATCAAATATAAAAAACATATGCAAGTAGGTGGGTTGGGATTGAATTTTTTCTTTAAAAACCGTCAATCGTCTATGAAACTGTGAAAAATAAAATAAAAAATAAAAAATTCCTAAACCACTACCCGCCACTATATCGATTGAATTTACCCATATGCCATTGGGTGGGGTCGGATTGGAAAGATTTGCCAGGTCATGTGGGTTTATGACAACCCCTACTAAAATTCCCCTTAAAATAATTTGGGTATTGAATTGATGTAATTTAAAATTTGAATTCTAAAGTAAAAATTTACCCATACTTTAGACCTAAAGTGCAATTCAAAGGGAAATTTATGGCTCTTTTCCCTAAATGGTAAGATTTTTAAACTTTATTCCGACTACTGTATTATTTTATACTTTATTCACAGAAAATGATAAATCATGGTTAGTAACCACGATTTTAGGTTAAGTATACAAATCCGTCATCTATCAACCGTATAAATTTTATATACATAGAAATTGTGGCTACCAACCACGATTCTATGTTAAAAACTCATCCCCCTTCTATAATAAAAACAATAATAATAACGTATATTAAAAGGGAGAATCAACTTACACTGTTTACTTTCGTTCGGGATTTTCGTTCGGTTACTGTTCATGGACAAAACGCGTCCTCCCAAAGAATGAAACGACGCTGAATTCCCCCTCGGAGAGACAAAATGCAGCCTTTCGTTCGGTTAGTGTTCATAGACAAAACGCATCTCTTCAAAGAATGAAACGGCACTGGCTTCATTTTGGGAGAGCCTTTCTCGCACTGTTCATAGCATAAAACGCGGCCCCCGAAAGAGTGAAACGACGCTGAATTCCTGTTTGGGTAGCCTTGATTCAGAAAAACGTTGTCGTTTTGGGAGCTTCTTAGCCTTCAGATGCCATGTGATTCCTCGATTGTTCAGTGTCCTTCGCAGCAGGCGCCAGCAGCTTCACTTTGTGATTTGTGAAGGGCGGTGGATCGCTGCGATTCAACCAGCTCTCAGAGATTCGTCCACTGGTCGTGGGTTTGTCGGGTAGATCCCGTGGTTCTTGTACGAGATTTGGAGTTGGGTGTTTTTGATTCAAGCGAAAGCGAAAGTGGTTCAGCGGTGAGGTATGGTGTTTTTGACCTGTTTATTGTTGTGTGCATCGTTATTTCCGTCCATTTATTGGTTGTTATTTGTGTTTCTTATGTTCTAGAGTGAGTATTCTGATCTGGATATTGTTTTTCTTATCGTTTTATATGTTTTAAATACGAGAAAAACTTTTTTTTTAATTTGATTTTTGACCTGGGTTTAGTTGTATTATCAATTTTCTGCGGTTGATATCTTTTGCTGAATGGAACATTTGAATTTGATGCGAATCCTGATATGGGTTTTGTTTAGTTATTGTTTTTGAGGGATATATTTCTTTCTGTGCATGAAAAATCTGTATTTTTTTATTTTATTTTATTTTATTTTGTTTTACTGTCAATTTTGTTTTGGGTTTAGTGATACTTAGGTACATTTGATCTATGAAGGATGAAGGAAGGGATTATTTGGTGATAAAATTGATGAATCTGGGAATTTTTGTTTGTCCTAGTGCATATAATTTATTTCTTGGGATTTAGGGATTTTACAGAACTAAATTGATCGATTAGAGGCTTCATTTTTTTCTCTATTTTAGTTATTTGTAAATTATATATATATATATATATCTAAATCTTTGCGTTTTAAAATTATTATTTTGTGCTGATATTATATGTAAATTCATATTTCTGTTTTGTTTGATTTTAGGGATTTTTATTTTAATGGCCATTAGTTTGCTGTCCAGGTACGGTGCCTCTCCTCTTCTTATTCTTCTTCTTCGTCTTACAGATTTCACTTTTATTTGATTTCAGTGTCTTTTATTCTAACCAGTTTCTCTTCTATTTAATTTAGGATCTTTGATTCAGCTTACTTTTTGGGGTTTTAGTTGGAAAAAGAGCTTTGTGATCAAAGATTGGATGTCTGACAGCGATGGTCCTCTCTGTGTAATCCCTCTGAAATTACAGGGGTTATAACAATGCATATTATGCCAAAGTGGGAGGAGTTAGCACTGCAGAGATGAACAGCTTGGAATTAAAGTTCTTGCTCAGTTTGGAATTTAGACTCCATGTAACACCAGAAATGTTTAGCGAGTATTGTTTGGAGAAGGAAGGTGGTGGGAAACAGATTGAGCGACTGATTCCAGTATATGGGTGAAAGAAGGCTGGCCAAACATATAGATTGGGCCAGATTTGCACCAAAAATTCCAGGGCTGCACTTGCAGAGCCATGTGAAAATATATTATTATGTCTTTTGTAACTATCCTTTTATATACACGAAATCATCCATTACATTAGTGCATCTTTGGTTCATGGCTCATTTTTATGTTTTTGAGAATTTAGACTAAAGAGCTGATAAATAGGGTATCTTCATCCTTCACTTACGAGCCATATAGAATTGGAATCAAAAGAATGAAGAAAACTAAACAATAAACAAATTAAGACCTTTTGACCATCTTTGTTTCCCCTTATAGGTAATAGCTAATCACAAGAGTGGCGTCCATCAAATAAAAAATAAATAAATATTTAATGAAAAAGTATTTTCATCTAAAAAATAAATAAATTTATTTTTCTCATAACCAATCAAAATCCATCCAAATAAAAGTAAAGGTCTATAATGTATTGTGAGATTTTGGTGTTACCAAGGCCTATGAGACCCAAAAGGGGATCGGGTAGATCTCTTCAAAATTTTACCAAATATTTAATTAATCAATTTATGAAATTCCTCCAATCATATACCATTCAATCACATAAACAAAGTAAAACAAAAACAAAAGAGGGCACACAGAATTTTTAAGTGCAAAACTTTAACAGTTTTGATCCAATCCCAACGCAAACCTTGCGGAGTAATTTAGATCTATTTGCATGGTTTATCAATACATTGCCCCACCATTTTTATATATAAAATAGTAGCCCTATCAATTCTAATAGGGCAATGCCCCATCATGGATTGTCTTGCCAGTCAATTTCATGCTCTTGAAATAGCCATGCACTACTTGCTCATCAATGAAAGATCTATACAAGGTATAATTTTATGAAACAAGAGTTACATATTTTTCGGAGAAGGAAATTAAAACCCACAAAAATGTAATCAACATTTAATTTTCAATAAATATAATTAAAGGTGTACACAAAAATTCCACTAGACTATAGGGACAGTCTCATCATACCATCCTGAATTGTAAAACTGGACCCAATAGGGTCTAGCTATTGCGACTATATAAAGTAAACCCATAAACCCCAAATGCCTTCTCTTATTATCCTTTAATTCCAACTTTTGCCTAACCCAATTCAAACATGGAGATCGGCAAAATGTTATGACACCAGGCTGAAATTCCAGTTTTACCAAGCCTACAATACCTACAAGGGGGGTTGAATAGGTATTATGTATGAATCTTACCTAATTTTGATTTCAAGACAATTAATCTCTTTTACCACAAATAAATCAGTCTCACAGCAAGCATAAAAAACAAGTAACAATGGCACAAGAGGTTTTTTACATAGAAAACCCTAGATGAGAAAAACCACGGGACCTCATCTAGTTGAAGCTAATCCACTATGAAATCAACGAGTACAAGACACACTTACAGACCACACAAGGACTCATGCAGTTGTCTTTACTCCCACGATCACACACGATCGATCTCCGTCGTCACGGCATTGGTCGCAACCAACCTCTTTCACAGCGATACCTTCAATCACGAACTCGCAAGCTCGATCACCGTTGCAACGATCTCACAATCATCCAAGGTTGTGAATAGTGTGTGTTTTGAAGGTCTCTAGAGCATATGAGTGAAAAACTTAGGTTAAAGTGCTCTAGAGAGGTTTTAAGAAGATGAACAATGAAAACCCTAATAGAGCGAGGCTTGCTTCACACTCTCAATGATAAAAGACTCTATATATATAGTCTAAGAAACCCCAAGTGGCTGTACCATGTTTTGGTATTAAAAAGGTAAGTTTTAAAAACTTTAAAAACTATTTTTTACGAGCCCGAATCGATCCAAGTTCATGCCGGATTGATTCGGGTTGACAGAATCAAAATTAGCATTTCTAGAGTAGCATGGATCGATCTACCTAAGCCGTGAATCTGGATCAATCCACCTAGGCAGAATCAAAAGTTGCATTTTTAAAATACAATGGATCGATCCACCTTGGCAGAATCAAAAGTTGCCTTTTAAAATACCATGGATCGATCCACCTAGGCAAAAAAACCTCAGAAGCAACAAAAATCATTTTCAAAACCATATTTATAAATAAAGAAATATTGAAAAAGATTTGAAATGATTTTTAAACATTAAGACTCAGGCTTTTACAGTCACTTACCTTTTCTAAGAACAATTGTGAGTCGAAGCTTTGAAATCCACACTTTGTCTCAACTTTGCAACTTCATCAATCTTCAATCAACCCAAGACTCAATCATCCTTTGGCACGGAATATGACAACATTAAAAACACGGACCTTACAATCTCCCCCTTTGACAATTTCGTGACAAAACCAACCTAAATCTCGACATGAGAAATAAGACCTATTCCCAAACCACAAAACTGAACAAGTCCTAAACTCAATATGAGAATTACAACTCGATAAAGAAATATTACATGGAAAGAACCAACAACTATACTAAATCTCACACTCAACCTATCAACCTGTGATTTGTGATCTGTGATCTGCAAACAAGAACAAACAATACCCAAGCATAATATCACAGAAATAGATTAAAAACTCAATACTCAATGAAATTCTATTCTCCTCCAAACATATAGATATTCTCCCCCAAGCATACAAATATTCTCTCCTAAGCATACAAACTCAAACTCAAAACTATTCTCCCCCTTTTTGTCATGAATTGACAAAGGAATGCACACATATAAAAAAATGAAACCACATCAGAGCAAATCAAAGAATAACAAGAAGAACCAAGTGATGTCATTAACCAAGCTTTAAGAACAGCATATCAAAGAGATGAAAACATCAAAGAGTCCTAAACTAGGATCCAATCTCAACATCACCAACATCAACATTCTCACATCAAGAGACAAAAAGATATATACAAAAAAAAAATGTACTCAAGATGAGGACACAAGAGATAACAACTAATATTCACTTTGACAAACATTCTTAACTCCCCCTCAAATAATGCACCAAAAAAAAAATAATAATAAATAAGAATAAACAAAACATGTGCACTTGACAATACGAGGATATGTTAGGGTGTTCCACAAATATAGAAAAAGAACTAAAATTGAGACATCATTCCACAATATAGAGGCACATGAGTCATCAATGACATAATTGCAAATTTTCAATAAAGTCTAACACACTTATGCACGATTAGAAAAGTTTTTCAAGAAAGTTTACATGCTAAGTGTATAATGCACTGACAACGCCAACGGGGTCGGTTGGCAAAACTACTTATGTTTAACAAAGTCTAATAATTCCAAAGAAATAAAGAAAAAGAATTCAAACCATGTTAGAATCGAAAAGATTGCTTTTCACCCTTTGTAATGTTTTCTTTTTCTTTTGCTATGAGCTTTGGGAATTTTTTTGCAGGTATCAAGTTTTGTACCTTTCCCATATTTTTTATTTATTTTTATTTTTATTATTATTATTTTTTTTATTGAAGCTCAACATCAATATATATATATATATATATATATTATCATCGACATGATGGCTTTCATACTTTCACTCAACTAGCCCTCTTTATGAATTACCTCACGTTAGCTTCAAACAACGCGAAGGTAGCCCTTTTTATGGGACATAGGGATGTGAATAACATATAAGTCATTCAAATTCTAGCATCCCAAGAAATTTCATACATAGATTTAACAATTCATAGAATTAGTCTAAAAACTCCAAAGTCATATGTCAGTGGTGCAGTGTATAGCATGTAAATTCAGAACTACTTCACTAAGTGTGCTTAAGAGAATGAAACTAAATATCAAATTTATCAATGTATAAATTTCCACTCAATATGACAATCATGACGAAAATAGTCCCAAAATTTTAATGCAAATCATATATAATTAAAACACACAACTAGCCAAGAATAGCAAATCACACTAGAAAATCTTTTTGGTCTTTCTAAATTTTTCATTTTTTTTTATACCAATGAAAAAATGAAAACAAATAAACTCCAAAGAAAAACAAAAACACACACAAAAACAATAAATCCTAAATACTCCATAACTCTAGGAACAACATGAATGACATAAAAAAAAAAAAGATCACACCAAGAGCACAATGGATAGTTTAAGGTCTTTGCGGACCATGGGTAGTTTAATGTCATTTCGGACAAAAACCAACTCAACTAGAATCTAGCACAATGCCTTTACCCTTATCCTTTTGCACAACACTAACAAGTGGGATAAGACATTCAAAATCCTTTTTCTTCACCCATTCTTTCCTAACAGTGAATCTCTCTCTAGGAAAACTCACAGCTTGTATAGAATCACTCATAGGATCACGGGAAGAAGTGCCTAATCCTCTATGGGCAATTTGTCTCAAATCAACAACCTCTTGACATAGCTTCCTAAGACAATCACCTACATTGTCCCAACTCAAGATAGGATTTTTAGAAGACCTAGAAGAACCATTCCTAAGATAAAAACAATTAGAATGAATATGACCCATCTTACCACAATGATGACACATAAGAGTACTCGTAAGAGAGGATCTATTCCAAACATAAGGAATATCATATCCATTAGACCTCTTCACTTGCCTATGGAAGTCACTATCTACCTTCCTAGGTGGATTCTTCCTAGGTAACTCTTGATTCTCCGTAAGGATTGGGCATCTAGGTCTAATGTGTCCTTTCAACCCACAATGAACACAAATAGGGACTCACTTTAAAGACACAATAAGAGAAGGAATGATAGACTTAATCACTTGAGACTCTTGAGCCTTGACAAACATGGTTTTAGATGAACTAGGAGTAACCCTATCACTAACAAAACCTAAACCACGCCTATTATTAGAACTCTGTCCTACACCTAACAACTTGTCTAAGGTCTCTTTACCTTTTAACATTTTCTCAAGATCTCCTATCTCAGTCTTCAAGTCTTTTTCAATATTTACTACTTTCAGCTCAAGACTTCTCTTAGACTCAGATAACTCAAATCTCTCATTTTCAAGTCGAACCACTTCATTGGCAAGAAGTGCTTTCTGAGTGCTCAACTGACTCTCATGACCCTTAGAATTAGACAATTCCATCTTTAAAGTCTCTATCTCTTTTTCAAAAGTTTTATCCTTAATGTATAGAGATTTATTAGACTTTTGGTTTTTAGACACTCTTCAAACAACTTATCATAAGCTAATTGAAGGTCTTCTTCTTCTTCATTAGATTCAATCATATTTTCAAAATTTTCAGAATTAATCTCATCTTTTTCAGGCTCCCCCTGACTTTCAAAATCAATAACACTTGATGAGATTTTATCATTAACCTGGTGAATAGAAGTAAAGGCCATAAAATTGGAGTTATCCTCTTCTCCTTGAGAGGAATTCTCAGAATCCGACTCAATCTCCCTGTCACTCAAAGTAGCATTATATCTCTTTCCATTATTCTAACCACTACTTTGTTTCTTCTTAGTATTAGCACATTCAGGAGCAATATGACCAAAACCATGACATTCATAACATTAAATTTTATCTCTCTCATCATTCATATCATTTGGTCTCTCCTCCTGAGTTCTAGACTAAGATCTAGACCTATTTCTATCCCTCCTATCTTTATTGAAAATAGAACCACTACTTTTACTAGAGTTAGATCCATTGTACCTACTAGAGCTAGCACCATTACTATTTCTAGAATTAGAAACACTAACTCTAGGATTTCTGAAGAATTTCTTAAATTTCTTAACAAAGTAGGCAATGTCCTCCTAAGAAATATCAAATTCAGAATTAGTCCTAGAATCATGTCTGCTAGACTTCTTACTCACAATACTCAAGGCAATTCCAATGTTCTTAAGTTTTTTCTTATGTTTGCAAAACTTCATTTCATAATTCTGAATTTCACCAACCAAGTCTTCCTTTTTCATAATATCTAAATCTTTATTATCTTCAATGGAAGTAATCTTAAGGAGAAACCTAATAGGCAAAGATCTACGGATTTTCCTATTGATTGTAGCATCAGACATAACATCACCTAAGGAAAACTTAGAATTGACAATATCACTCAATCTAGCATTAAACTCATCAAATACTTCATCTTCTTTCATAGTCTTTTGTTCATACAAGGCAGTGAGCATTTGAATTTTAGTATTTTTAACAGATATGGTACCTTCATGAGTTTTCTCAAGGATATTTCAAGCCTCTTTTGCATATTCACAATAGGCTACGCTTCGAAATTCATCTCGGGATATTCCACTGAAAATAGCATTGATTCCTTTGGAATTCCATTTAAGTTCTTCATAATCTTCTTTAGTCCATTGAACTTTAGGCTTTTTAATGGAAGTACCTTCCACCATCACCATGGGTGGATTGTATCCATCAATCACCGCAAGCCACACTCTTTCATCAATTGATTTGAGATATGCTCGCATAAGAGCCTTCCAGTACCCATAATCTTTACCATTAAAATATGGTATTGAAAGTTTAACAGGCTCCATACTACCAGAATCGAATGAAAAGATCAACACTCAAGCTGTTAAACCTTAAGAGTAAACCTATGCTCTAATACCAATTAAAATTCTGGTTTTACCAAGCCTACAATACCTACAAGGGGGGTTGAATAGGTATTATGTATGAATCTTACCCAATTTTGATTTCAAGACAATTAATCTCTTTTACCATAAATAAATCAATCTCACAACAAGCATAAAAAACAAGTAACAATGGCACAAAAGATTTTTTACGTGGAAAACCCTAGATGGGAAAAACCACGGGACCTCATCCAGTTGAAGCTAATCCACTATGAAATCAACGAGTACAAGACACACTTACAGACCACACAAGGACTTATGCAGGTATCTTCACTGCCATGATCACACACAATCAATCTCCGTCGTTACGACTTTGGTCGCAACCAACTTCTTTCACAACGATGCCTTCAATCACGAACTTGCAAGCTCGATCACCGTCGCAACAGTATCACAATCATCCAAGGTTGTGAATGGTGTGTGTTTTGAAGGTCTCCAGAGCATATGAATGAAAAACATAGGTTAAAGTGCTCTAGAAATGTTTTAAGAAGATGAACAATGAAAATCCTAATAGAAAGAAGCTTGCTTCACACTCTCAATGATAAAAGACTCTATATATATAGTCTAAGAAACCCTAAGTGGTTGTACCACGTTTTGGTATTAAAAAGGTAAGTTTTAAAAACTTTAAAAACTATTTTTTACGAGCCCGGATCGATCCGAGTTCATGGCGGATCGATTCGGGTTAACAAAATCAAAATCAACATTTTTAGAGCAGCATGGATTGATCCACTTAAGCCATGGATCAACCCACCTAGGCAGAATCAAAAGTTGCATTTTTAAAATAGCATGAATCGATCCACCAAGGCCATAGATCGATCCACCTTGGCAAAATCAAAAGTTGCTTTTTAAAATACCATGGATCGATCCACCAAGGCCATGGATTGATCCACTTAGGCAGAAAAACCTCAGAAGCAACAAAAATTATTTTCAAAAACATTTTTATAAATAAAGAAATATTGAAAAAGATTTGAAATGATTTTTAAACACTAAGACTTAGGCTTCTACAGTCACTTACCTCCCCTAAGAACAATTGTGAGTCAAAGCTTTGAAATCCACGCTTTGTCTGAACTTTGCAACTTCATCAATCTTCAATCAACCCAAGACTCAACCATCCTTTGGCACGAAATATGACAACATTAAAAACACAGACCTTACACAGGCTTCATTAGATTTATGTAGTGAAAAGACATGCAACTTATATTACTGAGAGATACTGAGAGATAATAGGTGAACACAAACTTATATGTAAAGAATTTCCATGGAAATAGTTATATTTTTGTAACGTCTGTATTTTTAAATTATAGTATTAATGGTTTAAATTATATTTGAGTTGTGTATTATTAAATTTTGTCGTTTTGTAATATTCATGCATGGGCATGGCTTTTTCTATGCTGAGCTTTTGGCAATCAAAACCGGTCTTGAACAAGCATGGTATGAAGGTTGGAGACGCTTCTAGCTCGTGTGCGACTCATCTTCTGTCTCAGATTGTTTTCAGAGTAAAAACTTTAGTCCTCTTTGGTATCTTCGAGTTTGTTGGCATAATTGTTTGTACTTCATTCAGCAAATGAACTTTCAGTGCACTCATATTTTCTGAGAAGGTAATGCTGCAGTTGTTAAATGTGCGAATTTGGGACTCTAGGTTTCAGGCTTTCATTGGTGGTCCGCTTCTCCTCAAGTTGTTATGTCCATAATTTGTCATCATATGTTTTCTCTCCCTTCTTACAAATTTAGATCTTCTTAGATATATTTTGATGTTTTTTTGCATTGTAAGCTAGTCTGTGACATATTCCAGTCCACAAGATCAGACTTTGTCTTCTTTTTCTTTCTTTCTAGATTTGTACTTATTTTTCCTTCAATTAATATATTTCAAGCTATGATATATGGACATGATTAAGAGGGACTAGGGTGCCAACCTAACTAGTTGGGATACTAATATCTCTTTGATGCTCTAGCTCATTATTATTCTTACAAATGGCTTGAATTTGATTTTTATATACATGGGCCTATTTATTTTTATTTTTAAAAGTTATTTTAATGATTTTAGGAAGGTTTGGGGTGATTTGGAAGCATTTTGATGAGTTTTGCTGAACACTGAGAAAAACTCATGCACAAATCATGAAGGTATGGATCGATCGAGGTATTATGCCGATCGATCGGTACCCCTTTATAAATGCCTATCTCAATCTACCATCGCCCCCTCCCCCCCGGCGATCGATTGGGCTTTGCTGAAAGGGTTTTTAAAAAGCTATAAAATGACACATGTGCCCCTAAAACACCCCAAGCCCGACCATATCTCCATTTTCACCATCTTCTTGTATTTTCTTTTTTCTAATCAAATTAGGCTCAAGATTAAGGATATTTGTGAAATATGAAATCATTCTATTAAACTAATCCTATTTTATTACCTTGATCATGACTCGATAATTACACATCAACAATTTTCTCCTTGGATATGAGATTTGATTAGAAGAAATAAAAGATATCAATTAAACCATTCGTAAGAAAATGTGCAAAGAAAAGTGTACGTAGAATAGTGTAGAATGTACATGGAAGAAGAGTTGTATTCCAGAGTGTTCCTAGATGGATATGGGATATATGCCTATATATAAGATGTAGGATAGGAGTCATTTGAGGACTTTGAAGTTCCTTTGTAATACTTTATAAGTTTTAAGAGTGTTGTTGTTTTTAAGAATCTTCAATCTCAATTGCCGCCAGGTGGTATATTGCCTTTGTTACATTAGATAGGTCACACCTTATGTGAAAGGTGTTAAACTGCCTAGTGGTTTAGATAATCATTTTTCATTTCTTTCTAATATTTTCACACCATGTAGTCTAGGGGACCTTTTAACTTATTTTTAGAATTAGGTTAAGCCTAAGAAGACAAGTTCTATGCATGTGAATGAGGAAGGGGATATCCAAAAAATGAAGCAAAAAAATGGCAATTAAGAAAATGTGGGGCCAAGTAACATTAATCTGTATTTTTTTTTTTTTTCGTTAATATCAAGTGCACTAAAAAAATCTCATTTGCAAATTGTATTTTGTGAAACCAACCATTTGATTAGATAGCCTTCCCATATAAGGATCCATGTCAAAAATCAAATTGATTTGATAGCAATAAAACAAAAACAACACAGAGTAAAATATTAGTATTGAGGTCAAAGATATGAAAACTGAATACAGAGAGCGACAACTAGATCTTCTAGCTTATTTTGATTAGAGCTTTCATATGATGAGTCTAATTTATCAGAGCAAATCAGACAACCTTTTTTTTTTTTTTTTAAATACCTTATTTCTTCTTCATCATCTTCTCCCTAAATTTTGCCTTCTTCTCCTGTTCCTTCTCATTGTCAATCTTGCAATTAGGATCATGGGCACGCTTGAGTTCCATCTTGGTGAATTTTTTGTTGCAAATTTCACAAAGTGCTGTTGGTCGTTTTTCAGAAAAGGTATTTATCTTCAATGGCTATGTATCGCCCTTTTCATTGGTTCTAAGATCTGTAAGTTCCTTCTTCTTGTTCTTTCCTGCCATCTTGTCCCTTTCAGAAACACACCTAAAAAAAGAAGAAGAAAAAAACAGATTAGATCAAAACACTCAAGAAGTACATAGAGAGATATAAAAAAAAAATGAAAAGAACAAAAAAAAAACAAAATTAAAAAGAAAAGGAATACCGTGAACCTGTAAAGAGTGATGAGGGAAGGAGAAGAGAGAAGAAGGAAGGAGAAGAGAGAAAGATGGAAGGCAGGAGAAGGAAGGAGGGAAGGAGAAGATACATTAGCATGAGAAACCTTCGTGCCTAAGCTTCGGGGGCCATTTTTTTAAGGATTAGGTATTTGATCTCTGAATCTTTTACTCTCACTCTCCATTTCACTCGATCCTCTCCTCTTTCACTGTCACTGATCACTCTCATTTCACTTACAGGAGTGACCTTTGCTGCAGGTATGGGTTCAAAGCAACGAGAAAAACCCCTCATGAGGGTGTACGAGAAGGATGAGACAAAGAATGCTAAGTGATGGACCACAGCCACCAAAATTGTCCAAGCTGTCTGCAACGATTGTTAGGAGTCATTCAATAAGCTCGAAGCTCGAAGACCGTCACAAGCACACTTGCAAAATTGGAAAGAAGAAGAAATGTGTGTAATTAACTAATTCTTTATAAATAATAAGAAGGAAAGGTAGTTAGAATTCCTTGCTAAAGAAAATGAGTACTTGGTTTTTTCTTAGATATATGAGGTAAAAGAAGAGAGCATAAATAAAGATAAAATTATAGTTAAGCCAAAAGGCCATCGGTATCTCTCTAAAATAATGATGTACTAGAAGTTAGTTGTATATTTCATTTGTTTGAAATTTTGCTTATGCAACCATAGCGTATTGTAACCTAGCTCTTAGAGATTAGTAAAAAGGTAGACTACTATATATAGAGCTACTGGTACTAGTGAGAGCAGTTTTATGATATTTCTTTCCAGAAATAGATTATATTCTCTGTATTAGAGCAATTTCTCGCACTTTTTCTTCATCCAAACAGCGAGTCATGTAATGAAGATTTCCATCTCTTAATGAAAGATTGCTTGATTTTAATGCATTAGATGTTGGGAAAAAATTAACCTTTTTTCTACCACACACACAGCGATTAACAAGAAAAGAAAGAAAGGATTAAAGAAGCAAGAACACAGAAATTTACGTAGTTCCCTCTAATTGAAGTACGTTTACGGCACACACACAATTTCACTATACTATGAGACGAAAAAGAGAATATAAGATACAAAGTCTCCAGCCTCCTTATATATAACACCCGTAGTAATTGCGGTTAACATAAAACCATAAAACATTACCTAAAATACCTCAATATAAAAATACGAAGGTTGTACTTTAGGCCATGCCTTCGGCACGGCGGGGGTCTTCGACCCCCTTAGGGGGCTACGCCCTCAAACTCCCCGATCAATCCCGCTGACCAATATCATCACATTCCACATACCACAACATTAGAAATGCAACATTTCTGCATCATTTTGTATCAGAGCGGCAGATCGAGCCTCCCTGTGGTGAAAAATCTGAGTAATTTCTTCATTTACAGTTTCTGTTCCAAGTCGAAATCGTGTTCTCCTAATTCTACTTTGATCAAAATCTGCCATGGTTTGTCTTTCCACCATGGACAGTGATCGAAGCTTCCTCCTACTCCTGTAGTCACAATTGAGCCTTCTTTTGCTCAGTCGACAAAGGAATTTATGGTTTCAGCCATAGTTATTACTCATTCTAGTCTGATTGAGCTTTGCAAGGTCAAATTCTTTCCTTACAATTCATCAATTCTTGTTGGGGAGAAGTTTCACAGCAGTAGTGGAATCCAAGGTGTTTCCAAGTCAAGAAAAGCACCCTTGCGATCAATTCTGAAGCATTTGCCGTCTGAATAGGCTTCAAATTCCATCTTTACTTGTGTTCAAGACCAAATGCAGGTTGATTGAAGTTTCAAAACACAAGAAATTCAGTTTGAAGATGTCGGGAAGTTTTCCTTCAACAATGTTAGATTGATGAGCTATTTTCTATTAAGGTGATCTGTTAAATTTTCCTTCAACTCAGAAGATTGAGACCAAACACAACCACCAGCAGTGTTGACTTTACTTTGCAGAGGTTGTAATACTCCCATTCGAAAACCTAGAAACATTTGATTTGTTATTCTAGTATCAATCAAAGCTTCAATTTGTGTGTAGAGCTTCAGTTGAAGGTCTGGTCAAACCATTTACAAGACATGGCAGGTTTGATTCTCTCGTTTCCTAGACTCAGAAGGTCTGGTTTTCAAATGTGTGCTTGAAAGTATTTTCTCTACTATGACAAATTGATCTGGTTGGAGTTTTGAGTGTGTTTACTGATGGCTGCCAATTTTCTTTAAATTTCTGATATTGTTGGGTAATAATTGCCATTATACCCACCCTAAGGTAGCCCAGTTGGTATGGACGAACTTGTAATTATGTGGTTAAGAGCACGGTCACGGGTTCAATTCTCCACTAGGACAACCTAAGATTTAAGTAGGGATCATGGTAGTGGGTTGCTATGCTAGTCTCCATTGATGTTTAGGTTCATGAATGGGTCCAAAAAGCTGTGCTGTGAAATGAAATTTATGTAGGGGCCATGGTGGTGGGTTGCTACGCTAGTCTGTACGAAATTGTGATTTTTTCCCCTTTCTTATGTGAGAACAACTCTAATTACACTAGCAAAGTCATCACCCACCATGCCCTAACATAAAAATGTCATTGGTTTTAACCTTAATGGGGTTTGCTCCTTTTTTTAGGAAACTCTATTTGTTTATTTATGTTTATATATTACTATATATTCTTATTTAATAATTAAATTGCATAGCTATTAATGCAAAACCCACCAAAACTATAAGGATAATTGGAACGGCGAATTAGCAATGAAGTTAAAGTCTCCAATTTGAGGTAATAGTTTAGGACATTTTTTTTTGGGGTCCAGTTTTACAGTTCAGGATGGTAAGATGAGACTGTCCTTATAGTCCAGAGGAATTTTTGTGTATACCTTTAATTATTGAAAATTAAATGTTGATTACATTTTTGTGGGTTTTCCTTCTCCAAAAAAAATGTTACTCTTGTTTCATATAATTATACTTTGTATAGATCTTTCATTGATGAGCAAGTAGTGCATGGTTATTTCAAGAGCTTGTAATTGATTGGCAAGACAATCCATGATGGGGCATGGCCCTATTAAAATTGATAAGGCTACTATTTTATATATAAAAATGGTGGGACGTACACTGTATTTATCAAAACCATAAAAATAGATAGTTTAACACCAAATATAATGATGATTCCAACATTTTTAAGTCATCTTATTTAAAGTGATAGGCTTGTGCCTCCAATACTAGTTACAATACTTTGAAATTGATTAATTTCCATTTGAACACTCAAACATGCTCTACTTAAATTGTTTTGGTTTTATATTACCTTAAGAAATGATTTCTTGAATTGCTTAAGTTCAATATTACTTTGAGAGATGAACAATTAAAGAATTGCATTGATTTTATATTACATTGAGCGATTTTGAGTATAAAAAAAAAAAAAAAAAAAAAAAAAAAAAAAATTTAAAAATTCTGATCAGTGGCATTTTCGGCACTCTTTCCTTCCTTATCCATGCAGGTACTAATAATAAACAACCCAATTAAAAAAGTAATGATAATAAATATTTTTTCCTTTGTATTGGACATCTTTAAGGGGTAAGGTACTTTCGTCCCCCCCTTTCTAGGTGTATCTTTCTCTCTTCATTTTATCAATAAATTTCCCTCCTACCGTGGAGGTTCTCCAAAAAAAAAAAAAAAAAAAAAAAAAAAGTAATGATAATAAAATTAGAAGAAGATAGAGCTAACAATAGAGAATCAAATAGCCAATATGACACCATGACTAATTAAATTTGTAAAATCAAGCTACAAGTAGAATACCTGAGACACCGAACCTTGTGGCAAAAAAGGGAGTACATGTTGTATAGTTGTACTCATTCCTACAAAATAAATAAACTAGAATAATGTAAATAAATTGTCCAGGAATTCATAAACTCCATGTTGGTTTAGCTTAAATAAAATGGTTAGAATGAAATCTATTGCAACTCATTCCGGATAATGTGTCTGGATGAAATAATTTAAATAGGAATGAAATCAAACAGCGTGTTTGGATAGTCATTTCAAATTTCTTTTCATTTCAAATTATTTTAAACATGAAATCAATGTCATTCTCATCCATTTCATTCCAACCAAGTAACCAAAAAAACAAATATGGCCTTTATACTATGGAAATTTCATAAAGCAGTTCACCCCTTGCATTTTTAAGTCAAAACGAGGTTAAGTGAAACCTAGTCAAACTAACCTACAACTACCCAAAAATTCCAAAATAGATATTTCCAGAAAAGGGTCATAATCTTGGTTTTTTCAAAAAGGAGAGTAAGAGATGCATTGAAAAACTCAAGGTAGTCCACTAAATTTGTGACAATCTCTGCATATATTGATTTTCAAAAAAAAAAAAAAAATGATATGTGAAAATTACAAAGAAAGAAATTAATACTATGTCGCCTAAGTTCTAAAAAAAAAAAACTATTATTTCTGTACAAAGTTCATACATAATTAAAAATACTTGTTTTTTGTTTTTTGTTTTTTTTTTTTTTTAGCAAACATATAGTTCACGTATTTGACGTATTGTATATTATATTTATGTTAAAATACTTTTCATTGTATTGTTAACAATCGATTCTTACTGTAGTCATCGACAACATTACTACCCCAATATTTAAAATATCTTGATTTTAATGTTTATTTTATTAAGTCAAGATCTATTTATACTTTTAATAGTATTTTTTTTTCCTCTTTATATAATTTTTTTGGGTTTATTAAAGATTAGATAATTGTATTTATTCTTTACTATATAGACCACGTTTCTTACCATTCTAGGACAAAAACTATAAAATAATTTAGAGAAAAGAAATGTGAAAATATATATAGATCTAATTTTTAGTCATTTTTTAAGTCAAATTCTTGCTTCTTTTTAAGCAAATGTACAAAAATATAACAAAATAAAATAATAAATAGATTATTATTTTATATGTGATTGATTTTTTAACAATATTTTATGAATATTTAAATAAAATAATATAAAAATAATGATTAATTGTAATATACTAAATGAAATAAAGTAACATAATTGCGTATTTTTTATCCTGAATTTTTAATTAAAATTCGTATTGTACCCGTATATATTTGTATCTGTATTATTTCCAATTCTGTTTTTTTATGTCAAAATTTTTCATCGTATTTTTGTCAAGAAAAACTGAATTATATTCTGTATGTATATCATTCTATATTCTCCCGTACTGTATTTTTCTAACTATCGGCTTAACAAACGATGTACAAGATTTCTAAAACTAAATGTTTGTGTAACATGACTTTATAGAATTTCATTAAAATTCACGGTTGGTTGTGTTAATGAGTCAAACCATTAAAGGTCGGACAAATTTACTTTTTATTTTCGAAAAAAATACACAAAGACCCCTTGCATATAGCGGTTTATACACTAACCACTCCTATTCTTCTTGAAATTAAATTGTCCTCCCTTTATTACTCCATTTCAATTTGATCGTCCCCTTTAAAAAAAACACGTTTTTTTGTTTTTTTGTTTTTTTTTTTTTTGGGAGAATGACAAAATGAGGGGTCAAAATAAATTTTTTAAAAATTCCAAATAAAGGGCCAAATCTTCATTATTCCATTGAGATGGCAACAGAGCAGGTTTAGGATAGGGCACCCTTATCCCAACCGCGTCCCATTAAATATAATCTCTTCCCAAACCCTCCCAACCCATGTCGAGATAGGACGGGCCGAGCAACAAAAAAAATGCAAGGTGGAACTGGTCTTGTTGGACCATTTACATTGATAGAAAAGAAATATATGTTTAAAAAGGGGAAGAAAAAATTAATCTTAAATCACATATTCCACTCGTAGATTTTTACATCTTTATGATTTTGTAGAAGTAAATACTAAAATAATTTAAACATAAACATTAAAATGAAATTATGATAAAGAAGTAGTTATGGTAAATGTGAAATTTAAAAAAACATGAAAGGTGTTAAAAAAATACCAATATTTATACATATTCGGGTCAGGGCGAGGTGGGGCGGGGTGAGACAATCGTAAACTATACCCCATCCCAAATTCGACACGAGTTTTTACTTTCTCCCTAAACCCACCCCTACTCTATTTACTTGCTCCCCAACCCTGTCCCAATAGGGGCGGGACAGGGCGCGAAACCTGCTTTGTCAGGATTATTGCTATCCCTATTTCCAATACCCTATAAGTAATAATAAATTAGAGAATCACTCTTTTTGCCCTCAAGTGTAAAAAACATTGGAAAGAGAGGAAAAAAAAAAAAACATTTTTAAGGGTACTTCAGGAAATCTAATAAAAAAATTATTAACTTTTTAAATGTAATAATTATTTTGAAATATCCCAAAATAGAAAAGAGACTACTTAAATTGAAACAAAGTATATTGAAAAATAAAATAGACTTAGACTTATTGGCACCCATGTGTAATGGGGATACCATTAATTATGGTCAAGTCCATTGCCGTCATGCTCCAATTTTCAAACCAAGGTACTACAAAATCCCAAATGAAAAGTACCAGAAAGTAGAAATAAAAATAAATAAACTAAGTTATACATATACAGAGGAGGAGCGTCCTGAACTGCCAATTGAATATTTTGATGAATTGATCCTGAAACAATTTGGCAATTCTATTGGAAAGATTATCTGTATTGACGACCACACGCTATACGCCAAAAGGGGTAAGTTTGCTCGCTTAAGTGTTGAAATTGATCTGGCCAAACCCCTTGTTCCGAAAGCCCATCTTGGAAAGAGTTGGCAGAGGGTGGAGTATGAAGGTCTTCACATGATATGCTTCACTTGTGGTAGGTTTGGGCACTGTTCTAGTACCTGTAGTTTGAATCTTGATAGAGAACCAGAGAACACAGATTCTGATATGAATAGATCGGAAGATATGAGAATTGAGACTCCTATTCCTTTTCAAACCCCTATAACAGAACAAACTGTGCAAACTGAGTTTAGTCCTTGGATGAAAGTTCAAAGAAGAGATAGGAAACCCTCGTCTGGGGGAGGATTGCAAGCTAGGCAGTGTGATACAGGTAGTGATGCCTACACAGCTTCTCCTGGTGGTTTTATGAGCCCAAATTCTAATATTAGCTCTACAAGATCCAGATTTGATAATCTTAGTAATTTGGTTGAGGAGGAAGAAGGCCCAATCGCTATGATTGCTGAGGATAAACTTTCTTGCGACCCATCGATGGGGAGTTCTGAACGTCCTACTTTAGCCTCAGCCTTTTCTTGGATAAACCAAGATCTAGCAGGTAAGTCTGCTCTGTCCACTGGTAAACTTTCAAGGGGACGACCTCTTATCACTTCTAAAAGTAGCAAATCTGACCCTATCACCCCTATGGGACAGTCCTCCTCCCTTTCTAAAAATCCTCCCAACTGTCGTCCTACCTCCCGTGTTAGCTAGCCTCTCTCGGCTTCCCTAGTTTCTTCCCATAACCCTCAAATCTCTTCCATTTCCTCTCTCCCTACTTCCAACCTAATTTGACCCCTAATCCCTTGTTTTGCGTTTCTAGTCACAACCCAAGGTTCTAGATGGTGGGGATCCAAAGTCCATGAGAGTTGATCTATCTGATAGTGTGATTACCCATTTGGGAATGAATGAATCTAATTTGCAAGATTCTACTATGTTGATGGGGAAGGATCCATTTACACCTCTGTGACACAACATCTTCAAACAAATTTGGAAAATTTTATTTTTTTTACCAACAAAAGTGTCTCTTTTCATTGTAGCTGATATGTAAGCTATATATATGTATAATGGGGAGGGATCCGTTTACACTCGGTGTAAAACTTTCTACTCTTACACCCCTTAATATATTTTTATAAGAATAATATTTTACTAATCCAACCGTTAGATTAGGTTCCTATTTATACACGTCATGCATGTCAGATTTCAAGTAAATCGGATATTAGTAACTATGTCATTCAAAAAGTGTCCCAAATTATAGTTTTATTTATATTAAAAAAATATGAGTTTATAGATCAAACACTTCCTAATATTGGATTTGTTTGAAATCTGGCACATATGTGGTGCATGAATAGAGAACCTAATCCAATGGTTGAATTGGCGAAATATTATTCCCACAAAAAGATATTAAGGGGTGTAAGAGTAAAAAGTTTTACATCAAGTGTAAACGGATCCCTCCCCATTATATATACTAGTTATTGCACACGTACATTGCATGTGGATTTTTTTTCAACAATAAAATGATTTAAAAATCATCAATTATTTAAAATGATTTAAATGATTTTTTGCTAAATAAACATATAAAAGATCGATGCTTCCTAAGATCTTTTTAGCTTGAATAGGGATTGACCCTTTTCATGTAGCATAGCCCCTCATCTAATGGTAATTATCTCTTCAATAGTGTCCGTATCGATTAAATATAAACTTTATTTACTTAAGGAAGGTTATGCGGCCCTTTGTTCTTTAACATTTAATCCATATCAAGTGTGAAGATTTGAGATGTTAAGAAATTATTTATTACTCCGTAGAAGGTTTTAATCCATGTACATCAAATGATCTGGAAAGAAATGCTAATACATAATGACACTTAACTATCAAGAATCTTGACAAATAACTTATTCATTGTCCACTAATTTTTTACACATCTACAATAAGAAACATATTAATGAAGAAGTAAAAAAGAGAATAATTAGAACCAAAATAAATGGAGAAAGTATATACTTAATCTCTAGAGAGAATTTAATTTGATTGAATTGTGAACCATATAGCAAGTCCATTGTATCGTAGAAATTATATGCAAAAGAATATACTAAATTTAATAATGAATTAGTAGTTTATATAATGTGACTTACACATCAACAAATTCTAATAGATCACTTAAAGAATAAGTACATGCTCAAAAAGATAAGAGTCCTAACACCATATTACTATCATGGGATATTATTCCACTTCATCCAAATGAAACTTTACTATTACCTCTCTTCAACTTCTTTATATATATATATATATTTTGGTTGAAGAATCTATGGATCCCCACTTTGTAGCGAGACATTCCACAATGCATCATTAGAGTTCAACATCCCATTAATTGAAACAACCAAAGATAACATAGCACGAAAACTAATCTTAGGATTTAAAAAATGGGAAAATTTTCAAATCAAAAAATAAGGCAAGATGCTTCATCAAGAACATTTAGAAACCTAAGACCCTTGTTCTCCGGCCCACCCCTCAAATCACCCATAAACAGTGTAGTCTTGAGAAGGGAATTTTAATATCCAAGAAAAAATCAGGAAGACAACATAGAGATTGAGCATTTCAAAAAAAAAAAAATTACAAAATAAAATGCATACCTCTTACAAGGAATTTTTTATCAGCAAGAAAAAATTAGAAAGAGAATGAGCATATAAAAATAGCTTTTCAATTCCCATCGGATATTTCTAAGAGCAATTTTTCATCAAAAGAAAAAATATAATTAGATGATTTACAACGTAAAATAAAGGGTTTAGCATTCAAACACAAAAGCATTTTAGCAAATTGCTTATGAAACTCTACCAATCAAATCAAAAGTAAGTGAAAGTTATATTTCCTATATATGCAGAAGGGTAGTTGTATAGTTTCCTTAGAATTTTTGTATGTGTTTTATATTACTATATTTCCTATATATGTAGAAGGGTAGTTGTATAGTTTTCTTAGAATTCTTATTAAGGTATGTGTTTTATATTGCTATATTTCCTATACATGCAGAAGGGTAATTGTGTATTTAAAAATTAAAATAAGGGTATATTAGTCAATCAAAAGTTTTTCTCACATTCATCTTTTTATAGGTAGTATAGATATACCTTACATATTAGCAACAATGAAAAGAGACACTTTTGTAGGTAAAAAAAATAAAATTTTCCAGATTTGTTTGAAGATGTTGTGTCACAGAGGTGTGATTAGGGCTTAGAGTTCAAAATGGAGGAAAGACTTGATTGAAAATTGCTGTTGCGATTGAGACAAGACTGGAAGCGACTTGCTATTGCAAGGGCAAGAGAAAGAGAGAGAGAGAGAGAGATAGAAGACTGGGACCTATGAGCCTTTTGTTTATATATTTGGCCTTCATCAATCCTACTTTTGACGTACTATGTTTGATTTTTTTCACAAAAAAAAAAAAAAAAAAGAAAGAAAAAAAAAAGGTAAAATGGTTTCTTTTCTTTTATTTTCTTTCTTTGGGAAATTTTCTCGGCAAAGGGAAGAAGCAAACACTCTAACAACAAATTTTACAGTTTTACAAAGTGGATCATGCCAAACTGTAAAATTTTACTACTTAAAGTAGTAACATTTTACAATTTTACAAAATATTATGTTGGAGTGTGCCAAGTAGTAAGATTTTACAATTTTAATTTTTTAATAATTGCCTAATCAATATGGATTTTGTTTCGAAGATGTCGATGAATAAGTTTCAAAAATATAAATTTTTTTTCAAAAAATGGATACGTATATTGCAAGTTATAAGTTTCTAAAAATTAGAACATTAAAAAACTAAGTTAGTTACATAAGGTGCTATTAATAACAAAAAAGGAAGTGCCCTTAGTAATAATAAGGGTAAACAAGGGATTTAAAAAATAAAGGTGACTGTTTGCTAAATAAGTTTCATTCTATTGACTAATTGAGTTAAAAAAAACCCTTACTTGACTAATTGTTAATATTTTACCTAATTATATATTAATCGCCAATTCCCCCAATTTAATTCTATATTATTTTATTTTAAAATGAAAAAGGTATTTAGATAAAACCTTAATTAAAAATGAAAGCATGCCAAATTTTACGACTCTTAATATAAAGTCTTTATAGCAAGAGGTAATTACAGATTGGTCTGACTACAAGCAAATAACTACATATCAATACAAGTCAATAATCATTCTTAGTTAAGTTAATAGTCATTTGGATTGATATGTAATTATTTGCTGTAGCCAGCCCAATCTGTAATTCCCCTTCATTAGAAACCTAAAATGTTATGTTTTTTCTTAAAATAAAAATAAGTAAATTACACTTCACCCACGGAAAAATGAGGGAACCAAACTACCTACACTATGGTACTGTATATTTCATAATGAATCATACCACCTGCTAAAGTATCAACTAGACCAACATTTAACCTCTAATGGCTAGTCGAGCCTAATAAGCCACTCAGGAAACATAGATTGACCGTTCAAAACCCCTCATCAAAGCATTAATCCCCTTTAAGACACTAATATAAGATTAATTTATCAATAAAAATTTAGTACAAAACCTCAAGTACACATTACAAAAAATGTACACAACACATCAACTACTGTTCTGGATTCTCTATGGGGCAATGGCTCCACCGTTGGTTCAATAGGGCAGCAATTGCGACCACAGTCGTCAACCATGGATCCAATGACACCTTTGAAGACTACTGGCATTTGCTTGGATCACAGCATCAATGGCCGCCTCTCTAAGGTTCAACAGTGCCTACAATGTGGATGTGACTGAATCACAGCATCACTGGCCACCTGGGCTCTAATTGTTACATAAAATTTGGTCTGACGATAAATGTTTATTAGATGTTAATAGGGGTCATATAGAGAGAGAAATAAGATTAAAGTCATTCAGATCTTATCAAAATAGAAAGGTTTATTAGATGTTGATACTTGATAGGGGTAAAATAGGGTTTTCAAACCCATAAAAGGGGCAAAGTACGGATAATACAGAAAATTCTGACAACATGCTCCAAATTGCAACTCAATCAATAATTCGGGGATTGAATTGACGTAATTTAAACTTTGGACCCTAGAGTGAAACTAGATTCAAACTTTGGATCCTAAAATGCAATTTACCCTTTTTTATTTAAGGAGAACCAAAACCGGACAAATCTCAAGATAAAATTGAATTGAATTAAGTTCGATTTGATTTGGTTCCATTCAATTACGATTTGACTACATTGTTTAGATTTGCTTTCATACGATATATATTTTTATGAAAAACCCAAATTGTTTGTATTAGTTTGGGAGTAATTTTATGGTATCCACAAAGGTCTTAAGCTTACTATTACAAGTGGCTCACTCACTATTTGAAGTGATCCATTATAGCCCACTTACCATTTGAAGTGGTTTACTTACCATTTAAAATGGCCTTGTGGCTTGGGTACCATAGAATTGGCCTTAGTTTGGTTCATGGTTTCAACTAGGCCTAGCCCACCCCTATTATTTAGTAGCTTGGTAGCACCATGCACCATACTTTTTCAAATTATTTTCCATTTTTAAGGAAAAATTACACTTTACCCCTTTCAAGTTCAACCCGTTTTCACTATATCCCAAATAATTTGAAAATTTTAAAAATTTTAAAATGGGTATACAAATTGATAACTTCACATACTTGCCAAGAAGCATTGTCCCTTCGCAACCCAGAACTAATCTATAGGAGATCCCACTACACCTATGTCGAGATTAAAGATTAAGTGCCTGTTTGGGATAGCTTCAGAGTAGAATCAGAAGTAGAATCAGAAGCTGAATCAAAAGCTGAATCAGAATCAAGGGGGAGGCAACTTGAGTAAATTGGCTTCAAAATCTCTTTTGGGCTCACAATCACTTTTCTCATTTTTTATCCAAACACTCTTAAAAGTGATTATGGGCCATCATAAGAGATTTTGGGCCTCCCAGAATCTCATCCAAACAGGCACTAAGTCCCACTACGAGCTTTAGGTGCCAAAAAATAGGTTTAGCCCCATCAAGTGGCTGTGGAGACTCAAACCCAAACATTGAGCAAGGAAATCTGAGCATTGACCACCTTGACCAACCGCTCGGTGGTTATGTGTGGCAACTTTCAAACCTTCATTGCTATGTAGCTGATAGCAGTAAGTTTCTTTCTTTCCAGCTGCAAAGAAAGAGGTAAAATGGGGAATGTTGATGTGCTAGGGGATTTGCTTGCATGGTAGGGAATTTTAGACATGCCCATATACCCTTCAAAGGGCATGAAAACTGTCTGCATTACAATTTAGCCCAAATGAAGAGCAAAGACAAGACTGGATTGGCATCACGCCATCACCAAAGCCGCATTGGCCTTGTTTCTTTTTCGTCATTTCACAGAAAAATTTTAAACATTTTCTTTTTCCTTTTGCCCACTATTTTTCAAGATCTAAAATAAAGCCAGGCAATATATATTTATATTTATATTTACTTTACGTACACCTGATAGTGAAAAAGCATAGATGCAAATTCAATCTTTTTTCATCCAAATTACCCTTGCGGGTTCAAATCCCAAAGTCTTTATTAGATGGGTTTTGGAATGGTAGCTCATCAAAACATCATAGAGAAATATATGAATGTCCTACGCCCAGACCCATGTAAATTAACTTTTTATATGGGTACTAATTTTGCAAACTACTTTACTTTGGCTCAAGAACGGACCCAAGAAATTTTCGTTTGGTGGTGTCTAACACTAGGTCTACAAATACTAAAAATCTCTAGATTCTAAATAAAATCATTAAAATTTTATTCCAATAAATTAACCGTGATGGTAGCTTAGATTGCAAAGGTTGTCAACCCAAATTATTAATGGGTCATCCACCATCAAAACCTCAAATCTCTAAAATGAAACAACCGATCATTTACTCACTCATTAACCTATTTTGGCTCCCATTAAGACATGTGGGCAGCGAGTTTGAATTCATTGCTGAATTGTACAAACTCAGCACCATATCGAGCTCCTCTTGGCTGTTGGATGAGATTTTTTATGGTCAAAATTAAAAGATCAGCCATTGAGGTAATTTTGGTCATTTTAGTAGCAACTTTTTGTCTTTTAATCTTAATTGTCCAACATCCCATCTACCAGTCAAAATGAGCTCAGCAAGGTGTTAAATTTTTTCATTTCAGCATCGAATCCAAACTCATGGGCAGCCTAGGACATTAACCCACGTGCAGCCACTAACGGAAATGCATCTCATTAGCCTGATAGGACCCCATCACCTGCCAATCTGCTCCGCAACAAACCGCAAGGGCCCTCCCTTGTTTCTCAAGGGCTGGATTTAAGCTTATGAAAAATTATTAATACCTATTTATTGATGACATTAAGAGAGTTAAAAATAAGGATAGGTTGTATAGATTGTCAAAACCTTGCACCACTCTAATTCTCTAGATGCCACCAAATCTGGATATGGCATACAAAGTAAATTCAATGGCAGGTGTTCAGCATGCAAGTAAGATTCCTTGACCTTTAGCGGCTCAATTCATTCTGATTATTTTTACTTTTCGAATTAAAAAAATGTTTAAGAGAACTCAACAGTCTCCCATCATCTATTTATGTTCCAATCAACTAGTCTATCTATGATTATTTGTTTATGTTGATGTCTAGTATTATCTTCCAAACGACCCCTCTTAATTTTCAATTAACCGTAGGACCGATGGTCACCCCTGCAAATTCTTAAGGTAAAGAAACTAGAGAAGACTCAAATCTCCATCCAATGAGGCATTTCAATGAGAAAAGTTACTATGAGGGCCATTGAGGGACCTTTGTGGGGGTCTTATTTTTACTTGATCACATTTGCTGGATCATTTTGAAGTTCTTTCCCAACTTATAATGAGGAGAAAAGACACACACTCTCTCTCTCTCTCTCAAGTCAGGATCCATGGACTTAATTTTTGCACCGCCTTTTTAAGCCATTGGATTCACAAGATCTGATGGTATTCCAGAAAGCTGACGTGACCAAGCTTCACTCACCATTTGACAAATCAGCTGAAGTGCAAAAATAAAGTGCTTTATATGAGTTCATCCTAACCCACATATATATGTGTGTGTGTGTGTGTGTGTGTTTGTGTTGTTTGGATATATGAGAAAAATATAGTGGCCATTGATATTAATAACCCAGAATATGAGCAAGAAAGATCACTTTGCTATTAACAACCCAGAATAATTGGACAAAAAAGATCACTTTTTTTTTTTTTTTAAATTGAATTAATCAGTTCATCAGTTCATCTTCCCCTATGCCACAAAATATATTTTTTTAGAGTTTCTGTTTCCAATAAAATGACTAAAAAGTTCATTTAAATGACATATTTAAAATAAAAATAAAAATAAAAATTTCTTCAACAAAATTGTTCAAACTAACGTTTTTTAGTGGACAATGCAACCATTTGTGAAAAAAAAAATTATATTTTCGTAAAACCTTGAGAAATTTAAATTAAGTGAGAGATAAAAAAAAAAAGTCTTGGTGCCAATAGAGACTCTTTTGATAATAATGCTTTGGTTCAAATGAGAATTTAATGGGCCTTTGGGAAAACACAATAAGGTTATCCATTCACATCCCATGACCCCTTCCCCCGAATCCTCCCCAAACCACATGCACCTACGGGAGGGGGAGAGAAGTGCCTACGAGCCTAGAGGCAATTGGCTACAATCCGAAACCTTCCCAAACGGGCTAAAGTCACTCCATACCCTAACCGGGTCCTTTATTGATGAGTTTCAGCTTTTATTTATTTATCAAGAGTCCCTAGTGCTGAAGACAATGCTGAGGGTTTAATAACCGTGGCTAGTCTGAAAGCCAAGTTTTTATTTGCCTTTTATATTTCACTTCTTGTTTCCCAAACATGAATAAGGCCCACTCCTGTTAAGGTTTAAATTCAAACTAATCCTTTGCGATGTATAGTCCTTGCATCTAATAGTAAAAGGCAAAGAATCCAAATGACAAACTAAGAACAACTTTTGTGTCTCTTATGCTCATCTCTCTTATTCTGTTATGTCAACTATTGCAACTCTTTGGATAACCATGCTCCTAAGATGTACACACTATACTGGGAAAGGAAAACCAACAACCAAAGTGATAGGCATTTAGCCTTCAATAAACACAATTTAACTACCAAGTACAAATAGCATTACATTAAAGCAAGCAAATTGGAGTATTGATTCCCCAGTCACTTCTTCTAAACCAGTGGTAAAACCCATTCAGCTGGTTCAAACCAATGATTTTTGACATTGGGGCATGGCAAAGTTACGGTTATGTTTTTATCCTCAAAGTTGAATGCATAAAGGCTTCGATCTTTACGTTCTATGAAGTAGATCGTATCCCCCTTGATTCCCGATTCCTTCACCGAGCAAGAAGTGCTGCAATACTCACTGAGAAAGAAGGCACGATCACCCAAGCTTTCCACAGTCACCCAAACCTTTCTGCTGAAATCCATCTTGAAAACTTCGATATCACTAACTTCAAACCTACCCAACAAAATTCTTCTAAAAACAAAGAGCTCACCACATGATTCAACCATGTTCACTAGATACCTACACATCTCTGGTGCCGATGATTCTGGCAAGTTTTCTCCTCCAACTTCTCTTATCGTTAGAGTGATTCCCACGTCAAAAATGACAAGTCTTCTGTAATAGCAAGTCAGGCCATAAATTTTTCCCCCACAGCAAACGACTCTTTCAATAGTTGTATGATCCTCCTCCAATTTTAAATCTTGCATAACCCAGTCACTGTCGCCAGGGTGACAGTACGTAACAGACACACGGCCTTTTTTAATATTACGAATGAATAAAACTATGCAATTTGGGTCATCGGGAGATGATGAGAGAACACACAAGTCATATGTCAATGATTTTGCCGACGGGAGTTGACGTTTGTCCATGGAAACAGGATTCAGTAAAAAACAATCATCGGAATATATGTCAACTATAACTATCCATCCATGAGATGAAGTGCAGAAACATTTTCGTCGCATGTTGGGTATGTTCCTGACATGGTAACGATTTTCTGATAAACTGTAAAAGGTCTGGTTTTGTCCTCGCCTCCCGTGTAAGAAAACAAGCCATGGATCTAATCGTGGGGCTGGTGGGAGAGACCGTGGGAGTAGCTGCTTCTGCTCCTCATCTGCCTCCATATCTCTAGCTTTCTCTTTTGTAATGAAGAAAGACAGACAATAATAACACCAAAGCTAAATCTGACAAAAAATAAATGAAAACCTTTTGTTCAGTAATACTGGAGACGACTAAATATGCAAACCCATACACCCTTTAACCCCAACACACACACATACCCAAAACAAACAAACAAATAAACAAAAAAAATGCAAAATCAAACTTTCTTACATGATCATCATATGGGATTTCACAATTGATTCATCAGTATGCAATGTACTACCTTTCTTTTAGGATACCTTTTGGCTTCTATAAAAAAAACTCTTCCCTTGTGCTCTTACCCAGATGCTGCCATTCGTTTGCCTTGTTTGGAGGCTCCAGTTTCAAATCCTTCTCATAGATATTTCAGTACAGAAATTGGAGTTCAAAAGCTCTCTAAAATTCTTTTCTTGATTTTCTTATTCCCGGCCTGCACTGTGGTAGTCAGGTTTTATTACTTCTCATGTCAGGGTAGCCTGCTAGCACACTATGGCTTATTGGCTTCACCTCTCTTTTCTTGGTCGTTTGTTCATAACAACAAGGTAGCAACAATATCTAGATTAGCACCCTCAGCTAGTGAAGGCTACATTTTTTTTTTTTTTTTTTACTTACAAAATTAGATTAGATATCAAGAGTTTTGTCCCCTTTTTCTTCTCTTAGATGAGAGCAAGCCGCCCATTACTAATATAATACTCCCTCTGTCCCAACTTGTTTCAAAACTTTGACCAAACACAAATTAAGGAATGCATTGCCATGTCAGTCAATAATATTTAGCTTTCCAATTTTATCCTGCTATGATAGAATGTAATTTGATGTGATAGTTGATATAATAAAGGGTCTTTTGGGAAATTTATATAATTATTTGCTTTGACTTTTGACAATGAACAAACATTTGGGGACATTCCAAAATGAAAATGCGATCAAACAAAATGGGACAGAGGGAGCAGAAGGTAATGCAGCACAGGGAAGGATGTGCTCAGTAAGGGTAGTGAGGGAATGGTGGGCAATAAGGGTAGTTTGCAAGTTGCAGAGAATGGGGCAAATGTTAGAGGTGTCTTGGGAAGGATGGTTTAGTGGTTGGTTATGTTTCCACAGGGAGAGTTGAGGTTGGTGAATCTAGTTTGTTGGTCAAGGTAAGGGAGCATTTTGTTGAGATGCAACAGGAGCTAGTGGGAGGGCCTGGCAGATTTCATTCTCTGGCTCTAATTAGAAGGTGAGGGAGAAAGCAGTCATTGCTGCACCTGTAGAAGTTGCTAAAATTCTGAAGACAACTAATAAGGGGAGAGGTGTTGAGCAAAAAATGAAATTTGATCATAGTCAAGCTATGGCTGTAGTGGGAGAGCCCAATTTGGGAGAAATTTTGGTTCAGGTAGAAAGGAAAACCCATTCTTATGTTTAACATAAGTGTATGATATATAAGTGGTGTGAATGACCCGTTAAAGAGAGTGAAGAAGGTTTATAAGGAAGTATAACATTCATTTGATGTGTCCTGCAGAGACAAGAGTGAAGGCAGTGAATAGTGATAGAATTTTGATGGCCTGTTGTAAAAGATGCAAAATGAGAGACAATTATGGATGAGCTCATTTGGGCTGAATTTGGGTTTGTTGCAAATTTGGAATCTTGAGTTAGAAGTGAGGGCTCTTAGAGCGCAGAGTCCTTACCAAAAAAAGAAAAAAAGAAAAAGCAATGTATCAATTAATTCATTGCAAGTGTTTATTCAAAGGTTAGCATTGGGTTTTTATATTTACAGTGAAGTAGAAAGACAATAGCTGCAAAAAAATTTATACAGTGAGACCTGTGCTCGTTCAGTTCCTTGAGTGGTGATGAGTACTTCAATAATATTTTGAATCCAGAAGATAAACGTGGACAAGAGATTAGCTCTGGTCGTTTAAGTGATGTCATGTCCTAATTAAAATGGAGATAGAAGAATTATGACCAGACCTGACAAATCCTGGTAAATCATCTTTGAGTTCAGAAATTTAATGCTTCAGAAGCTGACTTCTTACATCTTGGCCTCCTAGGGCATCAGACCATAGTCCAGTTGTGCCTTTGCTCAAAAACAGATTCAGCTGGGAATAAGGCTTTCTAATTATTTGAATTTTAGGCGGATAATTCAAAGTTTCTTTCTATGGTCAAGGAGGTGTGGGAGGGAAATGAAAATGGCTGGCCTATGTACAGGGTTGTAAAAAAACTAAAGCTTTGCAGAAAGAGTTTAAGGTGTTAAATAACATAATATATGTTGATACCCCTCTTTAGGTGAAAAATAAAAGGTGCAACTGGATCACTTGCAGCAGCAAATTCAATTGTTTCCTGAGAATGAGGAGTTGGGAAAGCTTGAGAGGGTGCATGTTGGTTAATATGATAGATTGTTTTGGATGAAGAAAGCCTCCATAAGAACAAGTCCATAAATAAATGGATGCAGGCAGAGGACAGTAACAATAGTTTCTTCCTTCTTCTTTTTTTCTTTTTTATTTTATTTTATTTTTTTTGGGTTTCATTGCAGGGGATTGAACCCCCAGACCCTACACTCCACCCATACCCCAACCCTACCCAGGTACCACTAGGACACAAGGGCTGGTAACAATAGTTTCTTACACCACTCTGCAAAGTCCAGATGGGCATGGACTAAACTTTTAAGCTTGTACTTAAAGAATGGTGAGAAGGTAACAGATGATAGAAGAATTAAAGAGGAATGTGTTGACTATTGCAAAAACTTTCTGGGCACTAAAGTTTTGGATAGGAAAGCAGTTGTTACAGCAGAGTCCTTGTATAAGCAAGAAGGAACGTAAAAAGGTAAGTGCAGAGGAAATAAAGTGAGCTATGTTTGATATTGGGGATGAGAAACCTCCACCGCAGATGAATATATCAATTCTTTTTTTTATCCAAAAAACTTGGGATGGTTTAGGATATGATGTAAAAGAAGCTGTTCAGAATTTCTTTTCTCCAGGGAAATTAATTGGGCAGTTGAATACTACAGCTATTACTCTTGTGCCAAGAAGTTCGACTGCAACCAATTTAAATGATTTTTGGCCTGTCTTTAAAAGCATTGCAAGTGTTTTCACTGATAGATGGAAGGAAGTGGTGGATAAAGTGGTAAATAAGCCTCAAGGGGAACTATCAGCAGCAAGTTAAAACTCTGAGGTGTGTGATAAATATAGATATCTGGAGAGCCCATAAACACGATTAGTTGAGAGATTTTGGAAGAAATGCTGAGGGGGAGTTTGCCTTCTTTTTTCCTTTTTTTTAATTAACGATTTAGGGTATCCCAAGTCTTACTCCTACCAAAATTTCAGTACAAACTAATCCCCTAACAGCCTGAGTGAGATGCCCTATACCCACATAGGCAGCGAAACAACAACCTTTGGAGAGCACACCCAGGGCCTGACTGCTCGACCAACCCCGCAAGGGAGGTAAGGGTCTTTAATTCCATTTAGAGTTTTCCAATTGCGTTGAGAATGGAACATCTTTCAAGGAGGCTGGCTAAAATGGTCGATGAGCCTACTTTCTTCTATCATCCTAAATTTGGGAGGTTAAAAATAACACGCCTCAGTTTTGCCGATGATCTATTATTGTTTTTCCACAGAGATATGGGGTCTCTTCAAGCCTTGAAGGTAGCTTTAGATGGTTTTTTTTTTTTTTTTTTTTTTTTTGAGTTTCTGAGCATGGTGCAAATAAGAGCAAAAGTCATATTTTCTTTGGGGGTGTTATTGAACAAGTGCAGGCTGCATTTCCTCATATATTGGGTTTTGATGTGGGGACACTTCCTGTTAGATATCTTTGGATTCCCTTAATTTCCACAAGGTTTTCCTCATCCGATTTCCAGCCTTTGATAGACAAGATAATATCAAGAGTGGGCAGTTGAAGTTGAAGATTTTTGTCATAATATGCAGGGAAGGCTACGATTGCTTCAATCTGTGCTGTCTAGTCCACAGCTTTAAGGCTAGAGCCTAGAGGGTTATTTATGCACAGGATTGTTAATGGAAATGTTACTTATTTAAGGTATGAATAGATGATGATTGACTTCCTTTTGCCTCTATTATGGAATGGTATAAAGATGCTACTATAGATAAGATAGAGAGTTGCCTTCAAATGCTTTGGTTTCTGGCGTTATTAGCAATAATAGAAGGAAACCACACCCTGCATAACACCTGATGCTAGGGAGGTTTGGAGGGTGTGGGGAAAGTTTCTTTGTTAAAAGTTGATATAAGGGAGGATATTACTTGGCAACCCGCAGTAAAATGGAGGTATGCTTCAAAAGGTTTTCAGGATGCAGGAAAAAACCATGGAGAGGAAGTTGTATGGTAACAGTTAGTGCGGTTCAAGCATAGGATTTCTAAGCACTCCATTTTATGACTCACTCTAGAGGGAAGATTGCAGACTCAAGATAGGTTAGCGGAGAAGAAGGTAATCACCGAGATGCATATTTATGCCACGCTGCTGCTGAAAATATGAAGTATCTCTTCTTTTATTGTACAGTTTAAAGAGCTTTGTGGATTACTCTTCTTAGAAGATGCAAGGGGATAAGGCCCGTTTTGGGAAGGATTCAAGACGTTGATTGGATGGGTTAAGAATCGTAAGGATTGTAGCATTGTAATTGACACAAGGAAGGTTTTGTTTGCTGCTGTAATTTATATATGATTTGTGAGAGGAAAGGAATTACAGATTATTTAGAAACTCTTCCTTGCCATCTGAGGGGGCAGATAAGGTGGAGGAAGCGACACAGTTTTCTATTGTGGAAAAATGGAGGATAATGATATAAATAACGAATTGGTGTGTAAATTGATGCTGCCTGCCCATTTCTTTCAGATTAAGTGTACCGTGTACATGGCAGGCCCCTCAGTGTGAGTGTTGGTTATTAAACATGGATGGGTTTTTTAGTGCTGAGAAGGGGGGCTAGGGGGTGATGGAAAATTCATTCCTGTGTACTGAAGAAAATTTGCTTCTAGACCGATTTGTTTTGTATAATGAATAGTCAATCAAATTTGGGACAGAGATGATTGTAAAGAGGAATGTTTGGTGGCTGATCGTGGCAAATATATGCAAATAATGCTAAGGAGATGTTAGGCAAAGAATGTTGATGCTCTGTGGAGGGTGAAAGGTTTTGTTGAAGAGATCTTGAAATTAAGGAAATGTTTTGATTTTCGGGTTTGTGAAAATGTAAATAGGCAGATTAATACCAATGGTACTCAAATTTGGGAGGAAAACTATCCTACAGAAGTTTTGGTCATTCTATGGGAAGATTTAGTTGGTTGAGCCTGTATTAGAAGGTGTGATTTTCTTCATCTACCCACACAAAACAAAAACAAAACACCACTTGCAGAGTTTTTGGCTGTTTTGTACAGGTTTAGACATACAGAAGTCATCTATTCCTCAGTTTAGAAAAATTCAAGGGATATTTAGTAACTTAGAAAGTGTTTAAACATTCAATTTAGGAGCTTCTTCTTGTTTTATAGATTTTCTTCTCTTTTTTTTTTTTTTTTGGTACATAGAAGTTATACGACAGCTGTTAATACGCAAAAAAGAAAAGAATGCAAGCCCTGTTATTAAATAAATATTCTAAAATTCTTCATCAACCATTCAGAAGGGAAACAATAAATTAAAAATTCAATTACATTGGAATCAATAGACAAGTTAATGTAGGACAGTACTAGGATGATGTTATCTACAACACAAACATCATCACTGGCTGGAATGAAAACATGCTTACAAGATACAGGTTTAGTGGAATTGAAGGTAAAGGGATGTATTTTTTCTTAGAGTACTAATCAAAAAAATGATAGAAGAATTATGATCATGCTGGACAAAGTCCAGGTAAATCATCACTGGGTTCTGGAATTAATTACTTCAGCAGCTGAGTTCTTGCCACCTCAGGCATCAGAGCATAGTCCAGTTGTCATGTCTATGCTCAAAGACAGTTCAGTTGGGAATAAGGCCTTTCAAAAATAATAATAATAAGGCCTTTCAATTTTTCGAATTTTAGAAGGATAATGCTAAGTTTCTTTCTATTGTCTGTGTGCAGGATTGTGAAAAACCTAAAAGCTTTGAAGAAAGAATTTAAGGTGTTGAATAAGATAATATACGCTGGTATCTCTCTTAAGGTAAAAAATAAAAGGTGCAACAGGATCACTTGCAGCAGCAAATTTGATTGTTTCTGGGGAATTAGGAATTGGGAAAGCTTGACAGGGTGTGTGTTGGTAAACATGATAGGCCGGTTTTGAATGAAGAAAGGATAAGCAAAAGTCCAGATTAAATGGCTGCAGGAAGGGACAGCAACAATAGTTTCTGTAACCACTCTGTAAAGTCTAGATCAGCAAGGACTAAAATTTTGAGCTTCTACTTAGAGAATGGTGAGAAGGTGACAGTTCATTTGGGAATGAAGAAAGGATAAGCAATAGTCCGGTTGTTGTTTCTGTGCTCGAAGACAGTTCATTTGGGAATAGAGGCCTTTGAATATTTTGGATATTACAATGATAATCCAAAGTTTCTTTCTATTGTCAAGGAGGTTTGGGAGAGGAATGAGAGGAGGGCTGGCATATGTACAGGGTTGTGCAAATACTAAAACCTATAAAGAAGATTTTTAAGGTTTTAGATAAAATAAAATTTAAAATTAAAAAAAAAAAAAAAAACATTTAAAAAGTGTGCTGATATCTCTATTTTGGTCAAACAAAAGGTACAACTGGATCACTTTCCAGCAGCAAATTCAATTGTTTCCTGAGGATGAGGAGTAGGGAAATGAGAAGGTGCGTGTTGGTGAATATGCTAGGTCAGTTTTGGATGAAAAAAAAAAAACCTACAAGAAAAAGTCCAGAATAAATGGAAGCAGGCAGGGGACAATAACAATTGTATCTTTCTAGAACAGCAAGCACTGAAATTTTGAGCTTGTATAGAGAATGGTGAGAAGGTGACAGATAATAGAATAAATAAATGTGTTGGCTATTTCAAAAAATTGCTGGGAACTAAGATTTTGGAAAGGAAAGCAGTGGATCCTGAGGTTATGGCCGAGTATAAGCAGGGAGGATCAAGTGTGGTGTTGTAAAAAGGAGGGTGCATAGAAAATATAGCGAACCATGTTTAATATTGAGGGTGGGAATTCTAAGCATCCCTAAGCATTCCTTCATCTTATGAGTCGCTCAAAAGGGAAGACTGCGGACTCAAGATAGGTTAGTGGAGAAGAGACTGTCAAAGAGCCCCAGATATATTGTGCCACGCTGCTGCTGAAATATGAGGCATCTCTTCTTTGATTGTACATTTCAGAAGGTCAGTGTGGACTGCTCTTCTTGGAAGAGACAAGGTGGTAAGGCCTGTTTTAAAATGGGTTCAGGAGGTCAATTGCATGATTAAGCATTGCAAGTGTGCTAGCTTTGTGGTTAATACAAGGAAGATTTTATTTTATGATTAAGATTGGATGATTCTTCAGAAACTCTTTCTTGTCATTTAGGGAGGTGGTTAAGGTGGAGGAAGTTGTACGGTTGTGGCTTGCTATGGGGAAAAGGCCGGTGCAGGATAGTGATATAAATATAGAAATTGGTGGATGAAGGGAGGCTGCCTGCTCAGTTCAGATTAAGTGTACATGGGAGCCCCCTCTAAGGGATTGTTGGTTATTAAACGCCGAGGGTTCCTTTACTGCTGAGACGGGGTATGTGATAAAGAGTCTTGAAAACAACTCAATTTGTGTTTTTTCTACGGCTTATACGCCCGAGTCTGTTTAGTATACTAAATTGGATGCTATCAAATTGAAGTTGGGATGGAGATGGCTTTACGAAGGAATGACCGGCAGCTGATTGTGGCAATAGATTCAAATAATGGTAGGGAGGTGCTGACAAAAAATTCTGATGCTCCTTGGAGGGTAAAAGTTTTGGTTGAGGAGATTTTTACCATAGGGAAATGTTTTCATTAGTGGCTTTGTAAATATGTATATAAGAAGATGGATAATGATGTCTTGTGCAGGTTTGGATAATATAGAAGTCTAATCTTTGACTTAGCTTCAAGTGAGGAAAATTATATGATAAGAATGTAGAAGGTGCGTGTTGGTGAATATGCTAGGTCGGTTTTTAGAAAGTGTTTAATCATTCAATTTAGAAGCTTCTTTTTGTGTTATAGATTTTCTTCTCTTAGTTTTTTTTTTTTTGGTACATGGATGTCAAAAAATTTCGTAGCAGCAAGTTATGCAAGGAATTGAAAGAAATTCTTAAAACAGCTGCAAGAATCATAAAATCAACTTGCAACTACCAATTATGTTGCATGAAATCTGCATCTACTGTATAGTATACACATTTAACAGATACAATGACGTGGCAAATTGAAGCTTCCTTTGTTAATTAGTTGAAGAAACCATCTTGAAACTACCAATTATGTTGCATGAATCTATATATACTACACAAATTTGATGCAATACAGATACAGTGGCATTGGCAAGTTCAAAGAGAACATCACAGACTGCTACTCTTTCTAATATCTAAGGACGAAGAAAAAAAATGCCATGTCCTTAAGCCATGTAAAGTGTCCCAGAAAACTTAATTCAAAATATTTGACAGACCTGTGATCTACATTATACTATCATCAAATTAGTCGATAGTATAGCTTAAATTTTTGTTTTTTTTAGATCAATTTTGTTCACCTTGATGTAATTTTCGGATACATATAGGACTCTTCAGAAATTTCAATAAAATAATTAGAAGTTTTTTATGTCAAACTACGTGCTGAAGTGAGTTACCTCTACGGTTCAATTAATAAAACATAGAACATCACTCACTCAAGAGTTTCACTCCACCCTAGACGTGTTCCGCCGAAATCCTATCCTTTTTTCCCCTTTCCCTCTCTCAATTGTCCACAACACTAACAGTTATTGGAACCAAGAACTTTCGTCCACTAATGCCAGGGAAAACCTAGGCCATGATGAAGTAAAACAGCCTACAACTACCAAGGGTTGGTGGTTTAGTCACTAGCGGTTAAAGGCTTAGGAGGCAGTGTGCTAAAGTTAGGCGAATGCCAACAAAGCAGCAAAGCAGCAAACCCCCCTTGGTGGGCCCATCTAAATCCCCCATTATCACCGGGTTCCTTGGCAGATAGGAGCCACTATAGTCAGGCCTAGGTAACCTCACTCAACTAGTTTCCCTCTCTTACCCTTTTTTGCTTAGCAATAGAATAGGGTAAAATTGCCCACTGACCAAACAGAGCCTAAACGCCTCCCAAAATAAATTCAAAGTTCAAACCAGCCCAGGTTACCCCTTTTGACACCAAGTTACCAACCATGAACTTTAAAGATTATTCAATACCAACCTTCAATTTTTACAAACTAAAAGCTTCAAATTCAAACACGATTCTATACTACCACTACGGCACCATCTTTTCCAAAATAAAAAGCTAAAACAGAGGATTAAACAGCTTTTTGAATTTAAAATATAAAAATATATAGAAAAGTTTAAGATACTACCTCAGAGAGAAGAGAAAAAGAAGGTCCTCTGCCTTTGGTTGGAGTAGTAGCTCTGTTCGTGTGGGTGCACCGGACGAATTTATAAGGCGGTACAGAAGTGGAGTTCCAGTCTAAAGTGGAATTTTCTTATACAAATATATTTCCTTTTTTAAGAAATTTCCTATTCCTACCTCAACTCCTTAACAAGGAAGCAGGCTGGTCTTTGATATGGAATGGGTCTGCCAAAAGTCTGATTTTCAAACGATTTGTTAATCTCTACTTTTCTTTTAAATTTTTAAAATTATTATTATATATTTAAATAAATATTTAATTCGTGCTAACTTAACTAACAAAAACTATTAACTATAATTATTTTCTCACATGCCGATCAATCTAAAATTTACGTATGGGTGCTCGTGAGTAGAGTCGAATCGGATTTGGGACTCATCCACAATCTCCCCACATACTAACGAGTGAATACAATTATCATTTACTTCTGTTCACATGATCGGGCAATTTCGCCTACACACCACATTGAATTGACAGGTGAATTAGCGGATTAAACTTTAGGTAAGCCATTACCATTTGGAAAATACTTTGTACGCCGACTGTATTTTGACGATTTTGTAAACCGTGACTGTGTAATTCCATAATTACCCTTTTATATTGAAAGAAATGAAAAAGGCATATCTTCTTTAGAGAAAACCCCTGCACCTCGTGAGAAGCAAATCTTCCCCAATAAAGTTGAAAACCGTACCCCATCTCCTGTCAATTCTCTATCACTCTTTCTTACTCTCCCTCTTCCTTTATTAATTGTAAATATACCTCACTTGTCAGATTCTCTATCACTCTCTCTCTCTCTATCTTTATCTTCCTTTATTAATTATATTTGTATACTATATAGATTCACTTTATTAATAACTCTACTCCTCTTTTTCTGCCTACCTTCTTTCCTACTTTCTCTTTAGTTTTTCTTCACTCCCTCTTTTCTCACTATCTCCTCTTCAAGGAACCACAACGGCTGTTTTCTTCCGGCAAAGTCTCCAATACCGACACAGTCATCCACGGCCATCAATGGGTGCTCCTTCTTTCTTTCTAGCCTTTTTACTAATTTGCAAAAACAGTACCAAAGCACAAAAGTCGCAAATCTATGCATCTTCCAACACCGCTATAGATCTGAAAGGTTTTTGTAAGTAAACTAGGTTTTTTTGTAAACTTAGCTAGTTGTTTGTAAACTTAGCTAAATTTTTATAAAATTAGCTAGATTTTTGTAAACTTAGCTAGATTTTTTGTAAACTTAGCTAGGTTTGTTTGTAAACTTAGCTAAATTTTTATAAACTCAGCTAGATTTTTTGTAAACTTAGCTAGTTTTGTTTGTAAACTTAGCTAAATTTTTACAAACTCAGCTAGATTTTTGTAAACTTAACAAGATTTTCATTAAAAGAAAACTAATTTTTTCTAGTTAAAATCCCAAAAAGTAAGTTTCTCTCTCAACTTCTTCTTATTCTTCATGCTCGTTTTTTTTTTTTTTAGGTGGTTGGATCAAACTAGTTTTTCTCACAAAAATATGTGGCCGTCTCTCTTACTTTGTAGAGGAAGATGCGGAGGGAGAAGGACTGTGAGTTTGTTTGGGGTTGGGTATAGAAAGAGAAAGGGTGGAGTTACAGAAAGAGAATGAAGATTGATGCTTTGGAAGTGGAAGACGAATGGGTAATTTCGTCAAATCATTGTTTTGAATTCTGTTAGTTTTGACGGAAACCGTTTAAAAAAACAATCTACATCGGTCGCCCAACGATTTCGTTGGAAGGACTGGTCTTGTGTAGCAGTACTCATACCATTTTGATCCAGTAGGCCTTTCAGTCATATATAATTGTAGCATTTCAATTATATACTCCCTCTGTCCCACTTAGATAGGCCATTTTTCTTACTATTTGTGTCCCAAAATGTTTGTCCATTTTAAAAAGTCAAACCACAATTTTTTTTACTTTCCTATATTACCTTTTATTATTTCAATGATTACTCTCAACACAAGACCTAATACCGTGTAGGAAAGGGTATTTATGGAAAGTTAGAATTTAATAAATGATAAGTCAAAATAATGATGACTTTTTTTAAACTGCGTGTTTTGCCAAACTTGGCATATCTTTATGAGACAAAGGGAATAATTAACTTCAAAAAAAATATAAAATTAAATAAGTATAAAATTAGAAACAAAAAAACATAAGCTTGAACAATATGCAAAAAACTGATTCAGTAATATTGCACCTAATTATATACTACTAAACATTATGAATAATATGATTTAAAAGACCATTTATCACCCAATTTTAAAGGAGCAGAAAAGGAGAAGAGTTAATGTTTAATTTTATCCAATATAAAAAACATATGCAAGTAGGTGGGTTGGGATTGAATTTTTTCTTTAAAAACCGTCAACCGTCTATGAAACTGTGAAAAAAAAAAAAAAAAAAAAAAAAAAAAAAAAAAAAAAAAAAAAAAAAAAAAAATTCCTAAACCACTACCCGCCACTATATCGATTGAATTTACCCATATGCCATTGGGTGGGGTCGGATTGGAAATATTTGCCAGGTCATGTGGGTTTATGACAACCCCTACTAAAATTCCCCTTAAAATAATTTGGGTATTGAATTGATGTAATTTAAAATTTGAATTCTAAAGTAAAAATTTACCCATACTTTAGACCTAAAGTGCAATTCAAGGGGAAATTTATGGCTCTTTTCCCTAAATGGTAAGATTTTTAAACTTTATTCCGACTATTGTATTATTTTATACTTTATTCACAGAAAATGATAAATCATGGTTAGTAACTACAATTTTAGGTTAAGTATACGAATCCGTCATCTGTCAACCGTATAAATTTCATATACATAAAAATTGTGGCTACGAACACGATTCTATGTTAAAAACTCATCCCCCTTCTATGATAATAACAATAATAATAACGTATATTAAAAGGGTGAATCAACTTACACTGTTTACTTTCGTTCGGGATTTTCGTTCGGTTACTGTTCATGGACAAAACGCGTCCTCCCAAAGAATGAAACGACGCTGAATTCCCCCTCGGAGAGACAAAATGCAGCCTTTCGTTCGGTTAGTGTTCATAGACAAAACGCATCTCTTCAAAGAATGAAACGGCACTGGCTTCATTTTGGGAGAGCCTTTCTCGCACTGTTCATAGCATAAAACGCGGCCCCCGAAAGAGTGAAACGACGCTGAATTCCTGTTTGGGTAGCCTTGATTCAGAAAAACGTTGTCGTTTTGGGAGCCTCTTAGCCTTCAGATGCCATGTGATTCCTCGATTGCTGAGTGTCCTTCGCAGCAGGCGCCAGCAGCTTCACTTTGTGATTTGTGAAGGGCGGTGGATCGCTGCCATTCAACCAGCTCTCAGAGATTCGTTCACTGGTTGTGGGTTTGTCGGGTAGATCCCGTGGTTCTTGTACGAGATTTGGAGTTGGGTGTTTTTGATTCAAGCGTTGGAAGCGAAAGTGGTGTGCTCTTTTCCTCTCTTCCTTGCCTAGGTTGGTTCAGCGGTGAGGTATGGTGTTTTTGACCTGTTTATTGTTGTGTGCATCGTTATTTCCGTCCATTTATTGGTTGTTATTTGTGTTTCTTATGTTCTAGAGTGTGTCTTCTGATCTGGATATTGTTTTTCTTATCGTTTTATATGTTTTAAATACGAGAAAAACCTTTTTTTTTTAATTTGATTTTTGACCTGGGTTTAGTTGTATTATCAATTTTCTGCGGTTGATATCTTTTGCTGAATGGAACATTTGAATTTGATGCGAATCCTGATATGGGTTTTGTTTAGTTATTGTTTTTGAGGGATATATTTCTTTCTGTGCATGAAAAATCTGTATTTTTTTATTTATTTTTGTTTTACTGTCAATTTTGTTTTGGGTTTAGTGATACTTAGCTACATTTGATCTATGAAGGATGAAGGAAGGGATTATTTGGTGATAAAATTGATGAATCTGGGAATTATTGTTTGTCCTAGTGCATATAATTTATTTCTTGGGATTTAGGGATTTTACAGAACTAAATTGATCGATTAGAGGCTTCATTTTTTTCTCTATTTTAGTTATTTGTAAATTATATATCTAAATCTTTGTGTTTTAAAATTATTATTTTGTGCTGATATTATATGTAAATTCATATTTCTGTTTTGTTTGATTTTAGGGATTTTTATTTTAATGGCCATTAGTTTGCTGTCCAGGTACGGTGCCTCTCCTCTTCTTATTCTTCTTCTTCGTCTTACAGATTTCTCTTTTATTTGATTCCAGTGTCTTTTATTCTAACCAGTTTCTCTTCTATTTAATTTAGGATATTTGATTCAGCTTACTTTTTGGGGTTTTAGTTGGAAAAGAGCTTTGTGATCAAAGATTGGATGTCTGACAGCGATGGTCCTCTCTGTGTAATCCCTCTGAAATTACAGGGGTTATAACAATGCATATTATGCCAAAGTGGGAGGAGTTAGCACTGCAGAGATGAACAGCTTGGAATTAAAGTTCTTGCTCAGTTTGGAATTTAGACTCCATGTAACACCAGAAATGTTTAGCGAGTATTGTTTGGAGAAGGAAGGTGGTGGGAAACAGATTGAGCGACTGATTCCAGTATATGGGTGAAAGAAGGCTGGCCAAACATATAGATTGGGCCAGATTTGCACCAAAAATTCCAGGGCTGCACTTGCAGAGTCATGTGAAAATATATTATTATGTCTTTTGTAACTATCCTTTTATATACACGAAATCATCCATTACATTAGTGCATCTTTGGTTCATGGCTCATTTTTATGTTTTTGAGAATTTAGACTAAAGAGCTGATAAATAGGGTATCTTCATCCTTCACTTACGAGCCATATAGAATTGGAATCAAAAGAATGAAGAAAACTAAACAATAAACAAATTAAGACCTTTTGACCATCTTTGTTTCCCCTTATAGCTAATAGCTAATCACTAGAGTGGCGTCCATCAAATAAAAAATAAATAAATATTTAATGAAAAAGTATTTTCATCTAAAAAATAAATAAATTTATTTTTCTCATAACCAATCAAAATCCATCCAAATAAAAGTAAAGGTCTATAATGTATTGTGAGATTTTGGTGTTACCAAGGCCTATGAGACCCAAAAGGGGATCGGGTAGATCTCTTCAAAATTTTACCAAATATTTAATTAATCAATTTATGAAATTCCTCCAATCATATACCATTCAATCACATAAACAAAGTAAAACAAAAACAAAAGAGGGCACACAGAATTTTTAAGTGGAAAACTTTAACAGTTTTGATCCAATCCCAACGCAAACCTTGCGGAGTAATTTAGATCTATTTGCATGGTTTATCAATACATTGCCCCACCATTTTTATATATAAAATAGTAGCCCTATCAATTTTAATAGGGCAATGCCCCATCATGGATTGTCTTGCCAGTCAATTTCATGCTCTTGAAATAGCCATGCACTACTTGCTCATCAATGAAAGATCTATACAAGGTATAATTTTATGAAACAAGAGTTACATATTTTTCGGAGAAGGAAATTAAAACCCACAAAAATGTAATCAACATTTAATTTTCAATAAATATAATTAAAGGTGTACACAAAAATTCCACTAGACTATAGGGACAGTCTCATTATACCATCCTGAATTGTAAAACTGGACCCAGTAGGGTCTAGCTATTGCGACTATATAAAGTAAACCCATAAACCCCAAATGCCTTCTCTTATTATCCTTTAATTCCAACTTTTGCCTAACCCAATTCAAACATGGAGATCGGCAAAATGTTATGACACCAGGCTGAAATTTCGGTTTTTCCAAGCCTACAATACCTACAAAGGGGGTTGAATAGGTATTATGTATGAATCTTACCTGATTTTGATTTCAAGACAATTAATCTCTTTTACCACAAATAAATCAGTCTCACAGCAAGCATAAAAAACAAGTAACAATGGCACAAGAGGTTTTTTACGTAGAAAACCTTAGATGAGAAAAACCACGGGACCTCATCTAGTTGAAGCTAATCCACTATGAAATCAACGAGTACAAGACACATTTACAGACCACACAAGGACTCATACAGTTTTCTTTACTCCCACGATCACACACGATCGATCTCTGTCGTCACGGTTTTGGTCGCAACCAACCTCTTTCACAGTGATGCCTTCAATCACGAACTCGCAAGCTCGATCACCGTTGCAACGGTCTCACAATCATCCAAGGTTGTGAATAGTGTGTGTTTTAAAGGTCTCTAGAGCATATGAGTGAAAAACTTAGGTTAAAGTGCTCTAGAGAGGTTTTAAGAAGATGAACAATGAAAACCCTAATAGAGTGAGGCTTGCTTCACACTCTCAATGATAAAAGACTATATATATATATAGTCTAAGAAACCCCAAGTGGCTGTACCATGTTTTGGTATTCAAAAGGTAAGTTTTAAAAACTTTAACAACTATTTTTTACGAGCCCGAATCGATCCAAGTTCATGTCGGATCGATTCGGGTTGACAGAATCAAAATTAGCATTTCTAGAGTAGCATGGATCGATCTACCTAAGCCGTGGATCTGGATCAATCCACCTAGGCAGAATCAAAGAGTGCATGGATAAGGAAGGAAAGAGTGCCGAAAATGCCACTGATCAGAATTTTTTAATTTTTTTTTTTTTTATACCCAAAATCGCTCAATGTAATATAAAATCAATGCAATTCTTTAATTGTTCATCTCTCAAAGTAATATTGAACTTAAGCAATTCAAGAAATCATTTCTTAAGGTAATATAAAACCAAAACAATTTAAGTAGAGCATGTTTGAGTGTTCAAATGGAAATTAATCAATTTCAAAGTATTGTAACTAGTATTGGAGGCACAAGCCTATCACTTTAAATAAGATGACTTAAAAATGTTGGAATCATCATTATATTTGGTGTTAAATTATCTATTTTTATGGTTTTGATCAATACAGTGTACGTCCCACCATTTTTATATATAAAATAGTAGCCCTATCAATTTTAATAGGGCCATGCCCCATCATGGATTGTCTTGCCAATCAATTACAAGCTCTTGAAATAACCATGCACTACTTGCTCATCAATGAAAGATCTATACAAAGTATAATTATATGAAACAAGAGTAACATTTTTTTTGGAGAAGGAAAACCCACAAAAATGTAATCAACATTTAATTTTCAATAATTAAAGGTATACACAAAAATTCCTCTGGACTATAAAGTGCTCTAGAGAGGTTTTAAGAAGATGAACAATGAAATCCCTAATAGTGTGAGGCTTGCTTCACACTCTCAATGATAAAAGACTCTATATATATAGTCTAAGAAACCCCAAGTGGCTGTACCATGTTTTGGTATTAAAAAGGTAAGTTTTAAAAACTTTAAAAACTATTTTTTACGAGCCCGAATCGATCCAAGTTCATGCCGGATCGATTCGGGTTGACAGAATCAAAATCATCATTTCTAGAGTAGCATGGATCGATCTACCTAAGCCGTGGATCTGGATCAATCCACCGAGGCAGAATCAAAAGTTGCATTTTTAAAATACAATGGATCGATCCACCTTGGCAGAATCAAAAGTTGCCTTTTAAAATACCATGGATCGATCCACCTAGGCAAAAAAACCTCAGAAGCAACAAAAATCATTTTCAAAACCATATTTATAAATAAAGAAATATTGAAAAAGATTTGAAATGATTTTTAAACATTAAGACTCAGGCTTCTACAGTTACTTACCTTTTTTAAGAACAATTGTGAGTCGAAGCTTTGAAATCCACACTTTGTCTCAACTTTGCAATTTCATCAATCTTCAATCAATCCAAGACTCAACCATCCTTTGGCACGGAATATGACAACATTAAAAACACGGACCTTACAATCTCCCCCTTTTACAATTTCGTGACAAAACCAACCTAAATCTCGACATGAGATATAAGACCTATTCCCAAACCACAAAACTGAACAAGTCCTAAACTCAATATGAGAATTACAACTCGATAAAGAAATATTACATGGAAAGAACCAACAACTATACAAAATCTCACACTCAACCTATCAACCTATGATTTGTGATCTGTGATCTGCAAACAAGAACAAACAATACCCAAGCATAATATCACAGAAATAGATTAAAAACTCAATACTCAATGAAATTCTATTCTCCTCCAAACATATAGATATTCTCCCCCAAGCATACAAATATTCTCTCCTAAGCATACAAACTCAAACTCAAAACTATTCTCTCCCTTTTTGTCATGAATTGACAAAGGAAAGCACACATATAAAATAATGAAACCACATCAGAGGCAAATCAAAGAATAGCAAGAAGAACCAAGTGATGTCATTAACCAAGCTTTAAGAACAGCATATCAAAGAGATGAAAACATCAAAGAGTCCTAAACTAGGATCCAATCTCAACATCACCAGCATCAACATTCTCACATCAAGAGACAAAAAGATATATATATATATAAAAAATGTACTCAAGATGAGGACACAAGAGATAACAACTAATATTCACTTTGACAAACATTCTTAACTCCCCCTCAAATAATGCACAAAAAAAAAAAAAATGAAAAATAAGAATAAACAAAACATGTGCACTTGACAATACGAGGATATGTTAGGGTGTTCCACAAATATAGAAAAAGAACTAAAATTGAGACACCATTCCACAATATAGAAGCACATGAGTCATCAAGGACATAATTGCAAATTTTCAATAAAGTCTAACACACTTATGCACGATTAGAAAAGTTTTTCAAGAAAGTTCACATGCTAAGTGTATAATGCACTGACAACGCCAACGGGGTCGTTTGGCAAAACTACTTATGTTAAACAAAGTCTAATAATTCCAAAGAAATAAAGAAAAAGAATTCAAACCATGTTAGAATCGAAAAGATTGCTTTTCACGCTTTGTAATGTTTTCTTTTTCTTTTGTTATGAGTTTTGGGAATTATTTTGCAGGTATCAAGTTTTGTACCTTTCCCATATTTTTTATTTTTTATTTTATTATTACTATTTTTTTTTTTATTGAAGCTCAACATCAATATATATATATATATTTTATTATCGACATGATGGCTTTCACACTTTCACTCAACTAGCCCTCTTTATGAATTACCTCACGTTAGCTTCAAACAATGCGAAGGTAGCCCTTTTTATGGGACATAGGGATGTGAATAACATATAGGTCATTCAAATTCTAGCATCCCAAGAAATTTCATACATAGATTTAACAATTCATAGAATTAGTCTAAAAACCCCAAAGTCATATGTTAGTGGTGCAGTGTATAGCATGTAAATTCAGAACTACTTCACTAAATGTGCTTAAGAGAGTGAAACTAAATATCAAATTTATCAATGTATAAATTTCCACTCAATATGAAAATCATGATGAAAATAGTCTCAAAATTTTAATGCAAATCATATATAATTAAAACACACAACTAGCCAAGAATAGCAAAGCACACCAAAAAAATCTTTTTGGTCTTTCTAAATTTTTCATTTTTTTTTATACCAATGAAAAAATGAAAATAAATAAACTCCAAAGAAAAACAAAAACGCACACAAAAACAATAAATCCTAAATACTCCATAACTCTAGGAACAACATGAATGACATAAAAACAAGATCACACCAAGAGCACAATGGATAGTTTAAGGTCTTTGCGGACCATGGGTAGTTTAATGTCATTTCGGACAAAAACCAACTCAACTAGGATCTAGCACAATGCCTTTACCCTTATCCTTTTGCCCAACACTAACAAGTGGGATAAGACATTTAGAATCCTTTTTCTTCACCCATTCTTTCCTAACAGTGAATCTCTCTCTAAGAAAACTCACAGCTTGTATAGAATCACTCATAGGATCACGGGAAGAAGTGCCTAATCCTCTATGGGCAATTTTTCTCAAATCAACAACCTCTTGACATAGCTTCCTAAGACAATCACCTACATTGTCCCAACTCAAGATATGATTTTTAGAAGACCTAGAAGAACCATTCCTAAGATAAAAACAATTAGAACGAATGTGACCCATCTTACCACAATGATAACACATAAGAGTACTCGTAGGAGAGGATCTATTCCAAACATAAGGAATATCATATCCATTAGACCTCTTCACTTGCCTATGGAAGTCACTATCTATCTTCCTAGGTGGTTTCTTCCTAGGTAACTCTTGATTCTCCGTAGGGATTGGGCATCTAGGTCCAATGTGTCCTTTCAACCCACAATGAACACAAATAGGGACTCACTTTAAAGACACAATAGGAGGAGGAATGACAGACTTAATCACTTGAGACTCTTGAGCCTTGACAAACATGGTTTTAGATGAACTAGGAGTAACCCTATCACTAACAAAACCTAAACCACGCCTATTATTAGAACTCTGTCCTACACCTGACAACTTGTCTAAGGTCTCCTTACCTTTTAACATTTTCTCAAGATCTCCTATCTCAGTCTTCAAGTCTTTTTCAATATTTACTACTTTCAGCTCAAGACTTCTCTTAGACTCAGATAACTCAAATCTCTCATTTTCAAGTCGAACCACTTCATTGGCAAGAAGTGCTTTCTGAGTGCTCAACTGACTCTCATGACCCTTAGAATTAGACAATTCCATCTTTAAAGTCTATATCTCTTTTTCAAAAGTTTTATCCTTAATGTATAGAGATTTATTAGACTTTTGGTTTTTAGACACTCTTCAAACAACTTATCATAAGCTAATTGAAGGTCTTCTTCTTCATCAGATTCAATCATATTTTCAAAATTTTCAGAATTAATCTCATCTTTTTCAGACTCCCCCTGACTCTCAAAATCAATAACACTTGATGAGATTTTATCATTAACTTAGTGAATAGAAGTAAAGGCCATAAAATTGGAGTTATCCTCTTCTCCTTGAGAGGAATTCTCAGAATCCGACTCAGTCTCCCTATCACTCAAAGTAGCATTATATCTCTTTCCATTATTCTAACCATTACTTTGTTTCTTCTTAGTATTAGCACATTCAGGAACAATATGACCAAAACCATGACATTCATAACATTGAATTTTATCTCTCTCATCATTCATATCATTTGGTCTCTCCTCTTGAGTTCTAGACTAAGATCTAGACCTATTTCTATCCTTCCTATCTTTATTGAAAATAGAACCACTACTTTTACTAGAGTTAGATCCATTGTACGTACTAGAGCTAGCACCATTACTATTTCTAGAATTGGAAACACTACCTCTAGGATTTCTGAAAAATTTCTTAAATTTTTTAACAAAGTAGGCAATGTCCTCCTCAGAAATATCAAATTCAGAATTAATCCTAGAATCATGTCTGCTAGACTTCTTACTCACAATATTCAAGGCAATTCCAATGTTCTTAAGTTTTTTCTTATGTTTGCAAAACTTCATTTCATAATTCTGACTTTTTCATAATATCTAAATCTTTATTATCTTCAATGGAAGTAATCTTAAGGAGAAACCTAATAGGCAAAGATCTAAGGATTTTCCTATTGATTGTAGCATCAGACATAACATCACCTAAGGAAAACTTAGAATTGACAATATCACTCAATCTAGCATTAAACTCATCAAACACTTCATCTTCTTTCATAGTCTCTTGTTCATACAAGGCAGTAAGCATTTGAATTTTAGTATTTTTAACAGATATGGTACCTTCATGAGTTTTCTCAAGGATATTCCAAGCCTCTTTTGCATATTCACAATAGGCTACCCTTCGAAATTCATCTCGGGATATCCCACTGAAAATAGCATTGATTCCTTTGGAATTCCATTTAAGTTCTTCATAATCTTCTTTAGTCCATTGAACTTTAGGCTTTTTAATGGAAGTACCTTCCACCATCACCATGGGTGGATTGTATCCATCAATCACCGCAAGCCACACTCTTTCATCAATTGATTTGAGATATGCTCGCATAAGAGCCTTCCAGTACCCATAATCCTTACCATTAAAATATGGTATTGAAAGTTTAACAGGCTCCATACTACCGGAATCGAATGAAAAGATCAACACTCAAGCTGTTAAGCCTTAAGAGTAAACCTATGCTCTAATACCAATTGAAATTCTGGTTTTACCAAGCCTATAATACCTAGAAGGGGGGTTGAATAGGTATTATGTATGAATCTTACCCAATTTTGATTTCAAGACAATTAATCTCTTTTACCATAAATAAATCAGTCTCACAACAAGCATAAAAAACAAGTAACAATGGCACAAAAGATTTTTTACTTGGAAAACCCTAGATGGGAAAAATCACGGGACCTCATCCAATTGAAGCTAATCCACTATGAAATCAACGAGTACAAGACACACTTACAGACCACACAAAGACTTATGCAGGTGTCTTCACTGCCATGATCACACACGATCGATCTCCGTCGTTACGACTTTGGTCGCAACCAACTTCTTTCACAGCGATGCCTTCAATCACGAACTTGCAAACTCGATCACCGTCGCAACGGTTTCACAATCATCCAAGGTTGTGAATGGTGTGTGTTTTGAAGGTCTCCAGAGCATATGAGTGAAAAACCTAGGTTAAAGTGCTCTAGAAAGGTTTTAAGAAGATGAACAATGAAAATCCTAATAGAAAGAAGCTTGCTTTACACTCTCAATGATAAAAGACTCTATATATATAGTCTAAGAAACCCTAAGTGGTTGTACCACATTTCGGTATTAAAAAGGTAAGTTTTAAAAACTTTAAAAACCATTTTTTACGAGCCCGGATCGATCCGAGTTCATGGCGGATCGATTCGGGTTAACAGAATCAAAATCAACATTTCTGGAGCAGCATGGATCGATCCACTTAAGCCATGGATCAATCCACCTAGGCAGAATCAAAAGTTGCATTTTTAAAATAGCATGAATCGATCCACCAAGGCCATAGATCGATCCACCTTGGCAAAACCAAAAGTTGCTTTTTAAAATACCATGGATCGATCCACCAAGGCCATGGATTGATCCATTTAGGCAGAAAAACCTCAGAAGCAACAAAAATTATTTTCAAAAACATTTTTATAGATAAAGAAATATTGAAAAAGATTTGAAATGATTTTTAAACACTAAGACTTAGGCTTCTATAGTCACTTACCTTTCCTAAGAACAATTGTGAGTCGAAGCTTTGAAATCCACGCTTTGTCTGAACTTTGCAACTTCATCAATCTTCAATTAACCCAAGACTCAACCATCCTTTGGCACGGAATATGACAACATTAAAAACACAGACCTCACACAGGCTTCATTAGATTTATGTAGTGAACAGACATGCAACTTATATACTGAGAGATAATAGGTGAACACAAACTTATATGTAAAGAATTTCCATGGAAATAGTTATATTTTTGTAACGTCCGTATTTTTAAATTATAGTATTAATGGTTTAAATTATATTTGAGTTGTGTATTATTAAATTTTGTCGTTTTGTAATATTCATGCATGGGCATGGCTTTTTCTATGCTGAGCTTTTGGCAGTCAAAACCGGTCTTAAACAAGCATGGTATAAAGGTTGGAGACGCTTCTAGCTCGTGTGCGACTCATCTTCTGTCTCAGATTGTTTTCAGAGTAAAAACTTTAGTCCTCTTTGGTATCTTCGAGTTTGTTGGCATAATTGTTTGTACTTCATTCAGCAAATGAACTTTCAGTGCACTCATATTTTCCGAGAAGGTAATGCTGCAGTTGTTAAATGTGCGAATTTGGGACTCTAGGTTTTAGGCTTTCATTGGTGGTCTGCTTCTCCTCAAGTTGTTATGTCCATAATTTGTCATCATATGTTTTCTCTCCCTTCTTACAAATTTAGATCTTCTTAGATATATTTTGATGTTTTTTTGCATTGTAAGCTAGTCTGTGACATGTTCCAGTCAACAAGATCAGACTTTGTCTTCTTTTTCTTTCTTTCTAGATTTGTACTTATTTTTCCTTCAATTAATATATTTCAAGCTATGATATATGCACATGATTAAGAGGGACTAGGGTGCCAACCTAACTAGTTGGGATACTAATATCTCTTTGATGCTCTAGCTCATTATTATTATTTTTAAAAATTTAAATAAATAAAAAAACACATGCATGGGCATGGCTTGAATTTGATTTTTATATACATGGGCCTATTTATTTTTATTTTTAAAAGTTATTTTAATGATTTTAGGAAGGTTTGGGGTGATTTGGAAGCATTTTGATGAGTTTTGCTGAATACTGATAAAAACTCATGCACAAATCATGAAGGTATGGATCGATCGAGGTATTATGCTGATCGATCGGTACCCCTTTATAAATGCCTATCTCAATCTACCATCGCCCCCTCCCCCCCGGCGATTGATTGGGCTTTGCTAAAATGGTTTTTAAAAAGCTATAAAATGACACATGTGCCCCTAAAACACCCCAAGCCCGACCATATCTCCATTTTCACCATCTTCTTGTATTTTCTTTTTTCTAATCAAATTAGGCTCATATTTCTACTTCATAGATTAAGGATATTTGTGAAATATGAAATCATTCTATTAAACTAATCCTATTTTATTACCTTGATCATGACTCGATAATTACGCATCAACAATTTTCTCCTTGGATATGAGATTTGATTAGAAGAAATAAGAGATATCAATTAAACCATTCATAAGAAAATGTGCAGAGAAAAGTGTCGTAGAATAGTATAGAATGTACATGGAAGAAGAGTTGTATTCCAGAGTGTTCCTAGATGGATATGGGATGCCTATATATAAGATGTAGGATAGGAGTCATTTGAGGACTTTGAAGTTCCTTTGTAATACTTTATAAGTTTTAAGAGTGTTGTTGTTTTTAAGAATCTTCAATCTCAATTGCCGCCAGGTGGTATATTGCCTTTGTTACATTAGATAGGTCACACCTTATGTGAAAGGTGTTAAACTGCCTAGTGGTTTAGATAATCATTTTTCATTTCTTTCTAATATTTTCACACCATATAGTCTAGGGGACCTTTTAACTTATTTTTAGAATTAGGTTAAGCCTAAGAAGACAAGTTCTATGCATGTGAATGAGGAAGGGGATATCCAAAAAATGAAGCAAAAAAATGGCAATTAAGAAAATGTGGGGCCAAGTAACATTAATCTGTATTTTTTTTTTTCCGTTAATATCAAGTGCACTAAAAAAATCTCATTTGCGAATTGTATTTTGTGAAACCAACCATTTGATTAGATAGCCTTCCCATATAAGGATCCATGTCAAAAATCAAATTGATTTGATAGCAATAAAACAAAAACAACACAGAGTAAAATATTAGTATTGAGGTCAAAGATATGAAAACTGAATACAGAGAGCGACAACTAGATCTTCTAGCCTATTTTGATTAGAGCTTTCATATGATAAGTCTAATTGATCAGAGCAAATCAAACAACCTTTTTTTTTTTTTTTTTTTTAATACCTTATTTCTTCTTCATCATCTTCTCCTTAAATTTTGCCTTCTTCTCCTGTTCCTTCTCATTGTCAATCTTGCAATTAGGATCATGGGCACGCTTGAGTTCCATCTTGGTGAATTTTTTGTTACAAATTTCACAAAGTGCTGTTGGTCGTTTTTCAGAAAAGGTATTTATCTTCAATGGCTATGTATCGCCCTTTTCATTGGTTCTGAGATCTGTAAGTTCCTTCTTCTTGTTCTTTCCTGCCATCTTGTCCCTCTCAGAAACACACCTAAAAAAAGAAGAAGAAAAGAATAGATTAAATCAAAACACTCAAGAAGTAAATAGAGAGAGATAAAAAAAAATGAAAAGAACAAAAAAAAAAAAGAAAAAAAAAAACAAAATTGAAAAGAAAAGGAATACTGTGAACCTGTGAAGAGTGATGAGGGAAGGAGAAGAGAGAAGAAGGAAGGAGAAGAGAGAAAGATGGAAGGCAGGAGAAGGAAGGAGGGAAGGAGAAGATACATTAGCGTGAGAAACCTTCGTGCCTGAGCTTCAGGGGCCATTTTTTTAAGGATTAGGTATTTGATCTCTGAATCTTCTACTCTCACTCTCCATTTCACTCGATCCTCTCCTCCCCCACTGTCACTGATCACTCTCATTTCACTTACAGGAGTGACCTTTGCTGCAGGTATGGGTTCAAAGCAACGAGAAAAACCCCTCATGAGGGTGTACGAGAAGGATGAGACAAGGAATGCTAAGTGATGGACCACAGCCACCAAAATTTTCCAAGCTGTCTGCAGCGATTGTTAGTAGTCATTCAATAAGCTCGAAGCTCAAAAACCGTCACAAGCACACTTGCAAAATTGGAAAGAAGAAGAAATGTGTGTAATTAACTAATTCTTTATAAATAATAAGAAGGAAAGGGAGTTAGAATTCCTTGCTAAAGAAAATGAGCACTTGGTTTTTTCTTAGATATATGAGGTAAAAGAAGAGAGCATAAATAAAGATAAAATTATAGTTAAGCCAAAAGGCCATCGGTATCTCTCTAAAATAATGATGTACTAGAAATTAGTTGTATATTTCACTTGTTTGAAATTTTGCTTATGCAACCATAGTGTATTGTAACCTAGCTCTTAGAGATTAGTAAGAAGGTAGACTACTATATATAGAGCTACTGGTACTAGTTAGAGCAGTTTTATGATATTTCTTTCCAGAAATAGATTATATTCTCTGTATTAGAGCATTTTCTCGCACTTTTTCTTCATCCAAACAGCCAGTCATGTAATGAAGATTTCCATCTCTTAATGAAAGATTGCTTGATTTTAATGCATTAGATGTTGGGAAAAAATAAACCTTTTTTCTACCACACACACAGCGATTAACAAGAAAAGAAAGAAAGGATTAAAGAAGCAAGAACACAGAAATTTATGTAGTTCCCTCTAATTGAAGTACGTTTACGGCACACACACAATTTCACTATGCTATGAGACGAAAAAGAGAATACAAGATACAAAGTCTCCAGCCTCCTTATATACAACACCCGTAGTAATTGCGGTTAACATAAAACCATAAAAAATTACCTAAAATACCTCAATATAAAAATACGAAGGTTGTACTGTAGGCCATGCCTTCGGCACGGCGGGGGTCTTCGACCCCCTTAGAGGGCTACGCCCTCAAACTCCCCGGTCAATCCCGCTGACCAATATCATCACATTCCACATACCACAACATTAGAAATGCAACATTTCTGCATCATTTTGTATCAGAGCGGCAGATCGAGCCTTCCTGTGGTGAAAAATCTGAGTAATTTCTTCATTTATAGTTTCTGTTCCAAGTCGATATGGTGTTCTCCTAATTCTACTTTGATCGAAATCTATCCATGGTTTGTCTTTCCACCATGGACAGTGATCGAAGCTTCCTCCTACTCCTGTAGTCACAATTGAGCCTTCTTTTGCTCAGTCGACAAAGGAATTTATGGTTTCAGCCATAGTTACTACTCATTCTAGTCTGATTGAGCTTTGCAAGGTCAAATTCTTTCCTTACAATTCATCAATTCTTGTTGGGGAGAAGTTTCACAGCAGTAGTGGAATCCAAGGTGTTTCCAAGTCAAGAAAAGCACCCTTGCGATCAATTCTGAAGCATTTGCCATCTGAATAGGCTTCAAATTCCATCTTTACTTGTGTTCAAGACCAAATGCAGGTTGATTGAAGTTTCAAAACACAAGAAATTCAGTTTGAAGATGTCTGGAAGTTTTCCTTCAACAATGTTAGATTGATGAGCTATTTCTATTAAGGTGATCTGTTAAATTTTCCTTCAACTCAGAAGATTGAGACCAAACACAACCACCAGCAGTGTTGACTTTACTTTGCAGAGGTTGTAATAGTCCCATTCGAAAACCTAGAAACATTCGATTTGTTATTCTAGTATCAATCAAAGCTTCAATTTGTGTGTAGAGCTTCAGTTGAAGGTCTGGTCAAACCATTTACAAGACATAGCAGGTTTGATTCTCTCGTTTCCTAGACTCAAAAGGTCTGGTTTTCAACTGTGTGCTTGAAAGTATTTTCTCTACTATGACAAATTGATCTGGTTGGAGTTTTGAGTGTGTTTACTGATGGCTGCCAATTTTCTTTAAATTTCTGATATTGTTGGGCAATAATTGCCATTATACCCACCCTAAGGTAGCCCAGTTTTGGTATGGACGAACTTGTAATTATGTGGTTAAGAGCACGGTCACGGGTTCAATTCTCCACTAGGACAACCTAAGATTTAAGTAGGGATCATGGTAGTGGGTTGCTATGCTAGTCTCCATTAGTGTTTAGGTTCATGAATGGGTCCAAAAGGCCGTGCTGTTAAATGAAATTTATGTAGGGGCCATGGTGGTGGGTTGCTATGCTAGTCTCTACGAAATTGTGATTTTTTCCCCTTTCTTATGTGAGAACAACTCTAATTACACTAGCAAAGTCATCACCCACCATGCCCTAACATAAAAATGTCATTGGTTTTAACCTGAATGGGGTTTGCTCCTTTTTTTAGGAAACTCTATTTGTTTATTTATGTTTATATATTACTATGTATTTTTATTTAATAATTAAATTGCATAGCTATTAATGCAAAACCCACCAAAACTATAAGGATAATTGGAACGGCGAATTAGCAATGAAGTTAAAGTCTCCAATTTGAGGTAATAGTTTAGCACATTTTTTTTTTGGGTCCAGTTTTACAGTTCAGGATGGTAAGATGAGACTGTCCCTATAGTCCAGAGGAATTTTTGTGTATACCTTTAATTATTGAAAATTAAATGTTGATTACATTTTTGTGGGTTTTCCTTCTCCAAAAAAATGTTACTCTTGTTTCATATAATTATACTTTGTATAGATCTTTCATTGATGAGCAAGTAGTGCATGGTTATTTCAAGAGCTTGTAATTGATTGGCAAGACAATCCATGATGGGGCATGGCCCTATTAAAATTGATAGGGCTACTATTTTATATATAAAAATGGTGGGACGTACATTGTATTGATCAAAACCATAAAAATAGATAGTTTAACACCAAATATAATGATGATTCCAACATTTTTAAGTCATCTTATTTAAAGTGATAGGCTTGTGCCTCCAATACTAGTTACAATACTTTGAAATTGATTAATTTCCATTTGAACACTCAAACAGGCTCTACTTAAATTGTTCTGGTTTTATATTACCTTAAGAAATGATTTCTTGAATTGCTTAAGTTCAATATTACTTTGAGAGATGAGCAGTTAAAGAATTGCATTGATTTTATATTACATTGAGCGATTTTGGGTATTAAAAAAAAAAATTAAAAAAATTCTGATCAGTGGCATTTTCGGCACTCTTTCCTTCCTTATCCATGCAGGTACTAATAATAAACAACCCAATTAAAAAAGTAATGATAATAAAATTAGAAGAAGATAGAGCTAACAATAGAGAATCAAATAGCCAATATGACACCATGACTAATTAAATTTGTAAAATCAAGCTACAAGTAGAATACTTGAGACACCAAACCTTGTGGCAAAAAAGGGAGTACATGTTGTATAGTTGTACTCATTCCTACAAAATAAATAAACTAGAATAATGTAAATAAATTGTCCAGGAATTCATAAACTCCATGTTGGTTTAGCTTAAATAAAATGGTTAGAATGAAATCTATGCAACTCATTCCGGATAATGTGTTTGGATGAAATAATTTAAATAGGAATGAAATCAAACAACGTGTTTGGATAGTCATTTCAAATTTCTTTTCATTTCAAATTATTTTAAACATGAAATCAATGTCATTCTCATCCATTTCATTCCAACCAAATAACCAAAAAAACAAATATGGCCTTTATACTATGGAAATTTCATAAAGTAGTTCACCCCTTGCATTTTTAAGTCAAAACGAGGTTAAGTAAAACCTAGTCAAACTAACCTACAACTACCCAAAAATTCCAAAATAGATATTTCCAGAAAAGGGTCATAATCTTGGTTTTTTCAAAAAGGAGAGTAAGAGATGCATTGAAAAACTCAAGGTAGTCCACTAAATTTGTGACAATCTCTACATATATTGATTTTCAAAAAAAAAATAAAATGATATGTGAAAATTACAAAGAAAGAAATTAATACTATGTCGCCTAAGTTCTAAAAAAAAAACTATTATTTCTGTACAAAGTTCATACATAATTAAAAATACTTGTTTTTTGTTTTTTGTTTTTTTTTTTTTTTTTATAGCAAACATATAGTTCACGTATTTGACGTATTGTATATTATATTTATGTTAAAATACTTTTCATTGCATTGTTAACAATTCGATTCTTACTGTAGTCATCGACAACATTACTACCCCAATATTTAAAATATCTTGATTTTAATGTTTATTTTATTAAGTCAAGATCTATTTATACTTTTAATAGTATTTTTTTTCCTCTTTATATAATTTTTTTGGGTTTGTTAAAGATTAGATAATTGTATTTATTCTTTACTATATAGACCACGTTTCTTACGATTCTAGGACAAAAACTATAAAATAATTTAGAGAAAAGAAATGTGAAAATATATATAGATCTAATTTTTAGTCATTTTTTAAGTCAAATTCTTGCTTCTTTTTAAGCAAATGTACAAAAATATAACAAAATAAAATAATAAAATAGATTATTATTTTATATGTGATTGATTTTTTAACAATATTTTATGAATATTTAAATAAAATAATATAAAAATAATGATTAATTGCGATATACTAAATGAAATAAAGTAACATAATTGCGTATTTTTTATCCTAAATTTTTAATTAAAATTCGTATTGTACCCGTATATATTTGTATCTGTATTATTTCCATTTCTGTTTTTTTATGTCAAAATTTTTCATCTTATTTTTGTCAAGAAAAACTGAATTATATTCTGTATGTATATCATTCTATATTCTCCCGTACTGTATTTTTCTAACTATCGGCTTAACAAACGATGTACAAGATTTCTAAAACTAAATGTTTGTGTAACATGACTTTATAGAATTTCATTAAAATTCACGGTTGGTTGTGTTAATGAGTCAAACCATTAAAGGTCGGACAAATTTACTTTCTATTTTCGAAAAAAATACACAAAGACCCCTTGCATATAGGGGTTTATACACTAACCACTCCTATTCTTCTTGAAATTAAATTGTCCTCCCTTTATTACTCCATTTCAATTTGATTGTCCCCTTTAAAAAAAACAAGTTTTTTTGTTTTTTTTTTTTTTTTTTGGGAGAATGACAAAATGGGGGGTCAAAATAAATTTTTTAAAAATTCCAAATAAAGGGCCAAATCTTCATTATTCCATTAAAAATGCTAGTAATAGAATTTAATCCCCAAAAGAGAGGATCTACCATCTACTATTTTATAATACCCACTGTAACCTTTTTTTTCTTTTTACTTTTTTTTTTATCCCACTTAAATACTATTTTCATGTTAAAGTATTAAACTCATCCATTCTCTTCTAATTTAAAAGTGTCAAAACATAATTCAAAAAGACCAATCATATGCTTCGTATTTGTTTTTCAATTAAAATATTAATCATTTATATACTTGGATTTGGAGTTTTTTTTTTTTTTTTTCAATGGTTAAATGACATCCTTACAAATAGTAGTTTCCAATTAGAGATGGCAACAAAGCAGGTTTAGGACGGGGCACCCTTATCCCAACCGCGTCCCATTAAATATAATCTCTTCCCAAACCCTCCCAACCCATGTCGAGATAGGACGGGCCGAGCAACAAAAAAAATGCAAGGTGGAACTGGTCTTGTTGGACCATTTACATTGATAGAAAAGAAATGTATGTTTAAAAAGGGGAAGAAAAAATTAATCTTAAATCACATATTCCACTCATAGATTTTTACATCTTTATGATTTTGTAGAAGTAAATACTAAAATAATTTAAACATAAACATTAAAATAAAATTATGATGAAGAGGTGGTTATGGTAAATGTGAAATTTAAAAAAACATGAAAGGTGTTAAAAAATACCAATATTTATACATATTCGGGTCAGGGCGAGGTGGGGCGGGGTGAGACAATCGTAAACTATACCCCATCCCAAATTCGACACGAGTTTTTACTTTCTCCCTAAACCCACCCCTACTCTATTTACTTGCTCCCCAACCCTGTCCCAATAGGGGCGGGACGGGGCGCGAAACCTGTTTTGTCAGGATTATTGCTATCCCTATTTCCAATACCCTATAAGTGATAATAAATTAGAGAATCACTCTTTTTGCCCTCAAGTGTAAAAAACATTGGAAAGAGAGGAAAAAAAAAACATTTTTAAGGGTACTTCAGGAAATCTAATAAAAAAATTATTAACTTTTTAAATGTAATAATTATTTTGAAATATCCCAAAATAGAAAAGAGACTACTTAAATTGAAACAAAGTATATTGAAAAATAAAATAGACTTAGACTTATTGGCACCCATGTGTAATGGGGATACCATTAATTATGGTCAAGTCCATTGCCGTCATGCTCCAATTTTCAAACCAAGGTACTACAAAATCCCAAATGAAAAGTACCAGAAAGTGGAAATAAAAATAAATAAACTAAGTTATACATATACAGAGGAGGAACGTCCTAAACTGCTAATTGAATATTTTGATGAATTGATCCTGAAACAATTTGGCAATTCTATTGGTAAGATTATCCGTATTGACGACCACACACTACACGCCAAAAGGGGTAAGTTTGCTCGCTTAAGTGTTGAAATTGCTCTGGCCAAACCCCTTGTTCCGAAAGCCCATCTTGGAAAGAGTTGGCAGAGGGTGGAGAATGAAGGTCTTCACATGATATGCTTTACTTGTGGTAGGTTTGGGCACTGTTCTAGTACCTGTAGTTTGAATCTTGATAGAGAACCAGAGAACACAGATTCTGATATGAATAGATCGGAAGATATGAGAATTGAGACTCCTATTCCTTTTCAAACCCCTATAACAGAGCAAGCTGTGCAAACTGAGTTTGGTCCTTGGATGAAAGTTCAAAGAAGAGATAGGAAACCCTCGTTTGGGGGAGGATTGCAAGCTGGGCAGTCTGATACGGGTAGTGATGCCTACACAGCTTCTCCTGGTGGTTTTATGAGCCCAAATTCCAATATTAGCTCTACAAGATCCAGATTTGATAATCTTAGTAATTTGGTTGAGGAGGAAGAAGGCCCAATCGCTATGATTGGTAAGGATAAACCTTCTTGCGACCCATCCATGCATGGGGAGTTCTAAACGTCCTACTTTAGCCTCAGCCTTTTCTCGGATAAACCAAGATCTAGCAGGTAAGTCTGCTCTGTCCACTGGTAAACTTTCAAGGGGACGACCTCTTATCACTTCTAAAAGTAGCAAATCTGACCCTATCACCCCTATGGGACAATCCTCCTCCCTTTCTAAAAATCCTCCCAACCGTCGTCCTACCTCCCGTGTTAGCCAGCCTCTCTCGGCTTCCCTAGTTTCTTCGCATAACCCTCAAATCTCTTCCATTTCCTCTCTCCCTACTTCCAACCCTAATTTGACCCCTAATCCCCTGTTTTGCATTTCTAGTCATAACCCAGGGTTCCAGATGGTGGGGATCCAAAGTCCATAAGAGTTGATCTATCTGATAGTGTGATTACCCATTTGGGAATGAATGAATCTAATTTGCAAGATTCTACTATGTTGATGGGGAGGGATCCATTTACACCTCTATGACACAACATCTTCAAACAAATCTGGAAAATTTTATTTTTTTTACCTACAAAAGTGTCTCTTTTCATTGTAGCTGATATGTAAGGTATATATATATAATGGGGAGGGATCCGTTTACACCCGGTGTAAAACTTTCTACTCTTACACCCCTTAATATATTTTTGTAAGAATAATATTTTACTAATCCAACCGTTAGATTAGGTTTCTATTTATACACGTCATGCATGTCAGATTTCAAGTAAATCGGATATTAGTAACTATGTCATTCAAAAAGTGTCCCAAATTATAGTTTTATTTATATTAAAAAATATGAGTTTATAGATCAAACACTTCCTAATATTGGATTTGCTTGAAATCTGGCACATATGTGGTGCATGAATAGAGAACCTAATCCAACGGTTGAATTGGCGAAATATTATTCCCACAAAAAGATATTAAGGGGTGTAAGAGTAAAAAGTTTTACATCAAGTGTAAACGGATCCCTCCCCATTATATATACTAGTTATTGCACACGTACATTGCATGTGGATTTTTTGTCAACAATAAAATGATTTAAAAATCATCAATTATTTCAAGATCATCAATTATTTAAAATGATTTAAATGATTTTTTGCTAAATAAACACATAAAAGATCGATGCTTCCTAAAATCTTTTTAGCTTGAATAGGGATTGACCCTTTTCATGTAGCATAGCCCCTCATCTAATGGTAATTATCTCTTCAATAGTGTCCGTATTGATTAAATATAAACTTTATTTACTTAAGGAAGGTTATGCGACCCTTTGTTCTTTAACATTTAATCCATATCAAGTGTGAAGATTTGAGATGTTAAGAAATTATTTATTACTCCGTAGAATGTTTTAATCCATGTACATCAAATGATCTGGAAAGAAATGCTAATACATAATGACACTTAACTATCAAGAATCTTGACAAATAACTTATTCATTGTCCACTAATTTTTTACACATCTACAATAAGAAACATATTAATGAAGAAGTAAAAAAGAGAATAATTAGAACCAAAATAAATGGAGAAAGTATATACTTAATCTCTAGAGAGAATTTAATTTGGTTGAATTGTGAACCATATAGCAAGTCCATTGTATCGTAGAAATTATATGCAAAAGAATATACTAAATTTAATAATGAATTAGTAGTTTATATAATGTGACTTACACATCAACAAATTCTAATAGATCACTTAAAGAATAAGTACATGCTCAAAAAGATAAGAGTCCTAACACCATATTACTATCATGGGATATTATTCCACTTCATCCAAATGAAACTTTACTATTACCTCTCTTCAACTTCTTTATATATATATATTTTGGTTGAAGAATCTATGGATCCTCACTTTGTAGCGAGACATTCCACAATGCATCATTGGAGTTCAACATCCCATTAATTGAAACAACCAAAGATAACATATAGCACGAAAACGAATCTTGGGATTTAAAAAATGGGAAAAATTTCAAATCAAAAAATAAGGCAAGATGCTTCATCAAGAACATTTAGAAACCTAAGGCCCTTGTTCTCCGGCCCACCCCTCAAATCACCCATAAATAGTGTAGTCTTGAGAAGGGAATTTTAATCTTCAAGAAAAAATCAGAAAGACAACATAGAGATTGAGCATTTCAAAAAAAAAAAATTATAAAATAAAATGCATACCTGTTACAAGGAATTTTTTATCAACAAGAAAAAATTAGAAAGAGAATGAGCATATAAAAATAGCTTTTCAATTCCCATCGGATATTTCTAAGAGCAATTTTTCATCAAAAGAAAAAATATAATTAGATGATTTACCACGTAAAATAAAGGGTTTAGCATTCAAACACAAAAGCATTTTAGCAAATTGCTTATGAAACTTTACCAATCAAATCAAAAGTAAATGAAAGTTATATTTCCTATATATGCAGAAGGGTAGTTGTATAGTTTCCTTAAAATTTTTGTATGTGTTTTATATTACTATATTTCCTATATATGTAGAAGGGTAGTTGTATAGTTTTCTTAGAATTCTTATTAAGGTATGTGTTTTATATTGCTGTATTTCCTATACATGCAGAAGGGTAATTGTGTATTTAAAAATTAAAATAAGGGTATATTTGTCAATCAAAAGTTTTTCTCACATTCATCTTTTTATAGGTAGTATAGATATACCTTACATATTAGCAACAATGAAAAGAGGCACTTTTGTAGGTAAAAAAAATAAAATTTTCCAGATTTGTTTGAAGATGTTGTGTCACAGAGGTGTGATTAGGGCTTAGAGTTCAAAATGGAGGAAAGACTTGATTGAAAATTGCTGTTGCGATTGAGACAAGACTGGAAGCGACTTGCTATTGCAAGGGCAAGAGAAAGAGAGAGAGAGAGAGAAGACTGGGACCTATGAGCCTTTTGTTTATATATTTGGCCTTCATCAATCCTACTTTTGACTTACTATGTTTGATTTTTTTCACAAAAAAAAAAAAGAAGAAAGAAAAAAAAAAGGTAAAATGGTTTCTTTTCTTTTGTTTTCTTTCTTTGGGAAATTTTCTCGGCAAAGGGAAGAAGCAAATACTCTAACAACAAATTTTACAGTTTTACAAAGTGGATCATGCCAAACTGTAAAATTTTACTACTTAAAGTAGTAAAATTTTATAATTTTACAAAATATTATGTTGGAGCGTGCCAAGTAGTAAGATTTTACAATTTCAATTTTTTTAATAATTACCTAATCAATATGGATTTTGTTTCGAAGATGTCGATGAATAAGTTTCAAAAATATAAATTTTTTTCAAAAAATGGATATGTATATTGCAAGTTATAAGTTTCTAAAAATTAGAACATTAAAAAACTAAGTTAGTTACATAAGGTGCTATTAATAACAAAAAAGGGAGTGCCCTTAGTAATAATAAGGGTAAACAAGGGATTTAAAAAATAAAGGTGACTGTTTGCTAAATAAGTTTTATTCTATTGACTAATTGAGTTAAAAAAACCCTTACTTGACTAATTGTTAATATTTTACCTAATTATATATTAATTGCCAATTCCCCCAATTTAATTCTATATTATTTTATTTTAAAATGAAAAAGGTATTTAGATAAAACCTTAATTAAAAATGAAAGCATGCCAAATTTTACGACTCTTAATATAAAGTCTTTATAGCAAGAGGTAATTACAGATTGGTCTGACTACAAGCAAATAACTACATATCAATACAAGTCAATAATCATTCTTAGTTAAGTTAATAGTCATTTGGATTGATATGTAATTATTTGCTGTAGCCAGCCCAATATGTAATTCCCCTTCATTAGAAACCTAAAATGTTATGTTTTTTCTTAAAATAAAAATAAGTAAATTACACTTCACCCACGGAAAAATGAGGGAACCAAACTACCGACACTATGGTACTCTATATTTCATAATGAATCATACCACCTGCTAAAGTATCAACTAGCTAGACCAACATTTAACCTCTAATGGCTAGTCGAGCCTAATAAGCCACTCAGGAAACATAGATTGACCGTTCAAAACCCCTCATCAAAGCATTAATCCCCTTTAAGACACTAATATAAGATTAATTTATCAGTAAAAATTTGGTACAAAACCTCAAGTACACATTACAAAAAATGTACACTACACATCAACCACTGTTCTGGATTCTCTATGGGGCAATGGCTCCACCGTTGGTTCAATAGGGCAGCAATTGCGACCACAGTAGTCAACCATGGATCCAATGACGCCTTTGAAGACTACTGGCATTTGCTTGGATCACAGCATCAATGGCCGCCTCTCTAAGGTTCAACAGTGCCTACAATGTGGATGTGACTGAATCACAGCATCACTGGCCACCTGGGCTCTAATTGTTACATAAAATTTGGTCTGACTATAAATGTTTATTAGATGTTGATAGGGGTCATATAGAGAGAGAAATAAGATTAAAGTCATTCAGATCTTATCAAAATAGAAAGGTTTATTAGATGTTGATACTTGATAGGGGTAAAATAGGGTTTTCAAACCCATAAAAGGGGCAAAGTACGGATAATACAGAAAATTCTGACAACATGCTCCAAATTGCAACTCAATCAATAATTTGGGGATTGAATTGACGTAATTTAAACTTTGGACCCTAGAGTAAAACTAGATCCAAACTTTGGATCCTAAAATGCAATTTACCCTTTTTTATTTAAGGAGAACCAAAACCGGACAAATCTCAAGATAAAATTGAATTGAATTAAGTTCGATTTGATTTGGTTCCATTCAATTACGATTTGACTACATTGCTTAGATTTGCTTTCATACGATATATATTTTTATGAAAAACCCAAATTGTTTGTATTAGTTTGGGAGTAATTTTATGGTATCCACAAAGGTCTTAAGCTTACTATTACAAGTGGCTCACTCACTATTTGAAGTGGTCCATAATAGCCCACTTACCATTTGAAGTGGTTTCCTTACCATTTAAAGTTTCCTTGTGGCTTGGGTACCATAGAATTGGCCTTAGTTTGGTTCATGGTTTCAACTAGGCCTAGCCCACCCCTATTATTTAGTAGCTTGGTAGCACCATGCGCCATACTTTTTCAAATTATTTTCCATTTTTAAGGAAAAATTACACTTTACCCCTTTCAAGTTCAACCCGTTTTCACTTTATCCCAAATAATTTGAAAATTTTAAAAATTTTAAAATGGGTATACAAATTGATGACTTCACATACTTGCCAAGAAGCATTGTCCCTTCACAACCCAGAACTAATCTACAGGAGATTCCACTACACCTATATCGAGGTTAAAGATTAAGTCCAACTGCGAGCTCTAGGTGCCAAAAAATAGGTTTAGCCCCATCAAGTGGCTGTGGAGACTCAAACCCAAACATTGAGCAAGGAAATCTGAGCATTGACCACCTTGACCAACCGCTCGGTGGTTATGTGTGGCAACTTTCAAACCTTCATTGCTATGTAGCTGATAGCAGTAAGTTTCTTTCTTTCCAGCCGCAAAGAAAGAGGTAAAATGGGGAATGTTGATGTGCTAGGGGATTTGCTTGCATGGTATGGAATTTTAGACATGCCCATATACCCTTCAAAGGGCATGAAAACTGTCTGCATTACAATTTAGCCCAAATGAAGAGCAAAGACAAGACTGGATTGGCATCACCAAAGCCGCATTGGCCTTGTGTCTTTTTCGTCATTTCACAGAAAAATTTTAAACATTTTCTTTTTCCTTTTGCCCACTATTTTTCAAGATCTAAAATAAAGCTAGGCAATATATATTTATATTTATATTTACTTTACGTACACCAGATAGTGAAAAAGCATAGATGCAAACTCAATATTTTTCATCCAAATTACCCTTGCAGGTTCAAATCCCAAAGTCTTTATTAGATGGGTTTTGGAATGGTAGTTCATCAAAACATCATGGAGAAATATATGAATGTCCTACGCCCAGACCCATGTAAATTAACTTTTTATATGGATACTAATTTTGCAAACTACTTTACTTTGGCTCAAGAACGGACCCAAGAAATTTTCGTTTGGTGGTGTCTAACACTAGGTCTACAAATACTAAAAATCTCTAGATTCTAAATAAAATCATTAAAATTTTATTCCAATAAATTAACCGTGATGGTAGCTTAGATTGCAAAGGTTGTCAACCCAAATTATTAATGGGTCATCCACCATCAAAACCTCAAATCTCTAAAATGAAACAACCGATCATTTACTTACTCATTAACCTATTTTGGCTCCAATTAAGACATGTGGGCAGCGAGTTTGGATTCAGTGCTGAATTGTACAAACTCAGCACCATATCGAGCTCCTCTTGGCCGTTGGATGAGATTTTTGATGGTCAAAATTAAAAGATCAGCCATTGAGGTAATTTTGGTCATTTTAGTAGCAACTTTTTGTCTTTTAATCTTAATTGTCCAACATCCCATCTAACGGTCAAAATGAGCTCAGCAAGGTGTTAAATTTTTTCATTTCAGCATCGTATCCAAACTCATGGGCAGCCTAGGACATTAACCCACGTGCAGCCACTAACGGAAATGCATCTCATTAGCCTGATAGGACCCCATCACCTGCCAATCTGCTCCGCAACAAACCGCAAGGGCCCTCCCTTGTTTCTCAAGGGCTGGATTTAAGCTTACGAAAAATTATTAACACCTATTTATTGATGACATTAAGAGAGTTAAAAATAAGGATAGGTTGTATAGATTGTCAAAACCTTGCACCACTCTAATTCTCTAGATGCCACCAAATCTGGATATGGTATACAAAGTAAATTCAATGGCAGGTGTTCAGCATGCAAGTAAGATTCCTTGACCTTTAGCGGCTCAATTCATTCTGATTATTTTTACTTTTCGAATTAAAAAAATGTTTAAGAGAACTCAACAGTCTCCCATCATCTATTTATGTTCCAATCAACTAGTCTATCTATGATTATTTGTTTATGTTGATGTCTAGTATTATCTTCCAAACGACCCCTCTTAATTTTCAATTAACCGTAGGACCGATGGTCACCCCTGCAAATTCTTAAGGTAAAGAAACTAGAGAAGACTCAAATCTCCATCCAATGAGGCATTTCAATGAGAAAAGTTACTATGAGGGCCACTGAGGGACCTTTGTGGGGGTCTTATTTTTACTTGATCACATTTGCTGGATCATTTTGAAGTTCTTTCCCAACATATAATGAGGAGAAAAGACACACACTCTCTCTCTCTCTCAAGTCAGGATCGATGGACTTAATTTTTGCACCGCCTTTTTAAGCCATTGGATTCACAAGATCTGATAGTATTCCAGAAAGCTGACGTGACCAAGCTTCACTCACCATTTGACAAATCAGCTGAAGTGCAAAAATAAAGTGCTTTATATGAGTTCATCCTAACCCACATATATGTGTGTGTGTGTGTGTGTGTGTTTGTGTTGTTTGGATGTATGAGAAAAATATAGTGGCCATTGATATTAATAACCTAGAATATGAGCAAGAAAGATCACTTTGCTATTAACAACCCAGAATAATTGGACAAAAAAGATCACTTTTTTTTTTTTTTAAATTGAATTAATCAGTTCATCAATTCATCTTCCCCTATGCCACAAAATATATTTTTTTAGAGTTTCTGTTTCCAATAAAATGACTAAAAAGTTCATTTAAATGACATATTTAAAATAAAAATAAAAATAAAAATTTCTTCAACAAAATTGTTCAAACTAATGTTTTTTAGTGGACAATGCAACCATTTGTGAAAAAAAAAATTATATTTTCATAAAACCTTGAGAAATTTAAATTAAGTGAGAGATAAAAAAAAAAGTCTTGGTGCCAATAGAGACTCTTTTGATAATAATGCTTTGGTTCAAATGAGAATTTAATGGGCCTTTGGGAAAACACAATAAGGTTATCCATTCACATCCCATGACCCCTTCCCCCGAATCCTCCCCAAACCACATGCACCTACGGGAGGGGGAGAGAAGTGCCTACGAGCCTAGAGGCAATTGGCTACAATCCGAAACCTCCCCAACGGGCTAAAGTCACTCCATACCCTAACCGGGTCCTTTATTGATGAGTTTCAGCTTTTATTTATTTATCAAGAGTCCCTAGTGCTGAAGACAATGCTGAGGGTTTAATAACCGTGGCTAGTCTGAAAGCCGAGTTTTTATTTGCCTTTTATATTTCACTTCTTGTTTCCCAAACATGAATAAGGCCCACTCCTGTTAAGGTTTAAATTCAAACTAATCCTTTGCGATGTATAGTCCTTGCATCTAATAGTAAAAGGCAAAGAATCCAAATGACAAACTAAGAACAACTTTTGTGTCTCTTATGCTCATCTCTCTTATTCTGTTATGTCAACTATTGCAACTCTTTGGATAACCATGCTCCTAAGATGTACACACTATACTGGGAAAGGAAAACCAACAACCAAAGTGATAGGCATTTAGCCTTCAATAAACACAATTTAACTACCAAGTACAAATAGCATTACATTAAAGCAAGCAAATTGGAGTATTGATTCCCCAGTCACTTCTTCTAAACCAGTGGTAAAACCCATTCAGCTGGTTCAAACCAATGATTTTTGACATTGGGGCATGGCAAAGTTACGGTTATGTTTTTATCCTCAAAGTTGAATGCATAAAGGCTTCGATCTTTACGTTCTATGAAGTAGATCGTATCCCCCTTGATTCCCGATTCCTTCACCGAGCAAGAAGTGCTGCAATACTCACTCAGAAAGAAGGCACGATCACCCAAGCTTTCTGCTGAAATCCATCTTGAAAACTTCAGCTGGTTCAAACCAATGATTTTTTTTTTTTTTTTTTTTTTTTTTTTTTTTTTTGAGTTTCTGAGCATGGTGCAAATAAGAGCAAAAGTCATATTTTCTTTGGGGGTGTTATTGAACAAGTGCAGGCTGCATTTCCTCATATATTGGGTTTTGATGTGGGGACACTTCCTGTTCGATATCTTGGGATTCCCTTAATTTCCACAAGGTTTTCCTTGTCCAATTTCCAGCCTTTGATAGACAAGATAATATCAAGAGTGGGCAGTTGAAGTTGAAGATTTTTGTCATAATATGCAGGGAAGGCTACGATTGCTTCAATCTGTGCTGTTTAGTCCACAGCTTTAAGGCTAGAGCGTAGAGGGTTATTTATGCACAGGATCGTTAATGGAAATGTTACTTATTTAAGGTATGAATAGATGATGATTGACTTCCTTTTGCCTCTATTATGGAATGGTATAAAGATGCTACTATAGATAAGATAGAGAGTTGCCTTCAAATGCTTTGGTTTCTGGCGTTATTAGCAATAATAGAAGGAAACCACACCCTGCGTAACACCTGATGCTAGGGAGGTTTGGAGGGTGTGGGGAAAGTTTCTTTGTTAAAAGTTGATATAAGGGAGGATATTACTTGGCAACCCACAGTAAAATGGAGGTATGCTTCAAAAGGTTTTCAGGATGCAGGAAAAAACCATGGGGAGGAAGTTGTATGGTAACAGTTGGTGCGGTTCAAGCATAGGATTTCTAAGCACTCCATTTTATGACTCACTCTAGAGGGAAGATTGCAGACTCAAGATAGGTTAGCGGAGAAGAAGGTAATCACCGAGATGCATATTTATGCCACGCTGCTGCTGAAAATATGAAGTATCTCTTCTTTTATTGTACAGTTTAAAGAGCTTTGTGGATTACTCTTCTTAGAAGATGCAAGGGGATAAGGCCCGTTTTGGGAAGGATTCAAGACGTTGATTGGATGGGTTAAGAATCGTAAGGATTGTAGCATTGTAATTGACACAAGGAAGGTTTTGTTTGCTGCTGTAATTTATGATTTGTGAGAGGAAAGGAATAACAGATTATTTAGAAACTCTTCCTTGCCATCTGAGGGGGCAGATAAGGTGGAGGAAGCGACACAGTTTTCTGTTGTGGAAAAATGGAGGATAATGATATAAATAACGAATTGGTGTGTAAATTGATGCTGCCTGCCCATTTCTTTCAGATTAAGTGTACCGTGTACATGGCAGGCCCCTCAGTGTGATTGTTGGTTATTAAACATGGATGGGTTTTTTAGTGCTGAGAAGGGGGGCTAGGGGTTGATGGAAAATTCATTCCTGTGTACTGAAGAAAATTCATTATGTGATTTTGCTATTGGCTTCTAGACCGATTTGTTTTGTATAATGAATAGTCAATCAAATTTGGGACAGAGATGATTGTAAAGAGGAATGTTTGGTGGCTGATCGTGGCAAATATATGCAAATAATGCTAAGGAGATGTTAGGCAAAGAATGTTGATGCTCTGTGGAGGGTGAAAGGTTTTGTTGAAGAGATCTTGAAATTAAGGAAATGTTTTGATTTTCGGGTTTGTGAAAATGTAAATAGGCAGATTAATACCAATGGTACTCAAATTTGGGAGGAAAACTATCCTACAGAAGTTTTGGTCATTCTATGGGAAGATTTAGCTGGTTGAGCCTGTATTAGAATGTGTGATTTTCTTCATCTACCCACACAAAAAAAAAAAAAAAAAAAACAAAAACAAAACACCACTTGCAGAGTTTTTGGCTGTTTTGTACAGGTTTAGACATACAGAAGTCATCTATTCCTCAGTTTAGAAAAATTCAAGGGATATTTAGTAACTTAGAAAGTGTTTAAACATTCAATTTAGAAGCTTCTTCTTGTTTTATAGATTTTCTTCTCTTTTTTTTTTTTTTTTTGGTACATAGAAGTTATATGACAGCTGTTAATACGCAAAAAAGAAAAGAATGCAAGCCCTGTTATTAAATAAATATTCTAAAATTCTTCATCAACCTTTCAGAAGGGAAACAATAAATTAAAAATTCAATTACATTGGAATCAATAGACAAGTTAATGTAGGACAGTACTAGGATGATGTTATCTACAACACAAACATCATCACTGGCTGGAATGAAAACATGCTTACAAGATACAGGTTTAGTGGAATTGAAGGTAAAGGGATGTATTTTTTCTTAGAGTACTAATCAAAAAAATGATAGAAGAATTATGATCATGCTGGACAAAGTCCAGGTAAATCATCACTGGGTTCTGGAATTAATTACTTCAGCAGCTGAGTTCTTGCCACCTCAGGCATCAGAGCATAGTCCAGTTGTCATGTCTATGCTCAAAGACAGTTCAGTTGGGAATAAGGCCTTTCAAAAATAATAATAATAAGGCCTTTCAATTTTTCGAATTTTAGAAGGATAATGCTTAGTTTCTTTCTATTGTCTATGTGCAGGATTGTGAAAAAACTAAAAGCTTTGAAGAAAGAATTTAAGGTGTTGAATAAGATAATATACGCTGGTATCTCTCTTAAGGTAAAAAATAAAGGGTGCAACAGGATCACTTGCAGCAGCAAATTTGATTGTTTATGGGGAATTAGGAATTGGGAAAGCTTGACAGGGTGTGTGTTGGTAAACATGATAGGCCGGTTTTGAATGAAGAAAGGATAAGCAAAAGTCCAGATTAAATGGCTGCAGGAAGGGACAGTAACAATAGTTTCTGTAACCACTCTGTAAAGTCTAGATCAGCAAGGACTAAAATGTTGAGCTTCTACTTAGAGAATGGTGAGAAGGTGACAGATGGTACAAGAATTCAAGATTTTTAACTTCGAGAAAGGTGAGAAGGTAACAGATGGTAGTAGAATTAGAGTTTTAGGCTGTTTGTACAGCTTTGGATAATATAAAAGTCTATTTTGCGGCTGGTCAGCTTCCAAGTGAGGCTATTTATATGATAAGAATGTAATGGATTGTATATTATTTAAATAGTTGCAAAAAAAAAAAATAAAAAAATCACATCTTTCCCAAAAGAATCGAAGGAAAAAAATAAAATAAAAAAATTGAAGGATTTTGAGGTATATGAGGGGTCATTAGACAAGAAATGAGCAAGTCAGCTCCAAAATGGAAGGAAAAGGAACTAAAACGATCACACAAACACTTAAAAGTTAAAACACCAAACAACAGTACAGTGAAGAATTGTACAAATAATAATAATAATAATAATAATAATAAAAGAAAAAAAATAGCAGTAATAGTTAGAAGAAAAGTAGAAATAGCAGTACAATAAATGTCAATATGTCAATTTGTATCTAATAAGAATTTAATGACACTTGAAAGCTGAATGACACAAAAATGCACACAAGTTCCCATTTTTTTTTAAAAAAAAATCAATGAAACCAACCACCGTTACCCCAAACCCCCCTTTAATATCAACAAATGGGTATCCATGCTTCTCCATAAGCTGGAACCCGAGATCACTCATTAAAAAGTTTGGCAAAATGCCACTAAGCTACCATCCAACGGCAAACAATACACACAACTTATATAGCATTCCGCTACTATCACATAGCCATACAAATCATTTTTGTAATCTAACATAAGTCAAATTTCGATCAGAAGAAAAAAATAATTATTTTTGAGTCGCTGCAACTTTCCTTCTCTAATTACCTAGATTTTGGGATTAAACTGAATAAAATAATGAGACAGACACATGCAGTTAGAGTTGCACACCACTTTAGACATTTTTTCCCCCAAAATCCTACAAAGAATCAGCCATATTTTTCTCTCAATTCACGCTAACAAGCAAACCGTTTCACTCCAAACAGTATTAACACCAAACAGAATTAACATCTGATTCAAACTTAATTCTGGCGATTAACAAGTTATACCAAATGGCAAGGGACCCTACCACAGAAAGGGGAGGTTCAACTCTTGCTATCTCCTTGGGGCTACCCAAATAAGGTCTCCATGGTTCTCATAGGTCTTGATCCTAACTGGTCCATATGGTTTGTGGGGGTGTTACATGGGCACAGGGTTTGCCCATTCATCATCAAAAAAAAAAAAAAAAAAAAAAAAAAAAAAACCATGCATAAATATTTATGCGTGTAGATAGTCATATAATTCAACTAAGAAGAACATATGACACCAATTTTTTTTCCAGTATATAAAGCTGAACAAAAGATTAAACAATTCTTGATTTTAAAATGTCAAAAACAAAAAAAAAGTTTCAACTTTCAGAACAAGGGAAGAGAAGGGAGCTTACTACACGCAGAGAGAGAGAAGGCTCGTCGTCCTCGTTGGTATACGCTTTGTTTAAGGGTACTAAGCTTAGACAGACTGGAGACTGGAGACGGAAGGCCTCCCAGAGGGAGGAGAGAGTGGAGAGTGGAAGAGAGGAGAGAAACAGAGAATACCACTAAACCCAGAGTTGCAGTCTAATTGGAAACCATTAAATATGAATACAAGTGTACAAAATCACCTTTTAAATATTTCTTAGTCCAACTTGGAGTAACCAAATATCAATCTTCACACTCCTTTTTTGAAACTTCTATTCCCTAACAAAAGGAAACCACTTTGCGGCACGCACCAAAAAAACTGCGCGAAGGTCCGGCCTTCGCGGCTGATTGTATCATTCCTAATTTTTTGTTGGTCAAATAATAATTCTCATTTCATTTCAAATTACCTGTCCCCTTTGAAAAAATAAGTTTTTTTTAAAGAGATTTTATTAAATGCTTTCACATTAATACACATGTTTTAACATTCTAATTTTACTCTTAAGCATACAAAATATTGTAAAAAGATAAAATGCTCTTTCAAGGGTATTTTAGGAAATCAAATAAGAAAAGTTTTTAACTTTTTGAATGTGATAATAATTTTGAAACATCTCAAAATAAAAAGTAGACCACTTAAATTGAAACGAAGGGAGAAATAAATAATTGATAACTAAAAACGTCTGGTTCAGACTAGCTAGGTAGCTAGCTATCAATTAACATGAACCCAGCCGAAAATGTGATCTGAGCCACTCAACCAATTCCAATCCAATTATGAATTGTTATTTGTTTATTTTTTTTTCTAAATTTTCTAAGTATGAAAAAAAAATAATTAATTTTGAAGATTAATTCAATACTAAATCAATAATTTCTTTTAGTATAAACCATATATATATGTTTTTAATTATGAGAGATGAAGATACCCTTTGAAAAAACCTAGGTCCATATAAGATCTTATAAGTTATAAATAATGCTACAGTGTTGGGCTTCGGGCTTTAACTAAAAGCCTAGGCCTAGCCCAAGGGCATTCGTGCTAGGCTCGAGCTCGAGCTCGAGATTGGGCTAAGCTTCGAGTCGGTTTTCGAGTTGTCCATGGGCCTTGAGCTTTTGATGAGGCCTACCACCGACCTTGCCTGCTTTCTCCCTCGTACTGCCTTGAGGATGCTTTGAGAAGCATTAGGAACTTTAGTTGGTTTAAAGCTAAAAAGAATAGGGCTATTTGGAGAGTAACCCATTCTAGCTGGATTAGAATTGTAGATAGGGTTATTCCATCTATGGATAGGCTATTCTGGTGGTCAAAAATCATGGACAAGGTTATCCTAACTCCAAATCAAACTATTCCGATCCAGGTTGTCCTAATCTAGAATACTCCATTCCCATTCTTTAGCTGATTTGTTTTATTTATTTAGAATTGTAACAATTAATTTCTTGTGCTTGATTAAAAATTTTAATAAAAAAGAAAAAGAAAAAGAAAAGAAGAAGATAAAGTGAGTTAAAAAATATGATGAATTCTTCAGAACGCTTGCTCGAACTGTGGCTCATAGATGTTAGAAAAAGACTTACGTTTCCTCCATACTATGTTGTAGAGCTTATATGCCTACTTGACGAGCTTTTATGTCACTTATCAAAAGTAGGGTCATTCCCATCTCGATCAATGCAAGATGCACTTTGGCTTTCAAAGTATGCGTACGTGTATAGCTTTAAAACTTTTGAGGCATCCAAATGCCACCGTAAGAGTTACAATTGCCTTGTGCATCAGCGAGATTAATGTAAAGTTAGATAGGTTAGAGACAAGGGTACAACTTGATTTGAAACTCAATAAAAAGAAACGCCTAACTCAACACATTTCGCCCTATTTTTTAGGTTGTATAGGTTTAGATATATAAAATACGTCTATTCTTCGGCTGAGCTTCCAAGTGAGGCTGTTTATATGATAAGAACGTAACGTATTGTATATTACTTAAATAATTTCAATAATATTTCACGTTAAAAAAATAAAAATAAATAAAAAATAAATAAAAAGGAGGAAGGATTTTGTGGTGTATAAGGGGTTGTTAGATAAGTAATGAGCAAGTCAGCTACAAAATGAGAGGAAAAAAATAAAAGAACTAATAGGATAATAAAAATTTCACAACAGCACTAAGGCAGACAACTCACAGGGACGCTTAAAACATCAAACAAAGTATACTAAAGGATTTTATAATTTTTTTGAGAAAGGGTAGCAATAGAGGTTAACTAAGTTATAGTCTAATTGGAATTTACTTTAAAGAATATTCAAATCGAAGGAAATTACCTTTTAGCGACTGTTTTCCAAATTACTCCGCGATACCTTAATACCGAAAAGGAAAGTGAAGGGTATCCCCAATTCGCCCAAAAAGTCTGTTGTGTTTTTTTATTTTTCTTTCTTTTCGGGATTGAGTCCCTATCTCAATAAGCACGACTGCTTATCCTTTTCTTGGATTCCTTCCTTTTTCTTTTTTTTCTTTTTTTTTTTCCTTTTTTTTTTTAGGGTTAAGTGATAAGAACTACTCTGGATTATTTAAATTTATATTGGACATTAACTCAAGTGTGGGTGGACGGTTGATATGAACCCTAGGTGGAGCTCACCTATAAAAATCGGTTTAGAAAAGAAAGGTGTTTATGAGTTAATATATACATAATTAAACTTTTACTTGACTAATGTGGTGTATTAAGATTGAAACATACGGCTATATTTCCATAGTAAGTATCTATCCTAGCTCACTTAATCAATATTGACTCAATTGTAACTTTTTCCCTTTAGCATTTTTACTCAATTATTAGTATTCAATGAAATAGTGCAATGCCCATACACATGGGCAGAGCCAGGTGGGGGCCTTTGGGGGCACGTGCTCCCATTGGCTCAACCAAGGTTTTTTTTTTTTTTTTTGGAGAGAGATATTACTATTCGATGACTATTTTTCAACATAATACCAAAAAGAGGAAGATTGTAGTCATTTTAAAGTTTATTTATAATCAATTTGTAATAGGTTAACAAAAAGTCCTTTTTTTTGTATTAAATTGAAATATGAGTACTAAAAAGTAATTTTTTCAAAAAAAATGCTTTCTAGGGCTTTTAGTTCCCAGTTCCCAATTCCCACTTCACAGAATTATAGCACAGTGCCCCCATTGAAGATAAATCCTGACTCCACCCCTTCCCATTAGGGATGGCAATGGGTCGGGTCGGATGCGGGTCGGCACTACCTCATACCCGACCCGATCTTTAATCTCTTATACCCATACCCGACCCGATACCCGATGGGTATGAAGAATTAAACTCCATCTCCGATCCACCGTCTTCTTGAGCCATCCATGCCCAACCCGCCCATGCCCGACCACCCTATTGTGAGGATTTTTTTTCTCCAAATTCCATTTTTTTGCTACTTACACCTATTGTCACAACCCGGAAATAGGCTATGACGTGTCAATAGAGAGAAGAATAAATGAAATGAGGTTCAAGGATGGTTTATAATAAAAGTTATAGCTTTATAAAATATTTTTTTTAGAAAATCCGGCATGGTCCTGTCTGAAAATAGGACATACCAAGTTCTCGACAGTTTAAACCTGTTCAATTTAAAATCAAAATCAATCAACCATCCACACAGGTAATTAAAATAAGCTGGCATACTAGTTCCCACAGAGTCCTATTGTCAATACAGGCAGTATATAATACAATAAGTCGGTCTGAATAATATACAGGCTATAAAAATTTCAAAATGCATCTCCACACCATCCACAATGCCATGCTTATTCTAAGTTTGATGTAATGCCTCCTCATAAGAGTCATCCCTACTTTGCTCAAAGTCTGCAAAAGGGTTTTAAAAAAAATAGGCGTGAGTATAAACTCAGTAGAATACATTTTTCAAAGTTGTATATCAAGGTTTTAAAACCATTATAAACAAATAAGTAAGGTGAGATAACAAAAGGTTACATATCACAGTTTAAAATAGGTACAGGAGAGCCTGAAAATTAATCCTAACAATAATCCATCATATCTGGCAATCCATATCATCAGTCTTTCAAACTGAATAATCCTCCCCAGGTCATATGGGGCCCTCGCGCGCGGAAATAAGAGGAAACATGGCAAGACATCCCTATCTGGGACCGCAGTAACCTCAAGAGGAAACACAGCAAGACATCCCTACATGGGACCGCAGTAACCTCAATTCGGGCACATAACCCAGGACTATAGGATAGGAAGACACGGCACGACGTCCCGTTCCTTTGGGACCGCAGTAATCCTGTCTCCAGTAGCCCTCATCACCATATTCATATCATTACCACTTTTCTTTTCATTTATTAACTTCATAATTCCCACAAAACCCGGAAAATTATATATATTTTCCAAAAACCACATAGTAAGTTTATTCCTTGAAAACCACATAAGTAACTTCATAAATCATGATAATCATTTCCCAACCATTTTCCAAGTAATGGTTTCAAAAACATTTATATAAAAGTGACCCCTAAATAGTCAATAGCAAGAATTTAACAAATGGGTTTTCAAAATCAACCCATTGTTCCCCAAATCATGTGAGGGTATGTAAAATAACACAAATATAGTGAAATAGGGTATAAAACAAAACCCTAACTTCCCAAATCTATGAATTTTTAAGAAATTCAAACCCCAATCCCATGTAAACATGTATCACATCATGTAATCATGCAAAAACCCATGATAATATACCAAATCACGCATACAATGGTCTACAACCATGAAAAATGCACCTACCTCTCAAATGGTAGCTAGAAACGTGAATCTAAGGGTGCACATGCGTAGATCGAGGTGGAAATCACAAGATTGGAGCTCCGTGAGGTCGCGTGCTTCGCCGTCGGCCTCTCCTTTCTCCCCGCCACTCTCCTTCTCTTTCTCTCTCTTTCACTCTTCCTCTTGGCTGAGAAGAATGGGTAGAAACCCCTCAAGGGTCGTGTTTATAGAGGAGGTATAAGTGAGGGGCATAACAGTCTTTTTACCCCATAAAAATCTTGTTTTTCAGCAAAAATCGTGCGTTTTAGCCGACTATAATGAGTTATAGTCGACTAAAACTCCCCATAAATAGTATCATAACATTCTGCCTGACAATATAGTCGACTATAAGTTCCTATAGTCAGCTAAATTGCTCAACAGGCATAAAATAAATTCTGCCTGACAATATAGTCGACTATAAGTCCCTATAGTCAGCTAAATTATTCAGCATACAAAAAAAGAAGTATGTAGCTCATTCTACCTAACAATATAGTCAACTATAAATTCCTTTAGTCAACTAAATTGTTCAACATGCACAAAAAGAAGTGTGTGGCTCACCAAACTCTACTCTATCACTTTCCAACCCAAAATTCTTATCAATCAAACCTTGAGTCCTCACACCTATTACAAGTTATTCATATAATCATATACCAAGCTTATAAATGTTTTTAGCATCTAATATGATCTTGTTTAAATAAGATCATACCTAATATGATCACACAAATATTATACACAAACATAAGGATTAAAAAAAAAATATATATATATATATATATATAATGAGCCTTCTAATGGACTCCATAAGCCTATACCAAGATAGGTTTCAAATATTCATAAAACCATATATATATTTTATTGTAAAAATATCGGGTCGGGTCGGGTCTCGGGTATTTTCTTGTTGGGATCCATGCCCGACCCGTGCCCGAATTTTTTCAAGAATTTATACCCATACCCATACCCGACCCGATACCCGAAAAATAAAAAAAAATACCCGCCCATTCGGATATGGATCGAGTCGGGACCCTATGGATCAGGGCGAAATTGCCATCCCTACTGCCCATACATAATACTAAATTTACTTTCATTTGTTCCCCAAGAATTTGGTAATTTGTGAAAAGAAAGAAACCCAGATGGAGAGATCCCACTCCAGTCATTTGCAACAACAATATATGTCCATTGCAGCTCTGAGGACACCCAGTAAGGCTACATAACTGGAGACTTAATTCAGCTTTGGAATTGGATGCATCAGGTAAAACAACATATTCAAAAAATTTACTGCTTTCTTCTTCTCCACAAGGCCAACTGCCCTTCTTGAAGCCACAAATCTCGACACCGACTATAAATTCAAGAATATTCTAATACTTACACAATAACTTAAAATCCGTACACCATAAACTACAAAGAATCATCCATATTTATCTTTTTATTCATACAAGAAAGAACATATGCTACCAATATTTTCTCCAGTATATAAAGTTGAGCAAAAGATTAAACTATTCTTGAGATTAAACTATTTGGCATCGCCACTGGTTGCCTGAGGGTCCTTTATTCTCTAGATTCTCTCCTCCAACGGATGCAAGGAATTTTAATGCTTCTGTTGCAGATTTTATTGACTCTTAACATTGGTCTTTACCAAACCGGGTTGTTGATTTTCCTCATCTTAGTGCTGAAATTCTGAGTACTACTCTTCCTGAGTCCCCAACAGCAGATCATTTTAAAGATGCTTACTCTTTTTTGCGGCAATCTCATAATCATGTTCTATGGGGTAAGCAAATCTGCCAGAAATATATTCCTCCAAGAAGATCTCTCTTGTTTTTACGGCTTTATTACAATAAACTCCCCACTGATCGATGATAATCTGAAGGCCCGAGGCATGACTATTGTTTCTTGTTGTGGTCTTTGCACTATCCCTTCTATCTCTGAGGATGCTTGGCATCTCTTTTTTTACTGTTACTTTGCAAGGCAGCTTTGGCAATGGATACACTCTTTTTTCAATAAGCTTAGTTGTCCACTCTTCAGTTTCTTCTTGCTTAAGACACTTTCTCAAGCATTCTTCCGGTTCACAACTTACTGATGTCTGGCGCTTAGCTATTATTAGCACCCTTTGGATGATCTGGAAAGCACACAATGACCTTAAGTTTGAGAACAAATGTACCTCATTTCATCAGGCCACTTGTAACATTGTTGCATGGATTAGAGTATTAGACATGGGAGTAGATTCATTTCCTCTTGTATGGGGTACTCTGTTTTGGATTTACAAATTCTCAAGTCTCTATCATTGGCTGGGATTCCAAGAAAAGCTCGAAAAATCATTCCTGTTCATTGGATTCCCCCTCCTAATTGGGCTAGAGTAAATACTGGTGGTATCCGGGTCCTTCAGCTACTGGTGGTATCTTCAGGAATTATAGGGGTTTTGTGCAAGGTCTCTTTGGCTTGAGCTTAGGTACTCATTCAGCCTTTTTTGCAGAACTTATGGGAGTTATTTTAGCTGTGCGCTTTGCTTAGGATAATGGTTGGCATAACTTATGGATTGAATGTGATTCCACTTCTGTTATATCTTGTCTTTGCAATTAGAGTTATTGGCCTCCTTAGTCTCTGATTAATAAATGGAGGAACTGTTTGTTGACTATTCAAAAGATGAAGGTGGATTTTTCCTATGTATATCGAGAGGGAATTGTGTTGCGGATAAAGTGGCTAATCATGCTATTTCTTGTGCCCAACTTACTTGGTGGTCTAATGATCCAGGTTTTGCAGCGAAAGAAGTAGAAAGAGATATGCTTAGCTTGCCATTCTATAGATTTACCTCTTAAATTTGGCTTGTTATCTATGTGAGCTGGATTATAACATTTTTAAGCCATCAAGACCAGACAATATTCCTTTTATTTTTTTTCTTTGTATTGCTATTTATTTTATTTCAATTAATAATATAGGCTAATAGCACATGATTTGGACCTCCCTTGGGTGCCAACCTAGTTGGGATCCTTGGTTACTTTATGATGCTTGATGCCCTCTTTCTTGGGGAAAATTTTTTAAATAAAATAAAATAGAGAGAGAGAGAGAGAATTTTGAGAAGCACCTCACAGAGAGAAAGTTTGGCCACCCTTCTAGCACAAAGGCACCAAGAAAAGCCAAGCATCCCGATCAATTCGAAGAAGAAGAAGTAAGCAAGAGAATGGTTAACCACGAAATTCCGAGTTACAGTCTAATTGGAATTTACTAGTGCGTACCCATTTTTTAATCCCCCCTCAAAATTTCCTTTTCCTACCCCTACTTCGTCTCTGAAACACGGCGACTAGTCTGGCCAAAGACTTGGGAGTTGGATACCCTCGTTTGACCAAAAAATGAATAAATATATAAAAATTGAAATTACATTTTAAAAAATTCAAATTGATGGAAATTACCTTTTAGCGACTGTTTTCCAATTACTCCGCAATATCGTAATATCAAAACGGAAAGTGAAGTGTACTGCCCAAAAAGTCTTTTTTTTTTTTTTGGAAAATACTTTTTCATCCATATTCTCTCACCCATCCATATGTGGCAGTTTCTCCTTATTCCATACTGGTCTCTACGTGTTTGCTTTGCTTTCACCTATACACTTTCAACACATAAGATGGGTGGGTAAAAAGTAGGTGGCAAAAGATGGGTAAAGTAGCATTTTCCTTTTTTTTTTTCCTTTCTTCATGAACTGATTCCCTACCTCAAGAAGGATGCGCAACATCTTATCTTTTTCTTGAATTTTCTTTGGGTTAAGTAATATTAGTTACAGTTATGTTCTTATCAGAACATGTTGATATAAATTATATTAATACCATATATTAGGGGTTGTATCCCTTGTATTGGTCCAATATACCTCATATTCCCTTAATGCACAAAGTACAACTCTCAATACGAGTGTTAATATAAGTTATATCAGTGCATGCTTACCTGATCATCATCCATATTAGTTAAATTTATGTCGAACATTAACTTAAGTTTGGTGGACGATTGCTATGAACCCTAGGTGGAGCTCACTTATAGAAATAGGTTTACAAAAGAAAGGTGTTTAAGAGTTAATATATGCATGCATAGTTAAATCAATAGTTAACTAATGTGGTGTATCAAGATCGTAACAAAATGCTACACTTCCATAGTCAGCTTCCACGATATATAGCTCACTCTATCAATATTGACTTGATTGTAGTCTTTTCCCTTTAGCAGCTTCACCCCTTTTGTGGATGACAAACCCATTGATAGAACTCATCTTTGAAAATCGACTTACAATGGGAGAATGTCCAAGAGTTAATCTATAAACAATCAAGCTCATACTTAACTGATACGAGGCATTAAGATCATAACAAGGTTAATCTTTACCTCCTTATAATCAATAGGTGGTGGTATGAATGATTGGTAATGTTAAATGGCAGTGATGGTTGTGTATGAGGAGGTGGTGCATTTGTGCTAATTGGTAAGTGTGATGTGGATGAGTTATTTGATCCAAATCACATTTTTTTCAATCCACCCTTGGAATAAGAATCCTGGAATAAAAATCATAAAATATACAAAATCAAAGTATCTCATTCCTACCCAAGAGAGAAGGGAGGATGAGGGTGGGTTTGTCACAAAGAGTATCGATCTCATTCCCACATAGCCTCATTTCATTCCCAATCCTGGACAAGAATTCATATTAGGGACCGGCTATTGCAACCTCCAAACTGATAAGTTGACCCCCATATTTTTTAAGAGTGAGGCTATTGTCACCACATAAAGTACTCAAAGCCCCCTATTAGTTTATATTTTTTGAGGTTTTATGAAAAATATAAAATATTTTTAGGAAAATTAATAGTATTGCTCATTAAAAAACATCATTCTAAACAACATTGTAGAAGAAATTTTTTCCAAAATCTATCATTTAAGCAGACTTTTTGGCCATTTACAATCTCTATTTCATTTTTCTGAAAAATTGCCAAAAAGTCTACTTAAATGATAGATTTTGGAAAAACTCTCTTCTACAAAGTTGTCCGAAATGATGTTTTCTAGTAGACTATGTGATTTCTTTTCATAAATTTTTTTTATGTTTTTCATAAAATCTTAAAAATGTAAATTAAATTGGGGGCTTAGAGTATTTTATGTGGTGGCAATAGCCTGACCCATTTTTTAATTAGAAAAATTATTATAGAAAACTACCAAAAAGGGCTTAAGTACCCCCCACCCATCCCCTCTCCCACAAGTCCAGCAACTCTCTCCGGCACCCCACCCCACCAGCAACGACGAGGGTAGCCCTCCCTCCCGTCGGCAGCCCTCTTCTTCTCTTTCTTTCTTTTTTTTTTCCCCTCCTGTCGGCAACCCTCTTTTTTTTCTTTCCTTTTCTTTCTCTTCCCTCCCATCACTGGAAAAAATGGAGGTTTTGGCTTGCCAGCCCTCCCTCCCATCGGCAGTCCTCTTCTTCTCTTCTTCTTTTTTTTTTTTTCTTTCCTTTTCTTTTCCTTTTCTTCTCCTCTTCCCTCCTATCGTCTGCCCTCTTTTTTTTCTTTCCTTTTCTTTCTCTTCCTTCACGTCATCGGAAAAAATGGAGGTTTTGAAAAAAAAAACCTCCCCTGCCGAAAAACACACAGATCTTACTAGCATAGGAGAAAAAAAAAAACAAAAAAAAAAAAAAAAAAAAAAAAGAAAGAAGAAAGAAAGAAAGAAAGAAAGAAAGAAGAGGAGAAGAAGAGAGAAGAGGAAGAACCTCCCTTGCCGAAAAAAATGGAGGTTTTGAAAAAAAAACCTCCCCCCATAGATCTGACGAAAAAAAAAAAAAGAAGGAAAGAAAGAAAGAAAAAAAGAAAGAAAGAAGAGAGAAAAAGAAGAGAAGGCAGGTGAAGAGTTCTCACTAGTCGTCCTTCTTCGCCAGTGGGTTCTTCCAAATCCTTGTGTAGGGGAGTGGAGTGGGTGAGAAGGGTTAGAGGTTATTAGGAAGGAGGGGTATTTTAGTCTTTCCGTGGAGTGGGTATGTAAATTGGGGGGGTGAGGAAATCGCGCGCGCGGGGGGAGGTGGGGGGGTTGGGGGAAGAAATAATTTTGGGGGTTGCAATAGCCGCTCCCTTCCTATTAAAATTGCTGCTATCATAAATGGATATATCCCACGGCCCACCGATAATGATACAGATATACTCTACTTTAAACAAGTTAGGTTGCGTTGCCCAAACTGACTGACCACCCATGCCCAGATGGCCATATTTGACTTCAAATTTGGGCAACACTAAATTGTCCAAAGCCAGTCCATTCTTAGGCAACATCTTTCGGATTGCCACCCCTTGCCAAAAGGATATTGATCGAAAACAGGGATCATTTAAATCTTTCACTCCACATTTTATTAGGCATGAAAAGTACTCAAGTAGGAAGTGCATATAGATATCATTCATCTCATATAAATTTATTGTTCAAAAACAAAGGAAAGTGATCATATATCTAGAATGCCACTCTCAGGGCACAAACCATCTTATAATTATCCCATACATGTCTTCATAATCTAGCAAAAAATGGGAAACAATCCCATGCATCTCATATGAACAAAAAAAAAAAACAATACTCTCACGTACTGCACCTGTTTAAAATTGCTCCACGACCTAATAATCAATTGGACGCCGGTACCAGTGGAGCTCTTCATTGGTATGTACCTTGAAGCTGGGTTGAATCCAAGTGCAATGCTTCTTTTCTGTGGTGTTATAACAGTTCTCATTGCAGTAACCAATCCCGAATGAATGAAACTTGCCTGACACAAGAGAATAGAATACACAATTGTTGCTGCTGAACCTTGGAAGATATATTTTGTTTCCCATTCCAAGAACTTCCATTGCTGCACTTGTTACTGAAAATGATGTGGTCGCACTCAAAAACAACATATTATCTTCAGTGGTGCTTAATTTCTTCCAAGCCATCACCGAATGATCAAGCCTGAAAACCTCTAACAATTTTTGTACTTGACACTCAAATACTGACACCAACTCCCCATTGCACTCAGCCAAATAGTTTCTCCTGATCGAAACACAGGGTTGTTTGGGCCTGGCAAGAACAGTCCAAGCACATTCATCTTCTTGTTTGGGGTCAAAAATTCCCAAGTTCCCATCTTCACCCAGACAATAGAAAACACCATCGTAAAAAACTGGATTACCATAGAACGGCTGGAACATTAAAATGTTCTCAACAATACATTCATGCCAAGTACTTTCCCCATGACGAATGAAGTTAAAACAAGTTTTTTCTGGTAAGTCACTGACTATACCAAAAACTATACAGTCTGCTAATGTAGGAAGAGACGAGAAAGCAATAACTTTGAATCTATATTTGAAACGTAAATCAGGAAGATCAATTCTTTCCTTTGTGAAAGGGTTGAAGAAGAACATTGCATGTTTGCCTTGAGACAGAAGCAACCAACCATCTTTTGAGTAGCGTATTGTTGCACTGGCTATTTCTGGGACCTCCATGATATATGTGGTGTTGTATATAGGGTGATAAAAATTGCACATTGAGTGGTCACGTCCAGAAAACATAAGCATAGGAGATTGAATCATAGCCGAAAATGTGATAGAAGGTTGGATCAACTGGACCGGGGAAGGGACTTTAGAGGGAACTGATTGCCATGCACGGCAAACCGCATGAAAAAAACTAAGGTCTCTACCAAAAAGCCGTGTTTTAATCAAATTAAGAATATCACTTGGAAGATCAGACCAGGATCTCTCTCCAGCTTCCTCCATTGTCATTGTTGTCTTCTCCCCTGCAAGTCACTAAAGATCTTCAATAAGTAAAGAAGCCTAAAAGGAAGTTTTGACAGCTGTTAATACAGGAAAAAAAAAAAAAAAAAAAAAAAAAAGGAAAAGAAAATAAAAAAGAATGCAAGCCCTGTTAGCAAACTAAGTATTCTAAAATTCTCCATCAACCTTCAGAAGTGGAAAAAATAAATTAAAAATTCAATGACATTGGAGTCAATAGACAAGTTGATGTAGAACAGTACAAGGAATGTTATCTACAATCAGTTATGGTTGACAAGTAATGAAGACTACTCGTATTTTGAGACAGAAGTACTCCTTTCAACTAAAAATATTTATAAAAAAAAATGGGGAAAATTTTGCTTGCTAAGTAATGCAATAAAAATTGTTTCGAGGGGAACTTGAGATCACTTTATATTGTACACGTTTGGGAAAAAAAATAATTAAAATTATATATATATATATATACAGACAGCCAAAAAAAAAAGAGACAGATTTCTCCTCATCATTGAACATCATTTTTTGGTAACACAACCATCATTTACTCTGTAGAATAATCTCTTCATCTCAACTTAGGGAACAAAATGATCATCTCGATCAATGTGTGCTATAGTAAAGGGAAATGAACAATCCACTCCAAAGGCAACTTGAGTTCTTTGCTAGGTGATGTTGGATAAAAGATGTAGGCTTTTTTTAGGCCTAAAGAAGCACAAATACGGACACGATAAGGATACACCATTTCAGAAATTCTAAAAAAATGTAGGATATACGATTATACGATGGGATACAATATATATATATATATATATATATATATATATATATATATATATATATATATATATTTGGTCTAAAACATCAATGATAAAGATTTATATAAATTAAAATTTTTTTAAAAAAAAACATCTACAAAATTAGCTAATATGCAAGAATAAATTACCAAAGAACACATCTTTAGACATCAGCCATGTTCATCATTCCTAAAAACACCCCCAAAATAGCATCAACATAACAAAATAATCATCCAACCATTCGTGTAAGAGAAATGAAAAATGGACATCAATACATCATCAATGATATCCATCTTTCATTTCAACACACACAGAGATTCATTTAAATTTTCAACTTTTAAGTTGCCTCAACTCGAACAACTTAACAAGTAATATCATCATCATCATTGTCATCTCCTTCGTCAGTGAAAAGCACAACCTTCATATCCAATTCATCCAGCAAGAGATTTGCAATCTCAAATATTCTATAAACTTCAAATGGATCAAAAGCATCTCCTCCAACAACCTACATCGTGTTGGATCGTCTGAACATATCCCTTGCATATCCAAGGAGTATCCGAGGCATAACCGATAACATGGCATTGTCTGTTACTATTGAGATACATTAGGATAGTTTCCTAAGTGTATCAGTCTCCGATACGGATACAGTACAAATTCTTTGGGGTTTTAGAGTACCGTGCTTCATTCTATATTTTCCAATAATTATGCTCTACTTTGTCTAATACTAAACTAAATGATAAATACTATACAACATCTTAATATTTTCACTTAGAATGCCATCCGAAAATAATCAAATTGGTATCCCACATTCAACTAAAATTTGATGTGTAATGTCACATAAAGCAATAAATAGTAAATCATCAATTGCTAAACTAAAAGCCTCACAGTTAACATCTACATAAACAGAAATTTAAACCATTCAAACCACCATACACACATTCACGCTTTTGTATCCCTGTTACAATATCTACTTTCACTTCCACTCCACAATGTAGGCATTTAGGAAAAAAGCCTCGTTTCATAATATATTTTCTGGATAATTAGAATTATAAAATTAGGTTTCTGGGGTATAATGATACTTAAATAGGATTCATCTTTATCTTGAATTTTGTTAATTCAAGATGATATATTTGTACCTTCAATACTACGTAAAATACACTAAAATTGTTTGATTTCCATTTGAACACCTAAATGCTGATTCAAACTTAAACATACCAATCAACTACTATGATCAAAGTCACAAAGCACTCCATTGAAAACAATAATACATATGCTTAAAAATACTTACATAGACAATTTTTTTTTTGTTTGTTATCGCCTCACGGTGTCCAGACCTTTTGCCCAACTATTCCCTGATCTCAAGCAAGGCCATTGCCCACTTGGGAGCGTAATCCACCAGGACCCACCAGGTAGGTGATTGGTCCCTTTGGAGTACAAGGAGTCGAAACGAGTACACATAAATACAAACACATGCACAATAAACTTTGCAATCATTACAAATCAATCAATGTTGCAGCTGGTGTCAAGATCACCCAAGCTAAGGAATAGACCAGCCAGTTCCGAAAAGAAAAAAAGGAAGCCCTAGAGTGGGTTCTAAAGCAGCCTTCCCGAAATCTCAAGATTCAAAACATAAAAATTTAAAATTAAAAAAAAAAAAATTCACGTACCCATAAACTACATAGCATCAGCAATATCGTCTTCCTACTTCAATTCATGCCACCAAAAAGTATTAAAATATGATTCAAACTCAAATCCACTAACGGTTTTATAAAATTTAATCAAAACCACCCTCTACAATTCAGAAATCTTCAACAAGAAATATTATTAAAACACTGCAACTATCTGATCTACACACACGTGTGAAATATAAATTCAAAACAAGAAGAATATATGCCACAAAATATCCTCTCTTTTCTCCAGCATATAAAGCTAAATGGAATGTTAAATCTTTCAAAATATAAACCAAAGGAAAAGCTTTAGACCTACCTCAGAGGCTCAGAGCGAGCGAGCGAGCGAGAGAGAGAGAGAGGAGTCCGTCTCTTCTTCCGTGTGTGACAGAACGAGTTTACGGCGGAGTAATTACTGCGGAGTAAATACGAATATATATTGCCCTTACCAGTTTCCTATTCCTACTGCCCATCTACTTCTGCTAACCATAAAGATAAAAGACAAGCGTGCCCTTTGTTTTGAGGAACAAAAATTTGTAATTCCAGCTTATGTCCCTTCTCCCCAAAACACAATACGACTTCCTCGCCCTCACCCTCACGATTGTTCTTCTCCAGCCCTCTTCAACGGACATCGCCATCCTTCAACTCACCGGCGACGAAAGCAGCAGCCCTCCTCGACTCCCTCGACGGTCTGGTGAGGGGGTGTTCCGCTTCAGATCCGTTTGCTGACGACGTGCCGGAGATGCAGAGGGAGAAGATGGAGAGGACTCGTCGGCAAAGCACCTCCATGGATGCCGGACGGAGCTTCATCATCGCTTTCTGTTGTATGGGATTGTATGTAGTGGTATGAGATTAATTATTTTTCCCTTATAATTATTGATTTTTTGTGGGTTTTGTTTTTGTTTTTATTTTTATTTTTATTTTTATTTTTATTTTTTCCAATTTAGACGGTGAATTGAATTTGGCTACAAAAAGGAGCCATTTTTTCTTCTGGGATTTCTGGAGGGAGATGTCAATTGTGTTCATGTCGCAATAATTTAGATCGAAAAGCCACATCTTTTTTTCTTGTTGGAGACACTGGATCTGCATTCTGTGGTTGTAAAGTGCTTGAATTTTGCTTATATCAATACTATATATATTTCCATTTCTGACTCTGTTTTTTTCCTCTGACATTGATGAAATTCTTTACAAGGCTCCAAAGATAAATTGGGACAAGTACGTATTTTATTGATTTGTTCTTATTGATTGTTGCTGTAAATTGATAAATATTGGTTACGTTTTGGAATAATGGAAATGGGTTTGTTTTTTCCTTTAAAAAAAAAAAAAATCTTGCTTTGGCAGTCCGTTTGTTTGCCGAGAAATAGTAGAGAGGAAATGAAAACGTGGTAAATTTGGCTGTTGTGAATAGATAAAGGAAGAGGGGCACTGGTTGTGGATCTCACCGGAGGAGGAGAAATCATGGTGGTGAGGAGGTGTTTGCTAGGTGGGTATTGGTTGTAAAAGAGTGATCGATAATGTTGGAATTTCATCCATTTGGGAATCAGTTTCCTGACCCAACCAAACTTGGGAATAGGAATGTAAGAGGGAATCCTACTTTTCATTACTGCGAACCAAATGTGGGAATGGGTATCAATACCCTGCATTCCCGTTCCCAAGTAATGCCCCCATTCCCAGGACTCACATTCCCATTTACCGAACCAAACACCGCCTAAAAGGAGAAGGTTTCGCTCCATGGGTTTCGTCCAAAACGACCGCCCAATTCTACACAAAATGGCATGGCTTTGTTTGGTTTCTTCCCCCACACAAACGAGAGGCGCGTGCCTTCACACGATTTCGTTTCCCTCCCATGATGCGTGAAACGACGTCGTTTTTCTGCAAATCATTAGGTTTAAGCACGTTGTTGCTTTCTCGTGCTCCTCTGCAATCCGACCCATCCTCCCATGCCAATGACCTGCGATGACCTCATCTACTGATTTTTCTTGCTTTTTCCCATACCCATATGAGTTTTCCTTGCTTTTCACCATACAAACGTCTCAGCTTTTTTCTTCTTTCCGATTGAACAACTTCGTGGTGAAGGGAGGTGATTCATGGAGTGAGGCGGTGTGTGCAAATCTGCGTGAAGGGAGGTGATTCACCGAGTCACATTTTTTAAAGCATCTATAGATGCAAAGTCGCTTGTGGAAATCACGGGATAAATCACCTTTGGTTGTTAAGTTTCACCAACCAGATTTTACTGGTGAGTTTCATTTGGCTGGGCTTCCAAGACAAGTTGGATTTCTTTGAATCTGAGTTCGATTTTGTCAATTGGGGTTTCATATCTACTGTAAATCTTATGTTTATTTTTGGGTTTAGGTGATTTGAAGGAAAGGAGGTAGATTTTGAAGAAACCCATTTGCTCTCTCTTTCTTTTTCTCTCTCTGATCATAAGAACACAGGTGAGCTTTTCTTCTCCTCTGGTTTATTTTTGTTTCTATTTTTATTATTTTTTCAGGTTTTATTTTTATCCATGACTTGTCCTTCTTCATTTTTAATTGATTGCCTTCCATTTTATGTTCAATTCCATTTTCAGGTTTTCAATTCATCTTTGAACCTTCTTGGACTCCAGGTATGCCTCTCTTTTTCGGTGTGTGGTTTGTGATTGTTGTTGGGATTTCCTCTTATATATTTATATTTGTATGAGGAGTAGTGTTTGATTTCACATTTTTTTTTAAATGAGTACAGGGATGCAGGAGTTCTCAAATTCGTTGCTCAAAGTTAATCAACTCAAGGCTTTAGGTACAATGGTTGTAAATTTAATCTATTGATTGCTTTACATTCTGTTTGGTTTCTTAGAAAATAAATAAATTTGAAAACTTCTCGTCTTGTCATTTTGATTTGAACACCCTTCTTTCTTATGAACCTTGAAGTGTATTTTGTCATTCTTTCTATTACATTGTTCTTATTTTCGGTTTATTTATTTTCAGCAGGTTTTTTCTCTTAGAACGCCTACTGTGTCACCTGTTAAAAGAGTTGGAAAGTAAGCCAAGGAATGGATTTCATTGATTGATGATCTAGATACATACAGTAAGTGAAATTTAATTTGTTGATAAATCCATGTTTTAGTTGATTAATTGTCTTTGATAATTTCATGATTTGATCATTCTTGCCTACCAACATTTTCGTTTCAGATTGGTCGATTGTAAATCTATATACTTGGGCCTGTTACATAAATGGATTGATTTCTTTATAGGGTGTATGTATGTAAATTTGTCAATCAAATGACTCTTCTGGTTTTTGCTATCCAGGGAATTGCTAATTTCTGCATCTGGGTTTGTGAATTTGAGTCAAATGGTGTAACTTTTTGTACTTGAATTTTGTGGAGAAAAAGGAGACTCGACCAATTTTGGGTAGATGAAAGTACACAATAAGAGGTTCTGATTTGATGCTTTGATTAATGCTTGTGGGTGTTGTCTGATCTCTTTTATGGAGTGGATTTCTGTGTCTGGGGTTTCAGTTTTGTAGAGTTAGGTTCTTATTTTTCTTTTGAGATTGGGGGGGGGGGGGGGGATTTTCTCCCTCAAAACCTTTGTTGCTAAAAGTTGCTCGAAATGGGTTCTATGCATATAGGTATCCTTTTCAAATTGTCAAGTTGAGGTTCTTGTCTCTTTAACCAAGTGAGTTATGCTTTGAAGGAGCTCTAGGACGCAGCTGATAAAATTGAAAGTATTGTTTTTCCTATTAATTTATTTTATGAATTTCCGTTGGGAAATTTGGGATTCAATGGGGTTCTGAATTCCCTTTCATTTTCTTATGGGTTGTTAGTAACCGTAATCAGACGTTCGGGTGATCTTTTGCCAATTTGTCTTTAGTGCTCCGTTTGGTTGCTGAGACATCTTAGGAAAAGAGAAGAAACGGAAATCAGGGATTCTTGAAATTTTGAATTTTGGTTTTTTTTTTTTCTTATGGCTTCTTGGAAACGAAACGTAGGGTAATGTTTTCCTATGACGGATCTAATTTTAATTTGTGTGAATTTCGGGGTGTGGTGGTTTGTGTTGATGCTGATTTATTGTGAGATTATGGGTTTTTTGTGTAATGGCGTGGCTAATGTATTTGGGGTCCTTTGGTTGTAATTCGGGTGGATCTAGGTTTATGTGTTTAGATCTGTTGTTACCTTTGGTTGTTGAGAAAAGGTGGGAAAGGGAAACAAACTAACACTCTGCTTGGTTACTGAAAAAGAAAAAAATTGAGGGAAGCAGAGAAAATGTTTAGAGATGATTGATTAAGGAACCCATTTTTAAGAATGTTGCTTTTCTTGTTATTTCCAAGAACCTAATGGTAGCTAAGACTTTGAATCTTGTTTTTTAGTGATACAATAGGCAAAAAAGGCTCTATTCGTTTGAGTAAAATGGAACTATTTGGCTTTAGAGGAATGGGTTTTTACTAAGTATAAGATCCAATGATTCATTTAATGATTTAAGGGTAAATTGCACTTAATGGTCCAGAGTTTGGGTTATATTTCACTTAAGGGTCTAGAATTTCAATTGCGTCAATTTGGTACCCAAAGTATTAGTTGGGTTTCAATTAGGGGTCCATCGTTAGAAACCATTTGTTGATTAAATGGAATTGCTTCTAATTTTGCACATGCCGTGCAGGTGACCAATTTGAAATTACATTATCCCCATTTTGCCCTCCCCTACTCACTACTTCGGCCAACTCCACCCATGAACTCCCCACATTCCCACCGTTGCCGATTGGTTTAAAACCCAACCATCAACTATTTGTACCATCTTAGGCGAAGCAAAGAGACACCGTCACCGACTGATTTACCACTATATTAGTGGCATGCCATCTCACCAGTGCAACTCGGATCAACCTTGTAAATCAAACCAAACACTGCCTCACCTAAACGATTTCGTCGTCTCTATCTCCCTCTCCCTCTCCCTCTATCCTCTCCCCTCCCTCTCATTGTGACGAAGCCCCTTACCAGACATAAAAATTCACAACATGAAAATTCACAAGGAGCACAAAGGCATGGATTCCCTTCCAAATTAATTCCCCTTCTCTACTATCTACCAGGAAGCACAAAGGCGCGGAGAAAAAAGGAAAAAAAATTGCTTGTGGTGTGGCTTGTGCGAGAAGGTCGCCGACGGTGAGTGTTGTGTGGCTCGCGCGAGAAGGTCACCAACGATGAGTGTCAGATCCGCCAGAATGTTGCCGAATGGAGAGACTCTTGTTGCGGCAGCACGACCTTTATCGGCTGGGATGAAGATGGAGAGGCTTACGTGGTTAGGGTTTGGAGAAAAAACAAAACAAAACAAAACAACACCAGATCTGAAAAATGGATGGGTCTAGTAAGGGGCTTTGTTGCCGGTAAGGGACTTTGTCGTCTCTTTCCTCTCTTTTTGTTTTTATTTTTTTTTAATTTTTTTTTTCCATCTGCTCTGTTTAAAGGCAACCATGGCCGTCGTCCGCCGCCATCGTTCTCCCCCTTTTGATCTCCTCATCCTCAACGGCAACCCCATCATCATAAACCCCTTAATTGAAGCCCTCAAAACCGCCCTTTTTTCCCAGGAAAAAACACAAAAAAGCAAGACGGCAGGAGCCCCTTACTAGACGAAGGAAAGAGAAGAAGAGGGAAGAGAGGAAAGAGAACAAAGACGAGAGGAGAGAGAATGGCGTGGGTTTGCTAAGTAATCTTGGGTGTGAACGACTTCGTTTTTTTGGGGGCATTAAAGTCATTTTAGAGATGCCGTTAACGACCGTCTCTATTTTTGGTCAACACTGATTTTGGGTACCAAATTGACACAATTGAAATTCTGGACCCTTAAGTGAAACTTACCCCAAACTTTGGACCCTTAAGTGCAATTTACCCATGATTTAATCATTTCGTTAGTTCTCTTGAGAACAAATTGGTTCGTGCGTGCGACTGGTAAGGGTTGGGGGGGGGGCTACTGTTTGTCAATGTAGACTACATGGGTTATGTGCTCCTACAGGAGAGTTGGTTGATATTTGAATTTGCATGTTGATTTAGGATTTGGTTTTCATTATGTTTGCAACTGCATGGATTTGATTTGAAGTACACAATCTGTGTTTTTTTTTTTAAAGTGAAATTTGAGAGATATTTTTGGAGAAAGGTTTGATTGTCTTGTTTCGAGGGAGTTGCATACTACAGTGTTACTTTGAATCTTTTGGTTTTAATCACGCTTAATTGCAATTGCAGGCCACTGTAGGACCTTGTACCATTTCAAAACCTCGAAGTTGGAATCTCGTTGAGCAAAGCAAATGGACAAGGTTCGTGCGTGTTTTTCTCCCTACTTTCATGTCTGGTTTTATTTTCTCACATTGTCTGGTTGAACTTGGTTTGATAATCTGCTGCCTTATTACCTTCTTGGTATGCATGCTACAAAGGGTCTCCAAGGTTGGTTTCTTTAAAGATATTCCTACAACTAGAAATGATTAGACTGGAAGTTCATTGTATCCTTAACTCATTGATGACTGAAGATGTACATGCAACGTTTGGAACTGCTTTGACTTACTTGAAGATTTTTCATGAGCTATTGATTCTAGCATAAGGACTGTAGTGTGTCCTAGGATTTGATTGACAGTGAGATGGGGCTCCATTTTAGTTGCTTAGAACAAAGCCCGACTTTTACTAATCCATCAATGTTTTAACTTTATATAATAAGGTTTATGCAATAGTTGTCATTTTATAAGTTTCTATTTTAGTCTGAATTATTGTTTTAAGTTTGATTCACGCTGCCTACGGTTGAGAAAACCTTGGTTCTAAACAACTATATAACTATTTTATATTAACAAATAACAATTCTGTTTATTTATTTATAGTTTTGGGAAGGAAATTTCACATTTTTGCTCAGCCATGTGTAGTTAATTGCCATCCTAAATACCATTTGCTGATTCTTAGCAACCACAAAACATTCAAATGTGAGGTCTACAGTCTACTTAGGCATTTGTTCGGTTGGGCTGATAACATTTAGCCTGACAGATACATTAACAGATTGCTTGATAATCTTATTATATCTATAACTCTAGAATTTTGATTATGTTATGTGAATTATAATCTCCCATGATCATCTTTGATTTGTTATCCTTAGTGTATGTCAACATTTCCTTTATTTCTTGAAAGTATACATTTCATTTCTTTTGAATAATTTTCTTCCTTAGCTGAATTCCAAGAACCTCTGGTGTGATATTTCATATAAAGAGTCGGGTACACAGATAAGACCTGAGGTTTTCCATAGATCAGTTACACCTTGAATTTGATATCTGAATTATTGTGCATCAATTGCTACTTTCTAGATTAGTTTTATCTTTTATTTGATATCTGAATTATTGTCCATCAATTGTTACTTTCTTGACTTTGTTTTATTAGAATGTGTTTCCTATTTATCTAGTTGGTATGGGCTTGGGAAAATGGCTTCCACAGAAGTCATTTTGGAACGACTGGTGCCAAAAGCTCCGTGAATACATTGATTCTTTGGGTGAGTTTCATATCGAAATCTTGTTTCTTTTTTTTTTTTTTAATTAATTTGTATTCTGTTTCTTTCATGAGAAAGAGGGGGGGGGGGGGATTGCAAGAAAAAATAAATTTTGGAATCTCATGTTTATTTGGAGCTAGAATGGTTGTTATAAGATTCCAAATATTCTTTTGTTTTCTGTCAGTTTCTCAGGAAACAAAGGCACCGTTATAGAATTCAATCATTCAACCATTTTACATAATATTCTGTTTTGTATACAATGTTTTCCTACTTTTACTACATATATCATCGATACTAATACAGAAGGATATAATTTTTATTTCTGTTCTGTTTGAGTAATGCGGGTACCAGGGATTCTCCCATTTTCTCTATCTACATCTCTATGTGTGTGTGTGTGTGTGTGTGTGTGTGTATTGTGTTCTAAATGTTGATATGTGGGGATGTAGGGTTTCACCATGGCTAAAAAGGATGTTCAAAAAACTCCAGCATCAACAAGAGGATCTTCCTACGGCTTGTACACTGGTATTAATTTCTTCTTCAATTGTTTATTTATTTACCTTTTTTAGCGTGTTTTTAGATTTGCTTGTTAATATGTGAGGCTCTTGAAGGGAGTTTTTTGTTTAGCTACTTTAAATTTTTATTGCCCACAAGAGGACAAATGCAGAGAAGTAGGATTTTTTTTATCTGATTTGGAGTTATAGGTTCTGATCTCTGAGGTTCACTTTATGTGGATTTGGTTTCGGATCTTTAGAGCTATAGTTTTACTTATGTGGAGTTTACCTTCTAAGGGTTGGACTTCATTGTTAAATGAGGTAATAGTGAGTGCAGACATGGAAAAAAAAAATCCTAAATATAAACATGCAAATGCCTATTATGTGTGTCACTATGTATGGTGCAGCAAGCACATGGCTATGAAGAATAGAGTCGTCTAAAGTCATCATTATGAAGCTACCTATGTGAAGTCAATGAATAAATATGTAAATTTCACGTAAATATGTGTCAATATATATAAAAATCATATTAATAAATGTAATTTATAACACACCTTGCTATGAAGAGTCCCACCACCAAATTCGCTGCCACTTTTATTGTGGAACTCCATCCAAGCTCGCTTCATGTTCCTTCCATGATGGGTGAAACGACGTTTTTTTGCTGCCATTCATTTGCTTTAGGCAAGTGTCTGCTTTCTTTCCACCCATCCGCTAGCATCCTGAGCAAATCCATGCCAATGACCTCACTTGGTCAGCTACTTTTTTGCCTTTTTCCCATAGATAGAATAAATATCTCATGCTTTTGCTTTTCAGATTCAGAAGGAAGATCGATCTGGAGCAGAATTGAGAGCGAGTAATAATGCTATCTTCTTGTGATTCTGGACGGCACTCTTGGCGACGGTGAACTGGTTATCTTCTTCTGATTCTCGACGGTTGAAGAGCGGCACTCTTCGCGACGATGAACTGTTCCTCTGCTTCTCGATGGTTGAAGAACATTCTGCACTCTTTGAAGGTAAATACCTCCTTCTTAGCTCTAGGAATTTGAGATTTCTTATAAATTTTTGGGGAATTTGAGATTATGTTGCATCCAACTTCATAAGTCTTTGAATCTCACAATAGAAGACCCCTGCAGAAAGTGTTTGTTTTATATTGTGCTTTGTTCTGCCATGTTGTGATAGGTTTTTTCTGAAATTGGTACAGAAGACAGAAGGCATTTATTCTTTTTTTTATTGATATATAGCTCATAATGTACCTTTTTGAACTACTTTATTTGTCATTTGCTATATGATGATAATTTTTGCCTTGGCAGGTGCTGTTGTAAAATTCTCATATGTTAGTGAATTGTCAGTGCCTTTCAAAAAAAAATCATGTCTGTTGGATAGGAATATTGTTACTTGAGGTTGTTCAAAAAATGTTTTTATATGCATCTTTGAGACAATTGAAAAGTGCATAGGTTTTTAATTTCTTAATGATTGTCTACACTGTCAAACATAGTGTTTGTAGAAGTCATGAGATTCATGCGCAAATTGAAATTCTGCCACCCAATAATTACAAGTCTTTTCTATTTCCTTGAGGGAACATTCTTGGTTCCTCTTTGCAGTTTCTTTCATGGAAATTGACTCCTAGCAGTAATTAGCGCATATCGATCCACCATTTAGATTTGTTATATACTTAAGCCAATTGACTTGTTGAGCTATGATTTAAGGGAGATATGGCCATAATTAGATCTGACTAGCAAAGAAGGATTCTTGTGACAACCTCAATTAGTTGGGATAATGCTTAGTTTAGTTCTGTTGAGTTAGGCAACTGATCAAGTTGAATATATCTTTATCACCGTCTCAATTTTCAGCTTAGTAATTACTTGAATCGATGGGATTCTTCATGTTTTCTTTCTGAAATAAATGCAGGTACTGATGATGATCTTCCTCCATCACATCAAAATAAAGTTCCAAGAGCGGCTCGCATTGCAAGAAATGGAAGATCTGATCTAGGTTCTGTCCCACACCCTAGGATGCATACTGATATGGAGGCCCAGATTGACAACCTTAAGCAAGATGCTTACAGTTCTGTCCTACGAGCTTTTAAGGCTCAATCTGATGCTATTACTTGGGTATTTGGTTTTACATTGTTTGAAATTTTCATGTACAATAATTTTTATACTTCCCGCTGATCAGGTTTTAACTCTTTGTGAAATGTATTTTCTTCAAGAAAAGGAGGTTTAATAATAGAGCTTAGGAAAGAGCTGAGAGTATCAAATGATGAGCATAGAAAGCTTCTGGCCAGGGTTAATGCTGAAGACATCATCCGTAGGAAAATGTTGAAACCCCTGAATATTTGCTTCTATGAATTTTTTTTTCCCTAAGTTTGTTTAATATTCACTATGATTCTCTTTGTTTTAGAATTTAAAGAACCAGACAATTCTAGACTTGTAGCTAATGAAGTCAAGGGCAAAACTACAAATCCTTTTCTGGGTCTGAGGTTTAAGTTAAGTATGCATATTTCGTACTTCAATGATAACCAAGTGTTATCAACCAATAACATTTATAATAAAATTAACAGGGCCTTCATTAGAAAGAAATCTCATTTCTCACACATACAGTTGAAAATGAGTGTGGCACAAAATCATGTTAGAAACATCAAAATAAGTTCCCCATGTATATAGATGTAACTTTGTTCTTAATCCATGCTTCTTTTGCCTTATCAGCTGTGTTCCAAGAGTTGCTTTCAAGAAAATTGTTCCCTAGCTACATGGAATTCAAACACAATGGCAATTCTATCCGGTAATGGTTAATATATGATAATAATAATATTATGAAAGAGGAAGAATGCATTTTTTAGAGTCAATTTCAAGCTTTGTGCATGATATATAGTATCTAACAAAGTTTATATTTATTTTTTTGTTGCAGGAAGCAAGGATTAACAATTATTGTTGAAGAACAATCACGTGTGTTTTTTGAGCTTTTAAATGTACAATATAAAACAAGTATGTTTTTAATTACATGCCTTCATGGATATCAAATCCATTTTTATTAGTGCCTAGGTGGTTCGGAAAATAAAAAGAGTTAGGGGGTGGGCATGTGCTGGAATTAGGTTTTTTGAATAGATCCCTCCCAAAAAGAATTGAAAAATGAAAAATGACCAATGCCCACCCCTAAGTAGTATACCAAAGAGAAGCCCATGTGTTGTTTGTTGCTTATATTGCCCTATATTTCTTATTTGATCTTTTATCTTTTTGTTCATTGTTGGCAAACTCAGAGAATGTAATTTAACATGTGAAAAGAATTTTAGTTTTCTTGTGGATGCTTTTCTCTTTGTTGTTAGTAAAAACCTCTTGATTGTTAATAAGAAGAGCTAAATTTTGGCAGGGTTTAGTAGAAAATGTGTTAGAGCGAAGCACTTTGATTCAGTTGCTTGACGGTTCTGTTGTAGAAATGGATCAGAGTTCAAGGAAACTTGTTTTGCAAGACCTTGATGAAACGTCAACTGATGCATTACGCTGTTTGGGATTTGTATACAAGGTTGAGCTTTCCACTCAAAGACCTATGATGGTGATGAAGATCATTCGGCTCATAGGCTTTTACTTGAACCATCCAATTATTCTTCAATTGAGAGTAAACTCATTTTTGTTGGCTTGGCTGGAGTAAGGGTGAGTTTTGAAATGGGCAATTTCTGCATTGTTTACTAACTTCATTTCATTATATTCTTTGTTTAATGAACTAATTCTGCTTTGTTATGTCTTCAAATCATCATAGGAACCTTCTCGGGAGGAAGTTCACCAAGCAATTAAGGATTGTAGAGCAGTTGATATTCGTGTTATGGTGCAATTACAAGAATACACCCGAAGCTATATGTCATGAAATAGGTCAATTTGACATGACGAAGATATTAGCAAAAAAAGGCCTAACAGGAAAAGAATTTATGTATCTTCCTGATCACTGCTCAGAAAGCCCATCTGAGGCAAAGTGGTGACTTTTGTTTTCTAGGGATGAGCCGAGACACGAACAAGAGATAGTTGCACCTATCAAATCTATCATATGAAGGTCGGCATCATGTCAATATTTGAGGATCCTATGCAGGATGGTAGTTGAATTTTCAAAATCTGTTACATAGAGGTCAACACTTAGAAATATTAATTTTCATCATTTGTTATTCAATTTCTCGAGCTTTTGCATTTAATTATTTTCTTCTAAAAGTTTTTAGATTCAATTTTCTAATATAAGCCTTTTATCTACCCATTCAATTTTCTATAGAACTCTCTACAAAATTAATGTTTTTCACTAATTCCTCCTCCCTCCACAACCCGACATTCCCTCTAACAAAAAGGCAATAAAACAAATCAAAAAAACACCCTAAAAGAAATATTGGGCATGTGTCTTGCACGTGCATTTTCCACTAGTATGAATATATATGAGCAATAGAGGTTAACCACCAAATTCCGAGTTATAGTCTAATTGTAATTTACTAATGCGTACCGGTTACTCAAACCCTCTTCAAAATTTCCACTCCTATTTCGTCTATGAAACGCGGCAATTAGTTTGGCCATTGACTTGGCAATTGGGATACCTTTGCTCTACTAAAAAATAAATAAATAACCAAAACCTGGAATAATTTTAATAGTCTTTTTTTTTTTTTTTGGGTGTGTTTTGAGAGAAAGAAGAGGGGGGGGGGGGGGGTTGGGTGGTTATTATTTATTAGTTAAATTTATATTGGACATTTACTTTAGTGAGGTGGATGGTTGATGTGAACCCTAGGTGGAGCCACTACAAAAAAATCGATCTTTACCGACGGTTTTAAACCGTCGACAATTGTTCTCTCGACGGTTTTAAAACCATCGCAAATCCGTCGGCTTTACCTCGGTCAACTATTCCTTCATGGATGGTTTAGAAAACTGTCGGCAATTCCCTTACCGACGGTTTAAGGAAATTGCCGACGATTTAAAACCGTCAGGAATTGGCATTACCGACAGTTAAAAACCATCGTTAAAACATTTACCAAAACACCATAGGTATGCCGAAAAACCGTCTTTAATCGTTTCCCAACGATTTTAAACTGTCGGGAATTGCCGACGGTTTAAAACCGTCGGCAATGCTCATACCTTTTATCAACATTACCAAACCATCGGCAATTATTGACGGTTTTAAACCACCGGCAATTACCGTCGATTTTAAACCGTCAGGAAACGATTAAAGACGGTTTTCCAGCATACCTATGCTGTTTTGGTAAATGTTTTATCGACGGTTTATAACCGTCAGCAAAGGCTTAGAAACAAATTTTTTTAAAAAATAAATTTTATATATATATATATATTTTCTCCTCAGTGAATTAACATTGCCATACTTTTTCCTCAGTGTATATTGCCATACTTTTTCCTTAATGTATCAACATTGCCATACACGAGCATTCTGCCACATATGGGACACATAGGTGGACCAACAACACATTGCAATATAAAAGTCCACACAAACTCACAATCACAATAAAATTCTGCCATATATGGAACACATAAGTAGACCAACAACACAATGCATTATAAAAATCCGCATAGAATCACAATCACAAGTAACATAAAATATGCCTATTAGATTTAGTAAGGAAAACTTCGTACTTTACAATTTTAAATGAAAAAGACTAATTGCTATTCAAGTTGCTGTCAGTACAGTCACAGAGATTTTGGGAACCATTAGGATACCCATATTACTCAATAAGGCTGCTCTTTTCGAACTGTTCTGTTTCATCCTCGTGCCTTCTTTTATGATGATGCCTTTTATTTTCAATCTCTCCATTCTTCTTGCTTGTTTACACCCTGTGATGGTGGGACCAAGGTATTCTTATTTCTTCAACTCATGAAGCCCTCAAAATTTGTATTGGGCAAAAATTCCAACATTAATATTAGATAAGTAGATAACAAACAACCGAAAACCACAGATGTTGCAAAAGCCTAAAAATAATAGAATCAGGTCTACTGACAGATGGAAATCCCCCTTCTATGGCCAGTGCATTCTGTGCTATCAATAAATTTACCAAAAGTTTCTCCGACATGGAAAGCAAATCAGCTGCTGCTCCATTAACAGATTTAGAAGGAGATGACATAATGTTGATGACAGGAAATATAAATAAAAGCTCTTCGCCCAGTTCTGATGCAGCTCTACCAACCATATGTTCTGCAATAGCAAATGCAAAATTATATTTAATAAGCAGAGGAGAGGTGAAAGAAGGAAAATAATGATAAAATATCCAGCTACGCATTCAGATAGGCTCAGTGTCATAACAAAAATAGGCAAAATGAAAAGTCAGATCATTTGTTCCTAACAATATAATCAAATAAAGGAGAAAAAGTGCATTCATAGTCACCACCCAATCATTTAGGAAGAAAATCACAAGGAGCAATTCATATTGATTAGCAAATAATGATAATGACATTACTAAAGATAATAACAAAAGAAAGTTATACAGGATAAGGATCATGTTGCCTAAAAACAATAGATAGATAAGACTTGTTGAACTTCTTGGAAAAGAGGACAATGAAATGTAATGTTTGTCATGTATATACATGGTGATACCGAAGTTATATATGATGCCATAAGTAGGATAAAACCACAAGATGTTTCATAGCCGGCAGTCTGACTTGCAGGAAAAGGAATAGAAATCAACATCGAAGAAGTTACTCAGTTTTTGATAGACAAAGCAAAGAAAATATGTGTGTGTGTGTGTGTTGACAAACAAAAGGAATATACAACATGGTAGGCCTACACCATGGCATAATAATACTACTACAGTTTAGTTATTTTTTTTTTTTTATCAATAATAAATAAATTTTATTGAAAGAACAGAAAGAAAAACACAAAGGAGTTCAAGAAATCCACCAAAAGATTAAAAAGAAAAAGGACAAAGAAGAAAGAAAATAATGCCTAAGTAGCACAAGATGCCATCCAATCACTCTTAATAATAAATAAAAGAATCCCCGAAATGGTCTCGACTTCGAAGCCCAAAAAAAAGCCAAGAAATAAACTCTATCCCATAATGCATCCACCCAGTCCTCCTTATCTTCGAGAATCCTAGCATTCCTTTCGAGCCATAAAACCCAGAAAAGTGCCATCATAGCACATCTCCACAATGTAGCTCCCTTCTTATCTCTCCCAAAGCCCTTAAATCCAAGCTCAAACAACTGTGTGGAATGCTCTCCACTAATCTAAAACAGCCTCTACCACAATCCCACACCACTGGACAATGTAAAAAAAGATGATCAATAGACTCAGCATCTTGTATAGTATGCACATAATGCATTACTGAGGAAGAAAACAGAAAGAAAGCCTTCTCCTCTGAAACATGCCATTGGTATTAGTTCTTCTGAGCCACAAACCAAGCAAACACCTGCACCTTAAGAGGCACTTTAGCTTTCCAAATCATCAATAATGGAGAAAATAGGGGCACACTCAAATCATCAACCAAAACATCAAAGAAAGATTCACATGAAAACACTCCCGATGAATGGGCTAACCACCTCCTCCTATCTAGAACTGAATCTCTCAAACACAAACCATCAAGCAAGGACGATAAAGAAGAAAGTTCAATACACTCTCTATCATTAAGATTGCGAAAAAACTTAAAATCCCAAGCAATAGGGAAAGAAAGAAGAAATCAAGGAAGAAATGGAAGCATCATGAGCTGCTAATGACAAGTTATAGAACCAGGGAAAAAATCTGGAAAAAGACTCATCCCCCGCCCAACATCTTCCCAAAACCAAAATTTTATCACCCCTACCCACAACCAAACTAGTAAACTCTAAGAAACGAGGTAATCCCTAAGATATAAATTTCCAAGGACATCTACATGACACTCTACAATCAATCTTAGAATCCCAACCATTATCCTAAAGCCCATACTTGCTCTTAATTACAGCACACCATAAAGAATTAGACTCAAGAGGAAACCTCCATAATCAGCTCAACAGAGGAAATGAGGACTTCTTTGTAAATAAAAGCACCCTAATCAGCAGCACAGAACAATCAGAAGCAGCAATGGGCGAATGAAACTAATAGTTTCCAATATGACCAAGCAAGCAAGACAAAGTACCCAACAAAGGAAGCAAATAAACTGTGCATTCTTCCAACCAACAAGACTGAGTACTCATCATTTAATCCACCAAGTTTCCAAGTCAGACAGACAGATTATGTGTTATTTGGTGCAAATTGCCACTTGCTAAAACTAACCACTACTGCCTATTCCTTAAATTATTCCTACAAATAACCTAAGATGATCAAATGAAATTAATAGCATATATAACTACATGGTAGTATGGTACCTTTAACCAAATGAGAAACAAATGTTAGTTTTTTCGAAGGTTAGAAATATGATTTTTTTTTTTTTTTTTGGCATCAAAATAATACAAAATGTAAACCTCAAAACTCATAACAAAGAAACATATTGTATCACAATACAGAAAATATCTATCCCATATTGGCAAACAAGATGACAGAATCATCAAGACAAGATGGATTGAACATACCGGTTTCAATTTTCCACTTCAATATGAAGCAGAGGAGTTTTAATATGGAGAGTTGCTCATGTTCAAGCTGACTGAATGAGAGTAACAAATAACAATAGCATAGCTTATGGTAATTTGGATACATATTGCAATCCAAGCTCTTTCAGGACAACCACTAATCTCTTTGATAGTTCAACAAAGGGCTCACTCCCACCTAAGTGGTTTTGAAGATCTATACATGACGAAGAGATGACCAGATATATAAGGGTGTGGACTGAAGTCATTTAACAACCTTGAAATGTCCTGTGGGCTGACTGGAGAGAGAGAAAGAGATGACCGGATATATGGCCAGACATATGACCAATTTTGTTCAATAAGATTTATGCATCCTATATAACATGAGGGACCACTTCAATACCATTTGATGTAGAAGCTATGCTTAAACAATTTTTGCAGGCAACTTTAAATATTTATAATGACCTGACTCCAGTTTTCGTTTTTGTGTGTGTGTGTGTGTGTCTAGGAAGTGGTAGTTTTTAGAGATATCATAGTTTATGATTTCATTATTAATATACTCTCTCCCATTCATATTGTAATAATCGTCCAATACTTAGTTTGTTGCGAGTCCTCATTTTAATTAATTTTCTTATTGTAGACACATGAATATTTATTCTCAATGTTTTAAGCTAAAACCTTCTGCAAGCCACCCTTTTCATAAATGTACATTTTACATAATTAATTAGCCTTTTCACTTAGGCACACATATAAGTGAAAAGTGAAAAGGCTAATTAATTACATGTCCCAAGTTCAATAGCTATAACATACAAAATTATAAAACATTTCAATGCCTTAAGGCTCTGCAGTACTCTATACACCCAATGCATTGGCAAATATATTGTTTTTAAGCAAATTAGTGCATACTAAGCTTGTATACTTCTAGACCCATCTAATCAGCAGATAAAAAATATATTAAAGAACCCAAAATCTAGACCAACTATACCTGGGTAATTGCCACTTGATCCCTTAAAAACTGTAGATCAGCAACAAGAACTTCTAAACTGGCTTTAGCATTTTCTAAGTTCTTTTGTAGAAGAGCACTGGCCTGCACCACAAAGCGACAGAAGGAGCTTATGTTTGTGTCCTTAGTGCATGAAAAATCATCCTAATAGTATCTAGAATTACAAGCAGTGGATCTCTTCACATGATTACTCGAGCATGACATTTGCTCCCAGCCATAAACATACTGAGTTAGCATCCTCGATGCTCGCCCGAGAATATATGCCTTCTGAGACTTCAAAATCAGCTATAAGAGGCTGCATCCAAAATACAAAGGCAAACTAAACTTATTAAGAATGTGTAATGTGCTCTACACTAAATCAATTACCCAAAATAAACACGTGAAGTTATTAAAGCCCACTATCCACAATTTATTGTTGCTGGCACTACACCTTAAATTATTTCTAAAGTTATTGCTTATATACTGCACACCACATTGAGAAACTCTGAGATTTTTAGTACGAGGAATTTTTTTATAAAATTTTTAATTTTATTTTTTCCTCTCTGGGTTCCATTTTCTTTAGAGGGTTCTTTCTAATCAATACTCCCCCCATCCCAAACTGTTTGCCCCACTTTGACCAAGCACAAATATTTAGGTGATGCATTTAATGTAGTTTGCATTAAGGCTTTGAGAATGATTAGTCTTTTCTAATTAATAATCTCTAGTTTCCATTTTATTTAATGGGTCTTTTCTACTTTCTTTTTCCTCTATAACTCTATAAGTAACTGAAATCACCTAACCTCAAGTAATTTGCATTAAGGCTTTGTTGAGGTGTTTCATATCTGAAATTCTTTCTTTTTCCTCTAGGTTTGCATGTAGCAACCAAGTAAAGGGTAACACCAAACCAGAGTAACAGCTCTTTTAGAGCAGTGCATAATGCACAAACATTCTAATGGCGTGTGTGCATGAGGATGCAACTCAGCCAGCACATGAGAATGATTAGTCTGTGACTCACAAGTCAACGTAAAGAGTAAAAATTCCCAGCAGAAACTATATATATATATATATATATAGATATATCAATAATGTGACATCTAGCAGACTCAATGATTTCAAAACAAATTTACTGCATCATCTTGGTTCCAACTTCATACGAGGTTCCGGCTGAGAAGGAGGTTTACCGTAAAGTCGGAACGTATGAAGTATAGAAGAACTCAGTGATCGATGCATATTACTCAAATTGACATAAAATTTTATAAGAAAGCCACAAAACCAATCACATATTATTGGAATGACGGGCAATCAAAAAACAACATGCTTAGAGGATGACATGGGATGTGTGAGTGGCAAGACCAAGGAATCAGCAGCTCTAGTCTTTGTATTAAAATCTAGATCCCAGTTTCTACCTCTAAATATTCAAAAGACAACTGGTTCCTCTTTCTATCTTCACACCAGAATAAAGTTCTATAATCTATTGCAATAACTGGTCATCACAAATCCAAGACCAGGCTTCTAGTTCCACATCAAAATCAAGTTCTGTATTACATTCTGTAAATGACTCTTCATATATTCAATCCCTTCACATTAGAAGTAAGTTCCGTAACAATTTTACAAACTAATTTTCATGGATTAGAGTGCAGATGTTGAACTATAAAGCAATGTGCCAGTCTAACCCACATACTTTTGACCAAATTAATATGCATCATAGAAAAATGAATATACACAATTTGTGAGCTTTGATCTAACACTAGTGAATCACGATTTGAATGTTGAATATCAGCTACAATAAATTAATAATAACCACGTTATAATTGAGGTTCTAGAATAAGACATTGAAAAGTATCTCCAACCAAAACTACAATACACGTTGATAAAATCATTAAACATAACAAAAACGAACCTCACCGGTACCCTTCTTAGCTTGCAAGGTCACAACTATGTCTAGGCACTTTTCAATGTCATGAATCTTTGCCTGATAACCACAAGGAGCAAAAAACATTACTCAAGTTTGCTAGAAATGTGAACTTTTACAACAATAAATTTTAAGACTAGGAAAAAAAGTATATATTAATTTAAATCAAATATCACATAAAAAAAAAAGGTGAACAATAATTTAAAACAAACTTGATTGAGCATGGTAATGTCCATCCAACTTGGTCAAGTCATGGTTTGTACATCAAAACTAATGCTAGCACCATATGCTACAAATATGATATTTAGGACACTTCCACCTATCAATGCTTACTAAAGTGGACAGGACAGTACTCAACACAAACCAGAAGTCCACACTTGTCCAACACCAGTTTGGACAGTTAAAAACAAGTCCACCTCTGTTAGCTTTTAAATTGTGACGAAGAACAAGTGTGTAGTGCATTTTTATTGAGGGGCTTGCTATAAAGTTATGCAGTTTGATCTCACGGACTTGCGCCCACGATAAGAGGCATATACCCCTATAGACTCCATTGGTAAAAGAAACTTCCTTGGGCTTTGTCTCATTACGGGGGCTGTATGCATTCTTGTCTCTTCTAGGGCCTACAACTCCTTATACGTGAGATTGTCAAATGATCACTCCAAAATTGATAAACAAGGATAGGTAATATGGATCATACATTCATTAAACTTTTAACTTGACAACCAAAGATATTTTTCTCGATTGTTCCGCACATATGCACACAAAACATGCTACATGCATAGTCATGACCCAATGTCTAGACTTTGTATAGTTTCCATGTCTAACATTGTGTATATATGCTCAGGTGCAAGGCCTGTATCCACGTTAATGTATTATACAGTTACATATATATATATATATATAAAATATGAAAAATACTCTCTACAATACAACTTATCAATCAAATAATTTTGTTAATTTAACTTTTTGTAACTCTTTTCATGTCCCATTCGGTAAAAAATACTCCAAGATTTTAGTTCCCAAGTTGAACAAATAAATGAACAGGTAACATTAGTGGGTCAAGTTGAATCAAAGTTTATAATTCGTAATTTGAACATTAAAGCAATAGAACAACGAACTGAGGTGACACATAACACATAGACAATGCTTAAATGATACCAGGGGATAAAAAGACATTTTCTGTTCAACACGCATAAATTCATGTCAAAAAACTAAAGAAGGAAAAATTTTCACAATTTAAATTGGGAGGGCAATATATGCAACTCCTATATCTGCTAAACCGGAAATAATAGAGTAAATCAGCAATATGGCTTTAGAAGTAAGAACTGGGAGTGCTTGGCGCTTGCACTATGTATGAGTTCATCCCTTTTTTTTTCTTGTTTAGTTCAGAAATTATTCATCTAATTGGGAGTTCTTGTTTAGTTAGCTCTCTCTCTCTCGCCAATCTCTCTCTGAACAGATAATAACACAATTCTTGTTTAGAAGCAAGTCATATAAAGTTGGAGACCATGTTACAGGGACACAAACACAAGTGTTAGTGTTCTAGAAGGATATGAACTATTTGACACAAATTGAAATGCAATTTAATGGGTGACATAGACATAAATGTTTTCAATGAGGACACAAGTTGTCCAACATGGTAAAGAAGGCTAATATTGGATGCCCTTGTTAGTTGTTACATAGGGTGCAAATATAACAACTGAAACAATAGGTTATCTTTCTTTTGCATTTTCCTCTACTATATATATCTACAAGAATAAGTAAAAAAGGCAAGAAGCAATAACAAACAAAATATGAAGATGGGGAGAACAATTGCATGTTAAAAGCATCACCAATGTACAATGAAACAAATAGAAAAAAAATAAAATATGCAACAATTGAATATTTGTAAAATAGGAAGATGGCTTCAGGAACCTCACCAAACCAATTGCAGATCAATATATCAAGAATAATACTATCCCACCCTGATGTCTAGAGGCTCTGTTTGTTGCCATGGAAATCATTTCCTTGAGAAAAATCAGAATAAACAAACTTTAGAAAGTAACACCCTGATGAAATACATGTGTTCCTCTTCATTCTAAAGAAAAGAGGTTAACATATAAATTGATGAGACAAAGTTTATCTGCCATCACATAGACTAAAAGCAGCTCAAAGAATAAGTAAAGCAACTTCAACATGAGCTTCGCATCAGGAAATGATTGTTAGTGTGCCAAATGGCACCAGAATATATTTGTTTTCAGTATAGATATTCATCATCCGGCACTTTAGATTATAGAGGTTATGATATTACTAGTTTAATAACCGAAAAGAGTTACATCAAGAAATGTATATTGAACTATTAAAACTTGTATACTTCTTCTCTTCCAATAAATGTTTCTTTTGAACAAGGACTGGGGGGAGCATGCAAGAAAGCCATAACCAAAACCCAAAACCAGCAATGGCAAGCAGAAGCCAGCAAGCACAACAAAAATGTATTTGGCAGTCATTAGAATACTCAACAGTAAGAAGAAAAAGCAACTAAATTCGAGTTTACTAAGTCAGTACATACCATACGAGAAGAACTCTTAAGAATGCTATTGAATAACATGTCATCGCACTTCTAACTCAAAGAAATTGTTAAATAGAGAATTTCAGACTGCTAAAAGAACCTAGGAACTGCTAAAGAGAAGTGTGATTGGTCTTCTTCTTTTGTTTTTTGTTTTTTTTTTTTTCTTTTTTTTTCCTTATTTTGAGTGCCTAACCGAACTTGGATTAGTGAATATAAAGGCGAATAAGAGGCGTAATGTGGTAAAGGGTTAGGGAATTTCTTTACTTATTATATGTATAGGTTTTAGGGAAAGTTATGAAGTGAATCAAAATTGGACTCTTTTTTCTTTCTTTCTATTCTTTTCTTTTCTTGTTTCTTTCTTTCTTTCTTTCTTTCTTTCTTTCTTCTTCTTTTTTTTTTTTTTTTTTTTTTTTTTTTTTTTCAGTTCTTGAATTGGCAAGCCAACTTCCTTTGGCTAGCTAGACCAGAGAGATATGATTTGGCTATCGCTTACAAAGGAAATTATCATAAGAAATTCACGAGGGATATGATTTTTAAAACTTCCTTCCAATTTTTTCCCAATTTTTTTTTTTTCCTCCCAAATTTTTTTATACATAATTTCCTTTTTTTCTCTTTCACAAAACACAGGTTTTTTTTTTTTTTTTTTTTTTTTTTTGATGTCTGCAAAATGATATATATTAAGAAAAAAAGGAGGCAAGATACACCCAACAAATACATATCAGCAAAAGAATAAAACAGCAGAATGAGCACCCACACCTGAAAACAAATCAAAGCACCCATGCCCAAACCCAGAACATAGACGAAAGAGAAAAATATTTTTAAAAAAAAAAAAAAGAGTAAAACAGGGGATAGCCATCACCAAACTCCTCACAGCCAAGCTAGAAAAGAGCAATGCTATTACAAACTAAAGAGCAATGCTAACAGGTTAAAATCACACAACACAGTAGTACACAACACATCACTTTAGACATTACACAACACAGCAATGCTATTACAAAGGAAATTATAATAAGAAATTCCTCAAGAGGAAGAAATAGAGAAGCTAAAAATATATATATATAGAAGTCATTCATAATAATTTGGATATTTTAAAATTATTGCCTAATATTGTTTATATAAGGGGATTTCAAACCATCTAGAATTGAAGTCATCTCAAATTAACATAGGCATTAAGAGGGTTTTCCCATTTATTATAGTTTTTAGCATTGAGCTTCATTTAAAAGTGCTTTGTAATAGCTTGACAGAATAATCAAAAGCTAAGATAGGGATGCTAATAAAGATGATAATTCAAAGTCTATAAATCATTCAGGATGATATGAGAACATGCAGTCCATTGTGTACAGTTTTTTGTGTACAGTTTTTTAATAGGAAAAAATAAATTATATTAGAATTAAAAGGAGATTAATACACCATAAAGCACCTCCACACCCAAAATACATAAGAAAAACCCAACACTGCCCCAGAAGGACCCACTATATAGACAAAAGACCAAGCACTAAGAGAACAGACAAGAAGAGACCAACACTAAACACAAAAATATAATACCCAATCGACAACTCCCACAATCCCCAAGCAGAAAAAACCAGCACCAAGTAGATGACAACTCCACCACTAAATGGGAAGCTAAAGAGAGAGCAAAATTAATCAATGGGCAAAAGCAAAGTATCAACACCAGTAAAGACAAGATTATAATATCTAATGACAATAAAAGAGTCCAATGTATGTGTGTGTGTGTGTGTGTGTTGTTAGGATTATGCCCTAGAGCCAATCATGGAGATGATTGTTTAGGGATTAGGAACAATCAATTGATTTCATTTATATATGTCACATTTATTATTGATTTAATAAAAGGGCTTATTCTATTATGTTTATATGCATCATTTATATTTACATAATATGTCCATGGAGTTAGAGTTGAGAATATGAAATTACAAAGGGTTGTAATTTTGAGACTGTAAATATATCTCTGTACTAAACTCCTAAATCATTCCTAGTTGAAGGTTCACTATGATGGACAGTAATGAACCATAGGACTAGCACTTGTTAGGTTGACTCTATAGGAGGATAGCTAGTCTCAAGCTATTTGTGTGGAGACACTACAACCAACAAGTGGGTGCCTATTATAAGAATAGGTACACTGAATGTGACCAAAGATATGAGATAAACTGAATGGAGTTTTAACCTGCCTGTCAATCAGTTTCTCATTGTTATAGTGGTACAAGTAATCCTTAGACCTGAGACACCATGGTTGTCTTATACATGTAGCTTTAGAAGTTTGATAACACTAAGTGCAGATCCTATTCAGGGGTCTGTAAGGGTGTTCATTGGCCCTACTGCTATGTGTATGAAGGCATGTGAGTGATCAACAAGGAATCCATCACTCTCAGGAAAAAGGGAGTGAATGTCTCATACAGCATTCATTGAATATAACTCATTAAATCCATGGGCCCATGGTAGAATGAATATGGAAAGGAGTTTCCATAAGTTCATCATTGAGTTGATATTAATGAATGAGTATAAAGTAATTGAACTAGGGACTTGACAGACTTCCATGTCCTATTAGTTCAATTGGAGACATTGTGTTGATGGAAGGATGGAATTGTAACCTGTAAACTATAACAGAAGGGTTCTTTGTAAATGACTATTCACCTCATTAAGGACCACACCATGAGCCATATGCTAGGTGTTACTCATGGTTAGTAGAAGCCCTAATTGATATAAATGAGTTATAATCAATTAGGGAATTGAAAGGAGTTTCAATTAGACCCTTAATGGAAAGTGTTCCATTGTGCACAACTTGTGCTGTTCCTACTACTTGATGATGTGAACCCAATGGGTCACACACTGATCATGCTAAGAGAGCTTGATTGTCTATAAGAGAAAGGGTATAAGTGATTAAAGAAAAGTTCTTTAAGGGGCTAATTTGTATTTGATGCAAACTAGTGGGCTAATTGTGTAATTAAGAGTAATTACACAAATTAGATTAGGGTTTGGAATCCCCCCTTGGCCGGCCCTAGTTGGAGGCTATTTAAAGCCTCTTATGATGTGATGACATCATTACTTAATGCACTCTTGGAGGCTCCCAAGTGCTGGCCGAAATTTTCACAGCTCTCCCGCTCTCTCTCTCCCTCTTCTCCACCTCTAGCAACCCTAAGGAAGAAGAAGGAAAGGACAACTTGCTCAAGCTAGGTGTGGATACTGTTGGAGGCAGTGCACTTGGACTGCTCAATCAGAAGACAAAGCTTGGAGCATAAAGGAGAAGACTTGAATCAACTGTGAGTAATTCTACCCTCTTCTAGTTAGGGTTTTTGTTTTGTATTAAGCATAATTAAGATTCATGGGTTTGGGAATCGTAGGAAAAATTTTAAATTCCGCCTTTGTATTTTTCCTTGGTAGTTAGATTCCCAACATGTGTGTGTGTGTGTTTTGTTTTGTTTTGTTTTGTTTTGTTTTTGTTTTTGTTTTTGTTTTGTATTTTGTAAGGGTGGGGGAGTTGATTCCAAGAAATTGTGTAACTCCAGACTTTGGTAGCACAAGAAAATATCCCAAGAACACAAACAAATTCAGAGGAAATTTATCTACTATAACAGGGAAGGAACCTGAAAAATAATTATAACCAATCAACCCCCTTTTGCATTATATATTGATTCCAAATGACATAATATGGCACAGCTAGAAATGACCACTTTGTTAAGACTTAAAGTAGTACCAATGCCTTTCTAACCTATGGATTGGCAGTTCAAATAATTGATCTACCTATGTCTAAAAAGGTGTAAATCCTTAAGAGTAATTTTTCATCTCATATATTTTGTATACATATGTGGTCAATCTTAAGAGGGTTAAAAATTGGAATGTACTTACATATTAGAGTAATGAAAAAACAAGCCCAATTAGAGACTCGTGAACAAGCTTGATTGTGTAGGACAAACATAAAAATACAGAATAAGGTTGCCTATATCAAATGTTTTTATTTTTAGTTTTTAATCAACAAAAAAAAAATTTATATATATATATATATATATATATATATATATATATATATATATTAATGAGAAGAATAACCAAACTCCACGAAACACCTCTCAACAAACACCAATAGAAGGCAAAAACCCCTCAAAACCTGTACTCCAAAAAAACCCAGCCGAAGACATACAAAAACAGACTAGACAAACCATAAGGCAACCTATTAAAATAAAACAGCAGACAAACATCAGGAAAAAAAAAAAACTTAGCTGGACAACGAGACTTGCAATTCCCAACTATTGCCACACTGCTAGCAAAGCACCCTAGATAACACTCCAGAATACACAGCCGTTACGGAAATCTACAACCAAAAGACCTCACCCAAAAGCACCTCAGCAAAAACTGAACTAACAACCAACTCAACACAGTAACAACACCACCACCACTTATGATAACAGAAGGACATGAAGAAACAGAATAAAAAAAAAAATTAACACCTGCAAAATCACTACAAACACCAATAGCTCACAGCCAAGCTAGAAAAGAGCAATGCTCTTACAAACTAAAGATGCTAACAGGTTAAAATTACACAACACAGTAGTACACAACTCATCACTTTAGACATCACACAACACAGCAATGCTATTACAAAGGAAATTATAATAAGAAATTCCTCAAGAGGGAGAAACAGAAACAGAGAAGCTAAAAAAAAATAAAAATCGAACAACAAACACCCCACCAAACCCTAAAAATCGAACAACAAAAACAATGAGATTCCTTTGTATCTGCGTGTGTGTTTCAGAACATAAATAGAAGAGAAAAAAAACTCCTAAAAATCAATTCTATTTGCGTGTGTTTGTCGGAACAGACGTAGAAGAAATCGAACCAAAAAAGGAGAGAAGTGAGTTAGAGAGCGAGAGAGAGAGAGAGAAAGAGAGGAATATGTACCGATGGAGGGATTGCTCCAGCGATCGGCTTCCTCGAGCGACTAAGATGGCTTCCAGTGAGACCCAATGAGAGGAATATGTCCCGATGGCTAGCGACGACGGCTACAGCGAACTGAAAGCAAAGGGGTTGTGTCGAAGACCTAGGGGTTCCGACGTTGAGCAGCGAAGTGAAAGCAGGGGCGTTGAGCTCTGACGCTAACGGTAGAAGGCTGGAGGCTCCGATGTGTAGAATAGGGTTTGGTCTTGGTTTTGGTGGGAAGGCAGGGGTTCTGTCGTGCGGAGAAACAGGACGACTTTCTTCTCTACCTTATATGTATAAAGCGTCTTTTGTCCGAAAAATCTATAACATATATGGGTATTTACAATTTTACCATCACATAACGCGCGCAATTCGGCGCCCAGCAACATGCCGACAAAAATTAAAAAACCGTCGGAGAATTTAGTTGGGAATTACCCCTTTTTTTGTAGTGGAGGTGTCGACCCAGTGATGCAAACTCATTCATTATGACACTACAATTAATAAACAATGTCAATGAAATGGTCAAAAAATCCTTAAGAATCAGAACTCACCAATATATTCAAAGTTAAAGAGTATGAGAAGCCAACATGGAAGCGCATGGACTTAACAGCTTGCTAACTGAAGAAGAAAATGTCATTTACAACGCCATATCTGCACATCCAAAATAGTCTCACATCATCTCATTCTTCTAAATAATAACAAAATATAATTCAAAACCTAAAATGGGTAAGTCATATTACTGTCAAGTCTTATTTGTGAATCAGAAATGCGAGAAATGATTCCAAATAATTGAAAAAATAGTTAACTCAATTTTAAGTTCAGGTAACATACAACAATTAATTGTTTAATTGATTGAATAAAACATGAAACATGCTTACACAAAGAAAAGGCAAATAAACAATCAATTATATTCTAAGAAAAAAAAAATGTAGGATTGGATTTGTTAACAAGATGATTAGATATCATTTGACAATTCAGAATGCTATAGCTATCTAAGAAGTTTGCCGCAACCTTTATGAACTGAAAGTATAACTTTTTCAATTTTGTCAGCGTCAATTTCAAGAGCATTTTTTCATATCAAACTCAGTCAAATCCAGATCTGAGATGAGCCCTCCTGTAGAGTGCATCCACATTTCTACTCTTAATATCCAACACCTGAAAATCCACATCTCTCGCAATTAAATACTGCAATTGCAGCAAATTCACACACAAGGATTGATAAAAAGAAAAAAATTGTGCATATAAACACACCCTTTCTCTAAAACATTATTGAACCTTGGTGCAAAGCTTCTCTGCCTGCTTGTACTCTTTCAGTGTTAGCTTGCAAGCTGCATCACTACAACTGCAAGTAACCTTCAATGTCGTTGCATGCTTCTTCTCCTCTTCGCGAAAAGAATCACACTCAATGTTACCGCCTGCATTCCAGAAGGAAAGTTCAATAAAGGGCACTACAAACTCACAAGGATAACATAGATGACCATCTGGCATAGATTATTCTGTTGCTCTAAAATTTACCTTTTTCATATCTCTTAGAGGCTTTTGCATATTTACTCGCCTTGAATAATACATTCCCTCCTTCCATCTTTCTGTCAGTTGCTTCAATCTTCCCTCGGATAGTCATATCCCATGATTCCTTCTCCTGAACACAAGAAGTATAAAATAATTTACTTAAAAACATGATCCCCAAAATTGATCAACTAGCAATATATATATATATATAGTCAACAATGCATACATAAACATTCATGCATAAATAGTCAGCTAACCTTGACAGAGGATACCATTTCAACCTCATAGTACACTGTTGAATTTAGAGGAACCACAGCCAACTCTTTCTGTGACTCAAAGAAGCAAAGGCATACTCTGGTGCAATAGTCAACAATGCTACCACCACCTTCTATGTTCTTATCACAGATTGGTCGAGGCCATCAACAACTTGCTCTGTTCCAAAAAAATTTGCATTGTGACCACTGTCACACCATCATCTGTCTTAGACTCAAAGAGGTCCTCCCCATCGCCATGGCACTTTAAAAAGACTGAACCATCTTGTGGTTTACCAATCAACTTCAGTGCCACATACAGAATAATAAAGTTAGACAAAAACCAATCAAATATAATAATATGTCAGAAATTACTCTAACTTTCTACCACAAGTAAATGTACAACTAAATACCAAAAAATATTACTCACATTTAACAATAGCTCCATGCATTAATGGGGCGTTCATATCCCTCCACGTTGGGATCTTCTTAATTACCTTCTTATCGTCCATATTTATGTTAGTCTTTCATAATACCAATTCAAGGGTGAAAGGGTGGAATTTGGCGGGACTACATCTTCTCACCAGATGCTAACTTGCCCTCTCCCCAAAACCATCTGTGACCAAAAAGCAATTACCGATATGGAAATTACATTACAAAGCATATAGTTTCAAATATAAAAAAAGAACTATTAGGAAAAAAAAAAATCATATTGGAAATCTATAGCCAAATCAACCAAAAATGAAAATTCTAAATTTGAATTGTCAAAAGTACTGACAGTAAACTCTACTCCATCAGATTTTACAACCAAGGTTCCATCCTCAAGCCAATCTTCAACTTAACTGCGTTGACAGTGACAAAGGAACATAGTTAGTACACTAGTCATGATTTGTAAGCCAAAAATAAGTGAATATTTAATGGAAGCATATGATATGGTTCAATAACATCTTTTGGATTCTCCCATTTCTCTCTCTCTCAGCAAGTATCTTCTTGAAAATCCCACCATTCTTGCAATTTGCAAATAGCCTATATAGTAGTAGTACAAGATAGCAATTCTTGGTCGAATTGAGACTGACATTGGGAGGAATGGTCGGAAGGGAACCATCCTTGCAAAATATTTTTCCTACATTAATACTCTCCAATTGCATAGTTAATTTTCTAAAATGCAGAACACACAAAGTTGGAAAGTTAAATCAAAGTCCCCTTCTCACCAACATAAAATGATAAATTACATATACATGAGTGGAAACTTCAATGCTCCTGAAAAAGTAGTCTAGACTCCAGACTATGTGGTAAGATAGGATTCTAATATTTAGTTACGTCAAGTGCCAGAACAAATTGAACAACTAAGGATGAAATTTTTTTGAAAAGCTTAGAACTCTCATCTATAATAACCGGCACAATGTCAGCTTTATTCCATTTATCAGGAAATCAGAATTCAGAAACCAAATACTAGATGTCATCTAATTGATCCACGTGTGTAAGAGAGAGAGAGAGAGCATTGCAATCATTTGCAAGTTACATTTCATTGAGGTTGAACACTTCTTGATCTTTTTCACAGAAACTCTTAACAAAATTATCCTTTTACTTCATAAACAACTTCATGGCTGTGACTAATAGGTGACTTTGAGATGATTTAGTTGGTTCAGAACTTGTATGGTTTTTCCAGAAGGTTATGAACCAAACTTGATGAGAGAAAAAAAGCATCAGAATAATATAACATCAAATCAAATGGGAGTTCAAGAATGTTAATGGATCAACCAGATTCCAGAATCAGGGTATTGGCATTACCCAGAGAAATTTTGTAAACAGTGTATGTTTTTTCTGATAATGCACCAAATCATTGGATTCTTAATATCAATCATCTTATAAATGACCCATCAATCCATTCCTGCATTTATTTAATTGCTAGTAGAGTGATGACAAACTCCATGGTTCTCTAAATACTGAGATTAATATGATTATAAACCTAATTTGATCTATCAGAGAGTTTAACTATCATAAGGCATTTGCAGTGTTAATCACTAATTCGCTATTAGAAGGCCAAACCCTATAAGAAATATACAAATATTTAAAAACAAGATAAAATCATTTATTATGGATTGGATGAACCAAAAAAATAAAAATAATGACTTACTAAAGAGATTAGTGAAATCCAGATTGTTGGACTGTGGGCTATCTTGTGTAACTCTCTGCTTAGGACAAAACAAGCCTCAAAGGCTAAGCCTGGCTGCACTTAGAGCCCAGGCGCACCCAAAGGATGCTTTTAATAACTGTTCCTTAGTTCTGCACTTTATGCTCCTCAACTCAGTTTTCCACATTTACATTTCAAATCTCCTCTAGTTGACCAGTAGCCTCCTAAAAGACTACTACAAAAAAAAATAATAATAATAAATAAATAAATAAATAAATAGAAGAGGGCAAGAAAGAACATAACAAGTAACTTGAATAGGAAAAGTTGGAGCAGAGCAGAGCACAATTCATCCAAAATTTATTAATTCTAAAAACAGAGAAAAATCCACCAGTGATTTTAGTATTTAACTCCAACCTTGGGATTGAATGTACTCACCAAGGTCTATCTTGTTAGTTGGAATATGGGTGATCATGTCCCACTTTAAGCCGCTCCCCTTGGCACATCTTTTAACTAGGTGAGATATCACATTACATGACATCCATAGTTTTTTGAGTTTAGGGAAGGTCGTGGGCAGATAACTGCATTCTTGCCACACCAAAATTCAATTTCTGAAAAGATCCACTACTTCAGCAAAACATCTGGACCATGAAAATTCAATGGCAGTGTGATTTGGTGTTGAAATCGCTCAACCAAAAGCTTATGCGTAGGCAACCATTGCACTTATAGTGATCGAAATTGGACTTGTGCTGGGTTGCATTACGCCTTTGCTAAATAGAAGCTAATACGAGGTGCTTAAGTGAAAAAAAATGCTGAGCATTAGCTAATATGCAACCTGTAAAACAGTAAAAGTAGAATTGTACTAAGATTTAATGAAAACAATACTAATGGGAGCTATATTTCACATACGTAGTGCAAAATTGGATAGAAACAGTGTACAAGTTAAAGCTGAAGAAGCTAACTCTCACCTTAGAATATGCATGGCATCATATTCTTGAAGATTGCCACAACCTCACAGCTAGTGCTGATGCCACCCAATAAGATTTCTAATAATTCCAAAATGATTCTAATTTTCCCAAAACCAGAAATTTTATAAAGGGAAAGAAAAAAAAAAAAAAAAAGCACAATGAGATCTCAATGAGATTCCTTGGTATCTGCGTGTGTGTTTCAGAACATAAATAGAAGAGAAAAAAAACCTCTAAAAATCAATTCTATTTGCGTGTGTTTGTTGGAACAGACGTAGAAGAAATCGAACCAAAATAGGAGAGAAGTGAGTTAGAGAGCGAGAGAGAGAGAGGAATATGTACCGATGGAGGGATTGCTCCAGCGATCGGCTTCCTCGAGCGACTGAGATGGCTTCCAGTGAGACCCAGTGAGAGGAATATATCCCGATGGCTAGCGGCGACGGCTACAGCGAACTGAAAGCAAGGGGGTTGTGTCGAAGACCTAGGGGTTCCGACGTTGAGCAGCGAATTGAAAGCAGGGGCATTGAGCTCTGACGCCGGCGGTAGAAGGCTGGAGGCTCCGACGTGTAGAATAGGGTTTGGGTATGGTTTTGGTGGGAAGGCAGGGGTTCTGTCACGGGGAGAAACAAGATGACTCTTCTCTGCCTTATATGTATAAAGCATCTTTTGTCCGAAAAACCCATAACATATATGGGTATTTACAATTTTACCATCACATAACGCGCGCAATTCGGCGCCCAGCAACATGCCGACAAAAATTAGAAAACCGTCAGAGAATTTAGTCGGGAATTACCCCTTTTTTCTTGGTAGTAAGCCCACCTAAGAACCGGTTTACAAAGGAAATGAGAAAAAAAATAAAATAAAAACCAATCTATTATATATATACTAAAACGGAGGAAAGGAAACCTCCTTGTGCCACATGTCCGTTTGTGAACAGTTAGGAAAAAAGGTAAAATTACCTTTAAGTGACCATTGTTCAATCTAATGCTAAAAAAGGACAATAACTATCAACTTGCTACAAATTACCTGTATACTTACGTCAAAATAACTATTAAGTTTCTTTTTATCGTATTAAGTTTGGAAAGAATCACTAAAAAGTAATTTTCCCAAAAAGATATGACTTTTGGAGAAATTACTTTTTAGTGATCAATTTCCAACTTAATGCCAAAAAAAGAATATTCTCTGCCAACTTGCTACACATTGACTATATACATAATTCAAAAGGACTACTAATGTTTTATGTTTGGTATTAAGTTGGGAAGTGATCACCAAAAGGTAAATTGTCTAACTTTTCTATTTTTTGGTTTTCACTGCTCTTTTTCACGCGGTATAAGTAGGTTGACGCTTGGTGTACACTGCATATCTTTTTGTTTTTATGTGGGAAAATCGAAAAACCTATATTATACAATATTCAATCCAAACTTAGTAGACTATATCATATTTCTTCATTTTTTATATGTCTATTCATCTTATTTCCCAAAAGTTAAACGTATAAAATTATAAATATTTATAATCAGAAAGGGAGACAAATAAAGGCAATAATGATTAAAAAAGAAAATGCGACACACCGGAATATGTATTAAAAAATTATAAAAATGCTTTAAAAACTATAAAAATGCTTAAAAAATTGTGCAAATACACTTCTGCCAAACGAGAAGTATCTCAAACTGTTAGTATACGGGGAAAAGTCCGGACAGTCGGCGGAGCGCTTTGAAGGAGTGGTCCGGTCGGGTCGTAAGGATTGAGATGGCTCGCGGTAGCGAGGAAATGTGGGGCTTTCTCGATGAATAGGAGAGCTATGTGTTGCGTAGAACGGGGATCTGAAATCAAAGAGGATTGTCAGGGGAGACCGGGGGTTTCCCGGTCTAAAACCCTCCGACGCTCAAGTCAGTCTCTGAGGGAAAGAGAGAGAGACAGGGAGAGAAGAATTTCTAGGGTTTTGTACTAGAGGAACTTACCTTTCTTGCCATGAATAGTGTTCCTTTTATAGCCAAGTGCTAGGTTTCGGATTGGTCCAATGCCCTGACCTGACCGTGGTCAAGTTAGGGTCCTGAGCTAACCATGGTTAGATAGGAGTTTCAGACCAAATCGCGGATCTTTTGGGGTTATAGGCCTGACCGTTGACAGCCGTACCCCTGAGTCGGTTTCCAGGAGCGTGCTCTACTCCCGGTCTGATTTCCTCTGTCAGATCTGAGATGTAAGACAAATTCGACGCACGTGAGGGGCACGTGCTCATGCGGCCCGAAGGGGTTCATTGGACCGAGAGGGTACCTGCCCGAGGTTGACACGAATCGAGGGCATCAAGGCCCGAGGGCCCATTTGCCCGAGAGCGGGCAGGCCCGAGGGCTCGGATGCTCCGAGGGCGTGCTTGCCCGATGGAACAGGGTAGCCCGAGCTCATTACCGAGAACATACACGTGTCGCGGTTTCATTTGCTCTTCATAAATGTCCCACACAACTTCCCCCGAGCCATCATGTCCTCGGTCACTCGGTTGCCGAGGATGTGATGGTTCTGACATGATGGTACTGCCTTTCAATCAAGCGTCGTTTCGTATGCCCGAGGTAGCCTTTGGGCACAAATCACGAGGGGGTGACGTCAGCCTCGGGAAGCTAGGTATATAAGGGTTTTGCCTCCTTTATTTTCCCATTTTCACTCCTAGAGCCAGAGCCTTGCCAACCGAAGAGAATTTGCCGGAGAAAGGAAATCCGACCGTCGACAGCTTGCCGGAAATCGCCTTTCTTGAGTTTTCCGGTAAATTCTTCATCTGTTCTTGGTGTTCTTCATTTTCTTCATGTATTTTGTCTTTGATCTCCTTTTTTCAATCCGTTCGTAAAAACCAAGTTGTGTGCTCGGTTGTTTGTGAAATGTCTGAGCCGAGCACATCATATGTGCTCAGTTTCTTTAATGTGTTTGAACCGAGCACAACATATGTGCTCGGTTTAGACTAGGTTTCAAGCCGAGAGATTAACTTACCTAGGATTGTTCGAGGATTCCCTTTAAAAGATAGGATTGTTATTTGTTCCGTGCGTCCTAGGACATTTTATCCTTACCGAGCTCTGTACTTAACAGATGACTCATCAAATTTGAGGGAACCCGAACAAGGAAAGGGACTTCGGGGAGAAGTTCGGTTTCGGGGCCGGGATTACATTTCGGTCTGCTGAGGTTGGTGAAGAAATCAGCTCAACCGACGACCGAGGGGGAGTACCCATCCACAACATCAACTTCTTCGAGGGTGGTGTTCGGGTCCCTTTCCCCGAGCTCCTAGTGGATTTCCTTAACTTCATCAACTTGGCGCCCCTCCAGTTGAAACCGAACACATATAAGGTAGTGCTCGGGGTTGTAGAACTCAACAGAATTCTTGGCACCAACTTAGGTGTTGAAGAGATTTTCAGCTGCTACCAGCTGTCTCGGTCACCGAGCGGGTTCTACCTCAGATCCCGAGACCCCGAGCGGGTGCTTGTTACTCACATTCCCGACAGTAGCCAGGGGTATCAGTCGGACATAGTGTTCGTTTATGGCGACTTTGAGCCTCCCCTGCTCTGGAGAGAAGGGCGAAGAGTCCCTCGGGAGCTCGGGGAGCCTCGTAAGTTTTTTAGACTTAGTATTTTTAATCACTTATTTTCTTTCTGTTTTTCTCTCTCTCAGTTTATGACTTGTTCTTTGTTCACAGCTGAAGCTGCCTTTGAGCTTCCTCTTGAAGTTAGAGAGGAAGAGATCCAGAGGGTATTGAGCTACCGAGGGGAAGACGGCTTTGGTCGGGCAGCCCACGTCCTTCTCAAGTACCCACCTCGGTACCGAAGCTTCCAGGCCACGAGCGTCCCCAGAGGGTACCCTTCCTTGGGTCAGGCGAAGAAGAAGAAGGCTCCTGGGCAAGAACCGAGCATAGTGGTTGCTCTCGGTACGCAGCAGGGCCGAGCTGAAGGAGAGGGTTCAAATTCCCCTCAAGAGTGGTCGCCTGACGATATGGCCGACAGAGGCATCTCCATGAAAGTCCCTGCGCCAAAAAAGAAAGGCGCAGGCCCGAGCAGGCAGAAGGGGTCTGACCCCCTTAAAGAAGCTATGCGTAGGAGGCAGCAGCAGGGGAAAGCGCCTCAGGTTACCTCGACCGAGAAGCCTGCTCCGAGGGAACCGATCACGAGAGTTCCGGAGAAGAGGGCAGCTCCGGAAATCCCTCGGTCCTCGAAGCCGAACACGTCTCGGGAGGTGGGCTCCTCGGGGAGGCCAGAGAAGACTATTATGATCGAGGATTGCTCTCCCGAGCAAGCCAAGAAGAAACAGAAGGTGGAGATGGATTACCCCTTCCCCTCCTCGGATTACCAGCCCCTGACAATAGACCGAGGGCGCTAGGAGATTATGAGGGACCTGCCTCAGTTCCCCCTTCCAACCGACCGTCGCCTCCCGGTCATGACCGACCCGGAATTCACGTACCATTCCATCGGGAATTTACTGAAGTTCCCGTGGGACATGGTAAGCCACAAGAAGCATCGGTCGGTGGACTTGGGCTACGAGACCCTCATCCACCAACTCCTGGTAAGCTTCTTTTCTTCCAACACTTAGAAAATTTTGAGTTTGCCATCTTTTCTAATCGTGCTCGGTGAACGCAGGCCGCGCAACAAACCATGCTCCTAACCGAGCGCCTCTTGAAGACCGAGGATCGGTATAAGAAGGAGGTGGTTGAGTGGTCGACCGAGAGGTCCGACCTTAAGGCCGAGGGGAGCCAGCTAAGGGAGGAGCTGGCCAAGGTGCAATCGGAGCTGGAGAGTATCCGAGAGGCTGCTCGGTTGTCTCAGGATGAGCTCGCCAAGTCCCAGGCTCTGACCGAGGACCTAAGGTCCAAGCTTGATCAATCCCGAGGTGACGCTTCACACTGGAAGAAGCAAGCCGATGAGTGGTATGATCAGTGGCAAACCGAGGTCGAGTCTCGGGCGGCGCAGATCAAGCAAGCAGAGGACAGGGCTGCCAACAAGTATGTCGACCGAATGGAGCCATACCTGGAGAAAAACTATAGGCTCGGTTGGGATACTCTCGGCGCTCAGGTGAAGGAGGCCTACCCAGAGGTGGATTTGGAGAGGATCCCCTTTGAGAGGGTAGCATTGCCCATTTCTGACGATGAGGGTGAGGAAGAGGAAGGTGACGCCGAGGATGGGGAGACTCCACCCGAGCATCCTGAGGCAGCCGAGCAGCAGAACGGCGTGCCCGAGGACACCGAGCAGCCAGCCACCAATGTAACCGAGCACCCAGCAGCCGAGGACCCACAGGATCCGGCAACCGAGAACACCGAGCACTCCGTTCCCGAGGCTCCTTCCACTTAGCGATTTTTTTTTTTTTGAGCTTTTGTAGCCCGAGGGGCTTATCATGTACAGAAACTCCATTTGTAAAACTTCAATTTTGAATGTATATATGCTCTTTTTTGGCCCGATGGGCTCCCATTGTATGCTTGGCTTGAGTGTGTATTTCTTTTTTTTGGCCCGATGGGCTTATTATTGTGCGTTTGGTTATTTCAATGCATGTTCCAAGCGCTTATTTTTCTTCGGACACTTACGCCTTTCCTATCTTTTCTTTCTTGCCCATTTATAAGTGTTGGTGAGTCGTCGCTGCTCGGGTCACTCTTCCGAGCTTTCTCTTTCATGCGTTAGAAAAAGTTTTACTTTTATTTTATTTTTGGGGGATCCGAGACTTTTAGTAAGTGTCCCTTTGTCGCCCAGGTGGGGCTAGGGTGATCGGCCCTCACCACCTTGCGAGACTAAGGTTTTCTGTGTATATTTCCTTGTTGCCATGGTGAGGCTAGGGTGATCGGTCCTCGTCACCATGACAAGACTAGGCGTTTCTAATAATGGCATCATTTCATAAAAAGACTTCATTGACTAGATCGGGCTGGTGTTTTGCCGACCAGGCCCGTATTACATCTTTCTTCATTTGTGGAATATTCTAAGGTTTGATACGTTTACCGACCTTGGTAGGTCTCTATTGTCTTCACAATGCTTTAGATCATAAGAACCTTTCTCTCCGACAGCGATGACTTCATAGGGCCCTTCCCAGGTTGCCCCGAGTTTCCCTTCTTTTGGGTCCCGAGTTCCCGAGTTTACTTTTCTGAGGACGAGATCACCGACTTTAAACTCTCGAGGGCTGATCTTCTTCTCATAATACTTCCGGAGTTCTTGTTGGTAGATCGCCATTCGGATCATTGCTTCGCCTCTTTTTTCTTCGGCCAGGTCAAGCTTGCGCGCCATGTTCTCTTCGTCCTGTTCCTGACTGAGTTCTTCTGTTCTTAGAGTCGGGTATCCTATTTCTGCTGGGATGACTACCTCTGTCCCGAAAGCGAGGGCAAAAGGGGTTTCGTTTGTCGACCTCCGGGGGGTCGTCCTGTATGCCCATAGGACCGCATGAAGCTCCTCGGGCCACCTCCCTTTTGCTTTCTTCAGCCTTTTCTTGATTCCTTTTACAATTACTTTATTTGTCGCCTCTGCTTGCCCATTTGATTGCAGATAACTCGGACTAGCGTAGAAGAACTTCGTTCCGAACTGTGCGCAGAACTCTTGAGTTCTTCGACTCTCAAATTGAGTGCCGTTATCCGGGATGAACGCTTGGGGAACCCCAAATCTCGTGAAGATGTTTTCCCAAAGGAAACTGATAATATCCGAGTCCCTGATGGAGGCTAGGGCAGCGGCCTCCACCCACTTTGTGAAGTAGTCGGTTGTGACGACGAGGTATCTCCTATTGCCGCTCGCTCGGGGGAGCGGTCCGACCAAATCGAGGCCCCATTTTGCAAAGGGCCAAGGACTTGATAGAGGATGCAGGTTTCCTGCCGGTCGGTGGATTTTATCCGAGAAGAATTGACAGTTCGGACATTTCCGGGTGTACTTAAGGGCATCCTTCTGCATGTACGGCCACCAGTAGCCGTGCGTTATTGCTCGGTGCACCAGCGAGCGTCCCCCTGCGTGACTTCCACAACTTCCATCATGGAATTCTTGCAAGACTCCTTCCACTTCATTCGGATGAACGCACCTCAAATATGCTCCGGTGAAAGATCGCCTGTATAGCAAGCCTTTTGGGGAGAGCCAGAATCGTGCCGACTTGACCCTGATCCGGTGTTTCTGATGGTGGTCTTTAGGAAGGACATCATTTTTGAGATATTCAATTATTTCATCCATCCAGCTTGGACCGAGTTCGACGATTTCGTTAACTTCCGGGCTCGATTCTATGCTTGGGGCATGGATAGTTTCGATATTAATTGTTCTTCGGGATTCTGTTTCTAGTGCCGACGCGAGAGATGCTAGCGCGTCTGCGTGCTTGTTCCGTTCTCGGACAAGTTGTTGGATGCAAACGCTTTCGAAATTTGAAATAAGCTTCTTGGTGAGCTCGACATAAGCTTTCATCCTTTCGTCCCGAGCCTCGTATTCACCGTTCAGCTGCCGAACCACCAATTGGGAATCACTGAAAAGATTTAACTTGGTTGCCGATAATGCTAGGGCAAGCCTCAGTCCTGCTAGAGTGGCCTCGTACTCGGCCTCGTTGTTCGAGGCGGAGAACTGCAATCTGATGGCGCTTTCTAGGACTTCACCTGTCGGGGATCGGAGGACAATCCTGATTCCTGCCCCCCGATTGTTCGAGGCTCCGTCGACGTACAGCTCCCATCTCCTACTATCCTCGCCCCCGAGTTCGGCCGAGGAGGAGGTATCCGAATATTCGGGCGAACTTTGGTTTGACTCATCTCGCTCGCTGTTACGATCAGTAAACTCAGCAACGAAGTCGGCTAAGATTTGCCCTTTTATTGCCGTCCTTGGTCTGAACTGTATATCAAATGCCGCTAGCTCGATCCCCCATTTAGAGATTCTTCCGGAAAGGTCGAGCTTCCGAAGTACATCTTTTAGAGGTTGGTTCGTTAGGACGATGATGGTGTGTGCTTGAAAATAGTGTCGGAGCTTTCTCGAAGCTGTTCGGAGTGCTAGGGCAATCTTTTCGAGAGGCAAGTACCGTGTTTCGGCATCAAGTAAGGTCTTACTTACGTAATACACAGGTCTTTGTTCTTTTCCATCTTCTCGGATCGCGACGGCGCTGACCGCGTGTTGGGAAACTGCTAGGTATAAGAACAATGGTTCTCCGTGTCTTGATTTCGACAAGACAGGAGGGCTTTCCAAATGTCTTATTAAACTCTTCAAGGCGACTCGGCATTCCTCCGTCCAAATGTGCTTCGTTTTCTTCTTCTTTAGAGCTTGGAAGAAGGGTTGACACTTGTCCGAGGAACGTGAGATAAAGCGCCCGAGTGCTGCGATCATTCCGTTCAGCCGTTGAACCTCTCGGTATGTGCTCGGTTCCTTTAGTGATCGCAATGCCTCTATCTTCGTGGGGTTTGCCTCAATCCCTCGTCGAGTGACCAAGTGTCCAAGGAACTTTCCTGATCGCACCCCGAAAGAGCTTTTCTTAGCATTGAGCTTCATCCCGAATCGCCGTAGTCTCTCAAAAGCCTCAGCAAGGTCAGCTATGTGGTCGCACTCATCCGAGCTTTTTACGATGGTGTCATCGACGTAAGCTTCCAAGTTCTTCCCGATTAGTCCTTCGAACATCCAAGAGACAAGTCGTTGATATGTTGCCCTGGCGTTTTTGAGACCGAAAGGCATCACTTTGTAGCAATAGGTGCCGGTCGGGGTGATAAATGCGGTTTTCTCTTGATCTTCTTCCGCCATCGGCACCTGATGGTATCCGGAAAAGGCGTCGAAGATGCTCAATCGAGCGTAGCCGGCAATCGAGTCTATGACTTGGTCGATCTTCGGCAGCGGGAAACTGTCCTTCGGGCAAGCTTTGTTTAGGTCCGTGAAATCAACACATATCCTGTATTCGCCACTCTTCTTCCTGACACATACTGGGTTGGCGAGCCATATCGGGTACATTACTTCCTGTATGAATCCGGCCTTCGAAAGTTTCTTTACCTCCTCGTTTATGGCTCGAGCTCGGTCATCAGACAACCTTCTTTGCTTTTGTGCGACAGGCTTGGAGTTCGGATTCACTCTAAGCCTGTGTTGGACTATGCTCGAATCAATTCCTGGCATCTCATGTGGCGACCAAGCAAACACATCAGCGTTTTCCTTCAAGAACTGAAACAACTCCGATGATTCCTCCTCCGAGAGAGAGCTCCCGAGAAGAAAATATCGTTCGGGACACTTCTCATCAATGATCATCTTGCGGAGCTCTTCACCCGTTCGGTCGTCGGGCTCGAGTAGAGTATCTTCGACCCCGAGCCGACCGTGCTTTAATTGCTATAATGGGTCGATGTCTCTTTTAGATTTTTTCGGCTCGACGGAGCAGTCCACAATCATTTCGGTCCGAAGGTTGCTCTTTTCCTTCTTCTTAGCCGCCGACGACGGAGTGTGACCTGTAAGTTCATACATAAAGCATTCTCAGGCTACAGCTTGGTTTCCGCGGAGTTCCATTATACCCTCAGGTCCCGGGAAGCGGACGGACTGGTGGTAAGTGGAGGGAACCGCTTCGATGGCATGGAGCCAAGGCATTCCCATTATCACGTTGTATGCTGATCGTTCTTCTAGAACGACAAAGTGCTGAATAGTTTGGACTGGGCCGGTTCGGACGGCTAGGGCGACCTGCCCGAGGGGGTAAGAAAGATTCCCGTTAAACGCTTTCAAGCTCAAATTACTCGGGGAGAGATCGTCCTTTTTCAACCCTAACTGGTCGAAGAGTTTTTTGAACATGACATTAACCGAGGCTCCGTTGTCGACATAGACTTTCCCCACATCGTAATTCGCGATCATCATTCGGACTATCAGGGCGTCATTGTGGGGATGGTGTGTTTCCGCGGTCAGATAGTCTCTCCCGAAGAATAGGGCGGAGCTCAAATCGTCCTTCCCCCTTTCAGCCACGAGCGTTGGCTCTGATTTTACTTCGAACACCTCCCGAAGGTGGGAGGCTTTCTGATATTGCGCCCGAAGGGCGTTTATAGAGACCGAAGCCCTGTCATATGCTCCGCTGATTACGTCGATGGCTCCCAAGACGGTATACCCCTCGGTTTCAGTCCTTGGTTTCTCGATTTTCTTATCCTCGGGCCTTTCCGATCGTCGTTCTTAACTATGAACTCACTCAAGTGTCCGGCTTTTGCCCAGGTCTCCAGGTTATGCTTTAAGGGTTTGCAGTCTTCAGTCTTATGGCCGTGATCTTTATGGTATTCGCAAAACCACTTTTTGTTCCTCCTTTCAGGGTCTCCGCCCATCGGCCTTGGTTTTTCGAAGAAGTCTTTATTTTCGACGATCCGCAAGAGTCTGTAGATTGGCATAGTGAAAACAGTGAGGACTGCTTGATTTGGATTTGCTGGTACCTTGTCTCTTGTTGGTTCATGTTTTGCTCGGTCATCCCTTGCTCGGTCAGCTCGGGGATTCTTATCTTTCCTCTTATCCGCCTACTCGGTTTGCTTGGCCATCCGAAAAGCATCATCGAGTCGTATGTACCTCTGTACTCGATCAAGCAGCTTTCCAATGCTGGATGGCGGGTCGAGGGTGAGCTACTCGAACAACCGAGAGGATCGAATCAGCCCTCGTCTGAAGATGTCGAGAGCGCTTCGCTCATCTGGTTCCTCAATCTCGGTGTAAAGCTCCCAGAATCTCTGGGAATAATCTCGCAAGGGTTCCTCCGTCCCCTGCCTCATCTCATACAGGTTCTGCATGGTCTTGGCGTACTTTTTGCTTGTGATAAATCGATCCCGAAAGAGCTTGACCAGGTCATCCCATCTTCGGATCGATTTTTCTGGAATCTTTGCCCACCACCTCAGAGCAATCTCCCCAAGGCTCATCGGGAAGATTTTACACATGAAACCCTCGTTGTCAATATAGAGGGACATTTTTTGGACATAGTACGTCAAATGGTAGTCGGGATCCGTTATCGGGGAGTAAGGAGTGAAAGTGACTGCACTATAATTCTTTGGGGTTGGCGTGGTTTGGATCCAGCTCGCAAAGGGAGACTTTCCCACTCGTAAATAATTCAGCGTCGGCCGCACCGGCTCCTTCATTATCTTGATCTCTTCTCGGACCTTCCTTGCGAATTCGTCCGAGGTTAGATCTCCAATCCTCCTTCTCCTCTCCTCTCGAGAGCTTCTCCTGTATCGACTTGGCTCTGCCGAGCCCTCAACTGCCTCGTAACGCTCCCTATCCCTCCGGTTAGCCTTCAGAGCCGACATCTCGGAGCGCCGCTCGCTTCCTCTCCGACCTTGGTTATCTTCCCGGGGGGTCCGCCTAACTCGACTAGAACTCGTTCCAGTGACGACTTTTGAGGAAGAGTCATGCACCCGTCCCCCGTCAGTTCTCTAGCGTTCAACCTTACTCTTCAACTTCCTGTAGCTTTAATCCTCGCCTCTTTCAAACCGCCTCTCTTGGACAAATATTCTACGCCGTCGTGGCCGGGATTCGGCGGGGTAAGAGGTATAGCTTCGCTTGTCGCCACCGTCCTCCGTTGTGATTCGGACGTGGTGGGGGAGGCTTGCTAGCGGTTGCGTTCTTTTAGATTGAGATACTCTTGCTCTAGGACGAGCTTCTCGCGATTCGCCTCGTCTAGCCGTGCTTGGAGCATTGCGACTACGGCGGTGACCGCTTTCGGGTTGGAGTGCTCCGCGACAGCCCGCTCGTACGCGGCCTAGACTTCTTGCATCTGGGTTTGCTCCACCGGCCTGCTGGTTTCCCCGATGAAGGTAGCGCTTGCCGGGGGACGCCCAGCCGGTGGTGGTGGGAGCACTACACTTGCTCCATTCATTTCTGGCCCAGCGTACGTCGCCTCGGACCTAGTTCGCCCCGCCATTTGTAAGAAAGGGAACACAAGCTCAAGCGAAGGCGAGCGCAAATGTCTCTTGCTCGGATTCCCACAGACGGCGCCAAACTGTACGGGGAAAAGTCCGGACAGTCGGCGGAGCGCTTTGAAGGAGTGGTCCGGTCGGGTCGTAAGGATTGAGATAGCTCGCGGTAGCGAGGGAATGTGGGCTTTCTCGATGAACAGGAGAGCTATGTGTTGCGTAGAACGGGGATCTGAAATCAAAGAGGATTGTCAGGGGAGACCGGGGGTTTCCCTGTCTAAAACCCTCCGACGCTCAAGTCAGTCTCTGAGGGAAAGAGAGAGAGACAGGGAGAGAAGAATTTCTAGGGTTTTGTGCTAGAGGAACTTACCTTTCTTGCCATGAATAGTGTTCCTTTTATAGGCAAGTGCTAGGTTTCGGATTGGTCCAATGCCCTGACCTGACCGTGGTCAAGTTAGGGTCCTGAGCTAACCATGGTTAGATAGGGACTTCAGACCAAATCGCGGATCTTTAGGGGTCACAGGCCTGACTGTTGACAGCCGTACCCCTGAGTCGGTTTCCAGGAGCGTGCTCTGCTCCCGGTCTGATTTCCTCTGTCGGATCTGAGATGTAAGACAAATTCCACGCACGTGAGGGGCACGTGCCCATGCGGCCCGAAGGGGTTCATTGGACCGAGAGGGTACCTGCCCGAGGTTGACACGAATCGAGGGCATCAAGGCCCGAGGGCCCATTTGCCCGAGAGCGGGCAGGCCTGAGGGCTCGGATGCTCCGAGGGCATGCTTGCCCGATGGAACAGGGTAGCCCGAGCTCATTACCGAGAACATACACGTGTCGCGGTTTCATTTGCTCTTCATAAATGTCCCACACAGTTAGATCCAAACTAGTTTCCATGATGCACAAACTATCCTCAAGTCTATACATTCGATAGTAGAGGAGCGAAGACACGAATTCAAGATTTATGATTTTGGAGCCATGATTCTTTACCATCTGAACTATTATAACGGCTGTGGTTCTATCTCATATTATCTATCTTTTTCTCTTATAAATATATATATATATATATATATATATATATATAATATTAATTTATATTGTTCACAATATTTATATTTATAAATCTCACCCGTGCAACGCACGGGTTATATATCTATTATATTTTTATTTTTATTTTTATATATTTTTATATATATATTATATAGATACTAAAACGGAGGAAAGGAAACCTCCTTGTGCCACGTGTCAGTATAGGAATTTTTTTTTTTTTTTTTTGCCCTTTCACATGCTGAAACAGTAGCAGTAGGAGAAAGATTTTTTGGTAAAATTACCTTTTAGTAATGGTTTTCCAACCTAATTCCAAGAAAAGGATACTATCTGTCAACTTATTACAAATTGACTACCAATTTGCGCCAAAATGATAGCTAACGTCCATTGTTTCGTATTAAGTTAGGAAGCAGTCACTAAAATGTAATTTTTCCAAAAAGTTACTTTTAATGACTTCTACTTTTAGGGATCACTTTCCAACTTAATACCAAATAAAGGATATTGTCTGTCAACTTGCTACAAATTGACTTGATAAGTGCTTCAAAAAGACTACTAACTTTCTTTGTTTGGTATCAAGCTGGGAAGTGGTCACCAAAAGATAAATTCCTCACCTTCTTTTTCCTTTGTTTTTTCTTTTTTCTCTTTTTTTTTTATATTACTTGCTCTTTCTTATATGCTGGAGGTAAGTTGACGTTTGGTGTTCGCTACATATCTCTTTGTTTTTATGTGAGAGGATTAGAAAACCCACACTATACAATGTTCAACCCAAACTTAATAAACTGTACTATATTTTTCTGTTTTCTTTATGCCTATTCATTTCCCCTCCTAAAAATTAAACATATAAAACTATAAATAGTCATAATTAAAAAGAAAGACAAATAGAGGAAATGAGGATTAAAAAAGAAAACACAATTCGCTAGAATCTTCAGATTTTCCCGATTTGCTTCTGACATGAATAAAAAAAAAAAAAAAATTCTATTTGAATCAAAGTTCTTCCCATATGGTTAATTACATAAAGTTGAAAAGATTTATACTTTCTCTTATTTTCTTCTTCTTCTGGCTTTTTTTCCTATTCTCTTTCTCAGTCTAGACTTTTCTCTCATCTTTTTATGATCTAATCTCAAACATATTTTTGATATTTTTCCCAATAGTTTTTCACTCTTTGTGAAACCCACTCGAAATCTCATGAAAGGTCAAGATTTATCATTGTCATGCATTTTACAATATCCACTGTCAGATTTCGAGACACCTTCAACGGCTATATTTACTTTGGTATATACCAACATGTTAAAACCATGATTGTAGGATGGACTAGGCTTTAGAGAATTTTAATCTTTTTCCACCAAATATCATAACGTATCAGTTCCTTCATTTTTTTACAAGTTTCCACCATTAAATTAATTGTTTTTCAAAATAATTTATCTTTTCGAGAATATAATTAAATTTTGTGTAATACATTATGCTAACATCACACCAAAGATTATTTTGATTAAATTATTTTATTTATTTTTGTCTATATCTTTTCAATTTAATTGACATATTATATTAACAAATATATTTTACTATTTTAGAGAATAAGAGTTTTGTTAAAATTTTAATTTGTTAATAATATTATTTTTTATAAATTAATCCGTGCGTCGCACGGGTTCTAAAGCTAGTACTTAACTAATGTAGTGTATTAAGATTGTGACATACCACTTCCATATTCAGCATTCACTGTAGCTCTATAGGTCACCTCTTTTGTGGATGACAAACTCATCAATAAAACTCATCTTTTAAAACCGACTTAATACGAGGATCCCCAAGAGTTAATAAACAAATGATCAACTTCATATTTAACCGATATGAAGCATTAAGATTGTAACAACGTTAATCTTTACCTGCATATATTGAAAGTCTTGATACTCTTGTTGGGTTACTAGCCAAAGAATTAAGAGAAAAAAAAAGAAAAAAAGAAAGGTCTAATTCAGACCAAGCTAGTATCAAATAGCATGAACCCAGCCAATGATGTTGTCGAACCTATTCAACCGATTCCAATCAATTCTTAACTTTTAATTCTATCATAAGAATTTTATAATTTTTTGTAATTATAAAAAAATTATAATTAATATTTTTAATTAATTCAATACTTCCTAATCCACAATTATGTTCAAAAAAATTAAATCAACTCACACTAGATTTAAAAAGGTTCCCCAAATCGATCACTATTTCCAACTAGTACCTTTTTGGGTTCCCTCTCTTTGAATCAGGAGAATATTTGCATTTGATATGGAGACGATTGAACACTTAACCTAATCTGATCCTACCTTTTACCCCGCCCAACCTCTCCTCACCACAAGGGTTTGTCAACCTTGCCTCCCTTCTAAATTAACTCTTTTACTGTGAATTTCCATTTGTGACAGGATTAATCCTCCATTTGTGAATTTCCTTATTTGATTTGAATTTGGATGGTTAGAAGTGATTAAGAGACTTCACCAAAAAAGAAAAAAAGTGGAGAGTGGCATGGTAATGATCAAGTGGTACTAATGATGGGTGTGCTATGGGTGGTCCTGATGGATGGGATGAATGGTGGAAGTGATGAAGATGGCACGGTGGTGGTGGTGCTGCCTCAGGAGATGAGTCTTATTCTGCGAGGGTCAAGACATCAACTCACTTAAAAAAGAGGGTTTCCCACTGATTGAGGGAGAAAATTTATAATTTATCCTGAAAAATTAGAATCAAATTTTTGAAGCAAAAATAAATTTTGGAAAGTCAAATGTGCAATTATGTTAAAAATTAGAACTAAATGTCAGAAAACAAAAGGATTTTGACTTTTTGATATTGTGAGAACATAAAATGTACCAAATCATATATTAAAAAAAAAAAAAAGCAAAATAAAATTTCGGTATTAAAAATTTATACAATAATAAAAATAAAAACTAAATATAAGAGAGGACAGAGGAGGGTCCTTTGACCCCTCTCAGCCTCCCTCCACACATGGTGCTGCTAGTGATGGGTGCATAGTTGTGTGGTGGTAAATGGCAATGATGTTGGCAGTGGCCGCAGCAGTCGTAGGGGGGTTGCCAATAATATGTTGTATATATGTATATTTCTTTTTACAACGGTGAAACCATCCAACAGTAGAACTCTTTGGACCTATCCATGAAACCTAACACCCGAAGAGACTAGTGTAACAACCTGTTGTCATGGTCCCGCACTTAAATTTCATGTTATCTTAACTGAGAATCGAATTTGAGACCGTGTACCCAACCACACTCACGAGTTGGGTTAAAAGATTGAGCTTTAAAAATGGGTCAAAATTTGGCAATAGGATTAGAGAACATTGGGGCAAAGTAATTCTCCAACATAGTATTAATCAAGAAATAGAAGATAAACACTTCGGCACCAAATACCCTAATTTTTATATCTAGCATACTAAACGAGGACTAATGACATTTAAAAAGTAAAAATAAAAACAAATTAGGGCCTTAAGGCTTTGTTTCGCCGCGGGGGTGGGGGGTGTTATATAAACCATACACGAGATCTAAACACCACCGCCACCACCACCACCACCACAGCAGAAGCTTTATTTCGGAGCGAAGGAACTGGGTTTTTCGGCATTTTTTTTCCACGGTTTCAGGTTTGATCAATCTTCTAGTCTCACCCCCAATTTCTCCACCCCCCTCTGATCTCTCTTTTCGATTTTTCAATTTACAGGCGCATCATCCTCTGCCGCAATTATGGGTAAGGGTAAGAAGCAAAGAGGAAAACCTTCAAAGAGGGAGAACGAGAATGGCGACATCAGGAGTGCCAAGCGGTGGACCACCGCCACCAACCCTGTGCAAGCAATCTGCGAATACTGCAAGAAATCCTTCGATACCCTAGAAGAATGGCGGAAGCACACCTGCAAACTTGACAAGAAGAAAGGTGTGTATAAATTTCTCGGGCAATAAGTGCTTTGGTTCAGTTGTTCATTTTGTTATGAATTCATTACACAATTAGCTGGAAAAGCCTCGTTACAAAAATAAATAAATAAATAAAATGCTGGAAAAGCCTGTCAAATTAGTTGTAGTATCTATTCATATCCATTGTCTGTGTACTAATAAAATTTCTCTATAAAGGTGTCATCTCTTCTATGTAATATTGCCCATGCTCAGTTTCTGTCAAAGCACCACTTTCCTCTTTAACATTCTAGTCAAGTTTGTTATTTCTCTGGTTTTTTTTTTGGTTGGGGCGGGGGGGTTGGGTTTGGGGATTAAAAAGAGAGATTCCTTAATCCTTTGAACTGTGATTAGAGGAGGGAGGAGAAAGATGAGTAAAAAATCAAAGATTAGCAGGAAAGAATAAAATCAAATAGCTGCTATTTTGGATTCTTCAACTTCTCTTGCTGAATAGTTTGACAATTGAATAGTTTGACAATTCTTGAAGCATGCTGGACTTTAGAAACTTCTTACAGTGTGTGTACCTCAAAAGGTTATGTTTTGTGAGGAGCTGCATACCTATTTTTATGATTTGTGGAGAAGGAGCCCCCTGGTTTTGCTCGACTGTCTGGTTGGATACCGGGCAATCCAGGTAAGCAAGTGCAATCACTTCCTGGGTGACAGCTGGCATGTAGACACTGCGGTACTTGATAGTACTTAGTTGTCCAAGCAACCGCCTGTAAGAAGTACTGTTGAAATGAAAATGTCACATTGGGCTTATTCCTTTTCAATTCAATTTTAGATGCAATGGCAATAGGATCTGCTATATATAGTTTTCTGAACCCACCTCTTTTCCTTGGGAAGCTGTGGGGTTTCTAATCTAAAAAGAGCACTAAAGACTTTTAGAGGATGACATCAGATGTCATTTATGAAGGACTGAGGATTATGTGGTCAAATTCTGTAGGTTACAGTTGTAACTGTGTAAAAATGAGCTCGAAAGAGAATATGAATTGGTCAAGAAATTTATTTGCCAGCTTGAATAAGTTATGCCATAGTATGAAACAGCCAGGGTCCCTAGGTTAATTTTAAATTCTATTAAACATAAACTGGTGGCTTTCCATTTGAGGCCTGCAACTTCAACATTGAAGATGGCCTTTTCTTTTGAATCCTAAAAAAAATTTATTGGTTCAGCCCTGATTTCATTTGGACAAAACAAAGAGAGATTTTTTATGGTTCTAAATTTTTTAACATAGTTTTATTTCCAATATCTAGAGGTTATGCTGCTTTATATGTGTTGGCAAGTCTTATGTTCTACATCGTCTAAATATTGAGTTTGACATGACTTCATATAGTTGTTTGGCCTCTTCACCTTTTAGCTTAGGCTTTTCTTTTTTTATTTTTTGATAAGAGGCTTTCAGTTGGAAACTTTACAATATGCTTAACTACTGTCACTATGAAGTTTAATATTACTGTATTCGTAGAATACGGTTGTTGTTACTATGAAGTGGAAGAATGGGAATTTTCAATTATGATTTGGTAATTTTTATTAGGTTTAGGTTGTGAAGCATGGAGACTTCAAACCCCTCCCCCTCTATATTTGTATCAGATATGATATGTGTCAGATGAGTGGGGATTTGTATCGAATATGTTTTGTACATATCCAAAAATAAAAATAATAAATTTTAAGTATGAATACTTAGGGGATACGTCTAAGATATATGAGGGATGTATGTTTCGTTTGCGGTTGATCTGTATTTTTTTTAAAGAGAAAAAGGGGTTCAAAATTTTGTCTTACACTGTTATAGAATAAAATAAAATCTTATAAAAAAAATGTTGTTATAAAGAATAATGGGGTTAGTATACAAATATGAAATAGTCTCTATATCCATCAAGGTTGGTCATCTTTCCCTTCTTAGCTCTCCCAGAATGTTTGCTCATGTCAAAAAGTCAAGGTATGGATTTGGTTTACTTTACTTGTTTTTTGACATGGTAAATCTTTCTCAATTTCGGCCTATTTGTCTTTGTAATGTTTCCTTTAAATTTATCTCTAAAATTCTTGTTGCCAAACTTTGTCCTATCCTTCCTAAGATCATTGCTCCCCCCCCCCCCAAAAAAAGTAGTTTTTTCCCTGGTAGGATGACAAGCGATAATACTTGGTGACTCAGGAAATCATTCATTCTATGAGAAAGAAGGGTAGATCTGGCTTCATGGCTTTAAAAATTGACTTTGCTAAAGCGTATGATCAAATTAGGTGGGATTTTCTCCATTCGGTTCTCAGTGAAATTGGCTTGCCCTCTGTTTGGATTTCCTTGGCTATGGATTGTGTCTTCTATGGAGCTTTCTGTGTTATGGAATGGTGAGAAGTCTGATCAGTTTACTCCTGGCAAGGCCTTAGGCAAGGGGACCCTTTATCCCCTTATCTTTTTGTTTTATGCTTGAAGAAACTTTCCCATCTTATTTCAGTGTAGGTTAGTGAGAAGCGTTGGAAACCTGTTAAAGCTGGCAGAAATTGTCCTCCTATTTCTCATTTGTTCTTTGTTGATGACCTAGTTTTGTTTGCTTGTTGAGGCTTCTTTTTTCCTAAATTGAAGTGGTTATGGGGTGTTTGAATAAATTTTGTGACATGTCCAATCGATCAGTTAACCTTTCCAAATCCAAAATTTTCTTCTCGCCTAATTTCTCTAGAGCTATTTCTAGGGATATTAGTAATTTCTGTTAAATCCCTACTACTTTGGATCTTAGGAAATATTTGGGTGTCCCTATTATTCAAAAAAGAGTTTCTAAGGCCACCTATTTTCACATTCTAGAGAATGTTCAATCTCAGTTTGCTGGGTGGAAGGCAGACCGTCTTTCTATGGCAAGCCATGCTCTGTTAATTCAAGCTGTCACTTCTACTATTCCCTCATACACCATGCAGTCCACTAAAATCCCTGAGGATGTGAATAACCAGGTGGATAAAGTTAATTGCAAGTTTCTCTAGGAAAGTACTAAGTCTAGAAGAAAGATCCATTTGGTGGCTTGGGATAAGGTTTGCCAGCCTAAAGATAGAGGTGGTTTAGGTTTTAGATCCATGGGTATGTTGAATAAAGCCTACATGGCTCGTATGGGATGGAAACTTCTTGATGAACCGGATTCGTTATAGTCCTCTTTACTTCGTGATAATTATTTAAATAGATCTACTTTTCTGGACTCTACTCCTAATAGCCGAACTTCCTACTCTTGGAGAAGCATCCTCCAAGGTAAAAGATAAAGAGTTGTTAAAGATGGTGTCAAATGGATTGTTGGTGATGGGCGTAAGATCAGATTTCGGCTTGACATCTGGGTTGGTGAATCTCCCCTCATTGATTTGCTTTCTCATTTTCCCCTTAGGGTGGACCTTCAGGCCTCCATTTGGGATTGTTTAGATGAGGAGGGAAATTGGTATTGGTCTGTGTTTGAGCATCTTCTCCCTCAACATATTTTAGATCTTATAAGAGTGACCCATCCTTTCAAAGATTCTAATTCTCCAGACTCTATTTGTTGGAGACATACTTCTAATGGGAAGTTTAGCCTGGAGTCTGCTTATCATCTGCCCTTTGGATGGAGATTCTATTGCTGAAGATAAGAAATGGGGTATGCTATGGAAAGCTCATTTGCTTCCTAAAATTAGATATTTTCTTTGGCTTGCTCGTCAGGATAGACTTTTAACTAATAAAGTCAGACAAGTTAGACACTTAACTTTGGATTGTTCATGTCCTAAGTGTGGCATGAATGTTGAGGATTCCTCTATGTCCTTGGGGATTGTGACATTGCTACTGATATTTGGAAGAAGTTAGTGCCTGTTCAAGCCCAGCAAATGTTCTTCTCAAAAGACTTAAAGGATTGGGTTGAAGGGAACCCAGGGGATTATTATGAATGGGTGGTCAGGAGGATGCTTCTTGGATCACTATTTTTTAGTTTACTTGCTGGTCTCTTTGGATCTGGAGAAATAAACGGATTTTTAAGAGAACTAAAGAGTGTAGAGATTGTTGGCATTCTGACAAGTTAAAACCCTTTAAGCAGGTTAAATTCATCTCTTGGTCCTTTCCCCTTTCAGGCTGGATCAAGCTGAATTCGGATGGTAGCTCTCATGGGAATCTTGGTGAAGGTACTAGAGGAGGCCTTATTCGTGATGACACTGGCTAGTGGTTGATTTGGTTTTGACTTCAACATTGGCATTTGCACTGTTACAGGTGCTGAATTGTGGGTTTATTCCATGGTCTTTCTATGGCATGGAAAGAAGGGTTCAAAAAAATAAAGGCTGTTGTTGACTCTGAAGTGGTTTTGTCCCTGAACCGTAAGCCCACTACTGCTATTAGCTCCCATGGTCCTCTTATTAATGCATGCAAGCGTCTTATCGATCAAAAATGGGACTGCATCATCAAGCACAATTTCCATGAAGGGAATTATGCTGCTGATTGTCTCGTGCGCCTTAGCCATGACCTGCTTCCTATTCTCACTATCTTTAGAGATCCCCATTTTACGGTGCTTGAACATCTTAAGAATGATTTTAGCAGGGTTACAACCCCTAGATTTGTTTAGGTTTTTTTGTTTTTCTTGTGGGCTGTTCCCACCCATTCAACCAAAAAACGAAAAAAAGAAAAGCAACTACACTAGCCTAGGGGTAGCAACACCCCTATCATTAGCATGGAGGAATTTAGGAACATCATGAGAGGGGTCCTAAAAATAGTAAGACCACTAGGGAGCCCATGGCTCAGGTTAGCTAAGCAATCAGCCTCAAAATTGCTTTCTCTGAAATTATCCTCAACAACACACTCCAAATCCCGCTTTAAGAGCTCCTTGCACGCATCAACAAGCGGACTAAGAGGGAAATGATCTCAGGAGGGTTGCGAAGAAGAAGAACCACAACTGCAGAATCAATAGCTACCATCACCTTGCGCAAACCCTCAGCCTAAGCATTGAAACCTAGCACTGAAACCTAGAAGAGGACCCACAACTCTACTGTGGTAACAAATCAAACACCAATACTGAGCCCAAATCCCACCAGCCATATGCCTGCCTCATCCCAGATCAAGCCGCCAATGGTAGAAGCACTAGGGTTATCTTTAGAACTACCATCCATGTTTAGCTTTCACCCAACCAGAAGGGGGAAAAGACCAAGCCACATATCTAATCTACTTGAGGGCCTTCACCATTAATTCTTTGACTATCAACCCATTCCTTAACTCCCAGCATAATCAAATCAATAGGGTCCGCAGCCCAATTAGCTGCTATTTTGGATTCTTCAACTTCTCTTGCTGAATAGTTTGACAATTGAATAGTTTGACAATTCTTGAAGCATGCTGGACTTTAGAAACTTCTTACAGTGTGTGTACCTCAAAAGGTTATGTTTTGTGAGGAGCTGCATACCTATTTTTATGATTTGTGGAAAAGGAGCCCCCTGGTTTTGCTCGACTGTCTGGTTGGATACTAGGCAATCCAGGTAAGCAAGTGCAATCACTTCCTGGGTGACAGCTGGCATGTAGACACTGTGGTACTTGATAGTACTTAGTTGTCCAAGCAACCGCCTGTAAGAACTACTGTTGAAATGAAAATATGTCACATTGGGCTTATTCCTTTTCGATTCAATTTTAGATGCAATGGAAGGAGATGGCTCCCACTAAAATAAGGGGGACCAGATGAAAAAGCTCCCACTAAAATAAGGGGGTCCAGGCTCCCCACTTAACTCATCACTGGAGGAAGAAGAGAGAGAGGGGCATAAAAAACTCAATGAATCCTATTTCTTGTGTATACCCCAAAATAGGGAAGGGAGCGGAGTTTCCATGATGGCTGGCGTCAAAGAGGGACCAGACTCCCCCTTCAAATAGGCCTGGTCCTCAAAGAAAGTAACGTGCCTCGACACATACATCTTGCGAGAAGAGGGATCATAACAGCGATACCCTTTTTGCTTGTCCTATCTAGAAGGGTATCAAAGGCAAATACACATAACCGCCTTTGGTGAAAGCTTGTCACGGCTGCAAATATAACAAGCGGAAGAAGAACAAAACATCGGCATCCAAAGACTCGTAAATGATCATATGATGGAACCCGATTAGTCAACCTCTGAAGTGGAGAGACATTCTCTATCACAGGAGTAGGGGTGCGATTGAGAAGATATGCAGCAGCTGCGAATGCTGCTTCTGCCCAGTACGAATTCGGCACCTTCATTTCAAATAACAGGCTTCTCATGGTATCACCTATATGTCTGTTCTTACGCTCCTCGACCACCCTTCTTTTTGTTTTGGCTACCGGTGACTATGGCTGCAGCGACTCCGATGACCTTACCCGGGATCACTATCTCTGCTGACAGCTTATGACCATCCTAGCTAACCAAGGGAATACGACTCCTACTCTCTCTCACCCCTCTCCTTCCCGAACCGTACGTGAGCTGCCTCGTACGGCTCTTCCTAAGAACTTGAAGCCCCCTCTCTCTAAATAGAAAAAAAAAAAAATGCATTTACAAGACAAAAAAGAGTAAAGCTTCCTTCGCCCTCCTATTCAACGGGGCTATTAGAGAAGCGGCTTCGTTCCTTGACTTCTTTGCCTTAAATCAGTAGGGCAAGCTTCCTTGTTCCTTAGTGTAGTCTCGGTCCATAGTTTAAGACTCCGTTCCTTATAGCCTAGTCTATATGACGTGACTCCGTACCGACGCCTTTCCCTTTGTAGACGGCTAAGTGACTTCGTAACCTTAACGTACTTATTTTCGTACTTTCTTTCTTACTGTAGCATAGGCCTTCGTCGGGCTTTCGTCCCTTCGCCTATAGGCGGCGGCTTGGCTTCGCTATCGCTCATGACTTGGTATAGAGTCCGTGTAGTCGTCGGCCTTCCCACCAGAATGCCTCTGTAGTCGTAGTCTTGTAGTCGGCATTCCCCAGAATGCCTATGATATAGTGGTCGGCCTTTCGAATGCCTCCTTCCTTACTTTTCTGAGAAGCCCTTTACGACTATAAAGGACAGGGGGCTGTTCACCTTTGGAAACTTAGCTACTTAAGTACTACTCAATACTAAAGTCAAGGCGAACGGGGCTCCCAGGCCGGGACGTCTGGCAGAATGCTTGGCCTCCTGCGCTGGAAGCGACACCCGAAGGGTGAGCTTCTGGCGGTTAGCTTCTAGCACTAGATAATAGGCATTAGGCATTCTGAGCTGGAAGGAGGCAAGCAAATGAAGGGAGGCATTACGGGCCGACTACAAGAAGCTTTGCTTCGTAGACTCGACAAGTCGCTTATAGAATGCCGACTACTAAGTGAAGACTTTCCACTTAATAAGGGAAGGGGGGAGGGAAGCGAAGCTTAGTGAGCTTTATAAGGCCGACCACTACATAAGCCGCTGGCGGAGAAAGCTCAAAGAGCTTTCCTTCATTCGTTGCTAAGCCAAGGTCCCAGGTCTCCGAGTCAGCCCGCGCTTTTTCGAAGAATCCTGCACCCATGGGCATACGGCCTGGCAGGCCTTCCCTTTCCGCCGGAGCTTCATGGGCGTTGCCCCGTTCCCCAATCAGATGTTTGGATGTGAGCTATACTCCGCGAGGAGCCAAACGGGCGTATGGCCTTGCCATTTGACCTCTCTTCCCGTGTGACTAGGAATGCTCAGTGACAACCTGATCTGTGATTGGTCAAGGCGACCGAGAGGACACATACCTCTTCCATATTCCTTAAATGGGCAAGACTCGGGTACTGCATGCGAGAAGTATAATAGTTTACTGAACAACTACATAGATCTTGATTTATTTGGATGCAATGGAATTCATTACTCCAAAAAAAGCCATCCCATGAGTATACATGACCCCACTACCTGTATAAAGCGTACATCCCTGCTCAGGGAGTAGGTCAAAGCTTTTTATAAGAAAAGTAAAAAGCTGGAATCCGAGAAGACAAGACCCCCTAAGAGCGTCTTGTAAACCAATTATTCGATCTGGAGATCCCAGCAAGGCTGCCGGAGATATCACTAAACCCAGGGATGTCTCTTGCAAAGAAGAATTCGTAGAGAATTTCCCAGAACCCCAGTCCAGCCTACCCGACTGATATAATCTAGAATCCACTCTCCGCCCTTATTAGTAGTAGGCGAATAGTGACCCTATTTGTATGCGCATCCACACGACGGGCACGTTCCAAGATCTCCCGCAACGAGAACCTAACACATGGTTTATTGATAGTAAGCTGATTAAATAAATGGATCATAGGTTGGTTGAATATTGAGTTCCGCTTAGGCTACGTGTTCTGTTCACGCGCTACTAAGCCGCACACAGGATCTTAGACAGGTTTCGTCCCCTTTCGGGAACACCTTCTTCCTAGTAGGGGCTAAGCCTGATGCAAATAAACCGAAAAAAAAAGATATCTATGGTCGATTCTACGAAGAGTGGATTCGCCCCTTATGTTATGTTATGGCTCGTCTCGCGCTTAGTCACTCGCGGGATTCGGATAGGGGAGCAGCAAGTCTTTTCTGAAAGAACTCGCAGTTCTCCCCCTTATCTAAAAAAATATATATATTTTTTAGATACTAACTCTTTGGTTGGATCGGACAGGGACTTCTATAAAGATCTTTCCACTCATTCATCATACTTAAAGTCGAAGTCACGGCATGGGGGGCTCGGAAAAAGAACGAGAATCGGTGTCGTGGTGGTGCTACGAGATGGCGATTTATCGTATAGAAGAATAGATCCGCGGACCTATTGATTGACCATAGATGCGAACCGATCGACCGCTATCTAAGAGAAGATAAGTAGTTCTTCTATCGTTCAAGGGCAAGGGGAGAACATGTAGCGGCTTGCCTAGATCTATTATTTCCCACGTAGTCCGCTAGAACTAATAAGCAAACCAACGATTCTCTTCTCAAAGTAATAGAGAGAGTCTTTTTCTTTTTCCGGTATGTAGCTCCGCGAGCTAGGAGCGCATCATCGGGGCAGGGCGAAAACGAACATAGGATCATCATCATGGCCCTTTTCTTGTTTCTTTTGTTTGTGTCCTGTCCTTGAAGAGAACCTTTTGGATGCTGCCGAAACAAAGGTAGGTTCATTTAGCTAGCCCATCTCCTATTTGTTTAGCTTTAGCTGGAGATACCGGGGGTGAAGGATGGAGAAAGAATGTGCCGTAACGAGTTCAACAACTAGAATAAGGCCCAACTCCATAATGCCACTATCCCAGCCAGCCAGGAGATCTAGATTTATATTGATTCAAGGAGGATAATTCTCTCCATAATGCAAGGAGAGATGGGTGATAATTTGGCTAGCGAGATGATGGAGGATGGGTAACTAGTTTAGGTGGCTGGAGGATGGTAACTCCATAACTATCCCTCAACAAATTCAATTAGAGGATGCTCTCCCTCAACTAATCTGATAGGATGTGATCGCTCATCTACGTAATATAGTTTAGTTCTTGAACTCCATCCCTGCCTAGCTGGACCATCCATTCACCCATCAGGTGTTTAGTTCACCCCGGAAAACAAACTACATAACTAATTTGGTTGGATCCGATAACTACACCGGTTAGCAGAGAGAAAGAAGGCCCCCATACCCCTCACTTACCTATACGGAACATACGTTCCTACCTCGAATTGATGGAGGGAAGAAAGACAAAGCAACTATATGATGATTCAAAGTTTTAGCTTCATACGCAATGAGAGTATTCAGGGGGGGGCTTGGAGGGTAGTGTGTCATTCACGCAGGTCAGGTAGTGCCATTCAGGAATGGAGGTGATGTAGTGTTTCCCTAACCTCTTCCTTCCTGTATTGCTTGTCTTGATTCTCCTAGTTACTTCTCCACTTAACTCCGCTATCAAACTAGGGATATTTGAACTAAGCCGAATCTGTGGAGCGAGGACTGCTAACCCGACTCTGTTAATCTGTTACTAAGCCGAATCTGTGGACTGAGGGGCTCCCTGACGATCCCCTATAGACGTAAAGACTTGACTTCACTGAACCGGCACTACTATTTGTCGGCTCCTACCACTCGTCCCTCGTCTGCTCGTCGTCGAGTGCGTCCCTGGCCCTTGCTCGTCTCTAGTAGCCCATCGAGTTTCTTCGCCCCTCTCCCGCTTATTGATTAGGGCGAGTCACTCAAGTCCCTTGTCACTCGTCCCTCTTTTACGAAAATCCCAGGGTTTATGCGTTTTTCGGAAACTAAAATCGCTCGTCAAGCTAAAAACAGACGACAACGTTAGGGGCTCGCGAAGTAAAGTACACAGCGAGTGTAGTTCTACGGAACCCTTAAGCTCGCTTCGTAGACTACACTCGCTGCTACCGAACGCCGGGTTTATGCCTTCGTTTTTCGGTTCTAAAATTCCAAAGTCACTAATAGCCGAGCTCGACAACGAAACGGGGTTTCAGCGTCGTCTCCTACAACTTGTTTTCGTCCTTCGCTCGCCCTACTTCTAAAGATAGATAGAAAAGGAGACGAAACGGTCAACTCAAGTTCCCTAACCCTAGCGAAGCGGTATCCGGGGCTCCGTAGATACCTACCAGCGAATCCGTGCTTCCTTCAAATAAAGGAAGGAGGGTTCCGGGTCGAAACTAGCCAGGCGGGTGAGTTGTTTACGGAACTGTACTGATTACGTGACTCGACTTTGAAGAGGACGAGCTCCCGGGAGCCTTCAAAGTCGTATTGAAGCGGGGACAGGATACCTGCAGTCTTCAGTAGCCAAAGACCAATTCCTTGTTTATACCCAACCCTAAAGTGTTTATTACTTTACTGCCGGCTAGCTCTAAAGTCTAAAGATCTCCACTTCTCTCTCTAGCGTCTTCCGGCGGAAAGAAAGCCGTTCCTTAGAGTTCGTTCCGTCGGTATTAGATTAGATGTTTGTAGAACCTCCCGAACGTTCAGGAGGTTCCTCCCACGTAGTTCAGTAGAGCTCCGTGACCCTTAACCAATAGAAATAAGCTGTCGGTAACCGCCAATAATCTAGGGGAGTTACCGGGATTCAAATTCAAAGGACCGCATCTGCTTTAATAAGGTTTAGGAACTCGTCAGCCTAAAAACAGAGGAGTTCCCTCACTACGAAAGGTGTCCCGTGGATGAACGAGTTCCTAAACTACGAAAGATATGGAGCGGATGGCGTACTGATAGATCTCCTATTCGTTCTGGATCCAGCTGAAAAAGCCCTTTGCTTTATATTAGTAAAGGTATCGATAAAGGCGAAACTTGAGTTTGATTGCATAGGAATTCCTTTTACAGAAGAACTATAAGAATTGCCCTCTTTATCCCTTATATCTGTTTTAAAAAAAAAGCAGAAATAAGATTGCAAATGCTTGGATTCCCCTCTCCTATATGCAATTCCACCATGGAATTTAATAAGGCATGATCCATGTTATCAAAGCACCCTACTATATCTGCTTTAATAAGTCGATCAATCTTTCCCCATCCTTCGACATGAGCGAAGAAGGTTAGTGCCCCTCTCTCTTTGCGAAAGCCATGAGAAAAAGGTAAAAAATAGATTCTAAAATATGGCATTCAAAAGCAAGGGGAGAGCATCCATGACAATAATATCTTCTTTATATGGTTGTGTGATTTGGCGCATCTTTCCTGGCTTGTTTGGCTTAGGAATAAAAGATCGATCTTTTTCATACTCATTGTGCCTTTCCTTATCTTTGTATCTACTTTTTTATTCAAAATAGGTATTCCCCATATGTCTTTCTTATTTTATTCTCAAGCGGGTGAGTTAGGTAAGGTGCGCTGAATGAGCGTTGACTTCTTCTTTCTTACTTGAAGAAAGAGAGTCACATTATTAGTATTAATTACTATATTTATGATTATTTCAGTAAACTGATTGGGTCTATTTGGCCTTGACTCCGTGACTTTTTTATTCCTAAAAAGCCAATGTTCTCTTTCGTATAAATTCTATTGATTGTGTTTTGAGTTTTCACTGCGCCACTTTATCGTTTATAAAAATATAAAAAGCGAAACCCCCATACAGATAGAGGCGCCTATACGGAGAAGATCTTTCCTCTTCTCTGAAATGGTGAGGCCAAAATTAACAGGCTAAAAGGAAAGAAGCCTTTTGAAAGTAGGGATAAGGATTTTCCCCCCCCTGGTCGAAATAAGGAAAGTGGCCCAGCTAAGTGGCAAGCATTTGTTGGAAGAAGAGGGCGGGGTTCCCACAGCAACCCAAACAATCGCTGATTTTATATCCACTTCATGTTATGCTTAACACTGATGAGTCGAACAGTGATCAACCAACTTACATGCCTTCCTAACCAAAGCGGACTCGAGGGCTCTCGGTATTGACGTGAATGAACCCACTCCTCGAGACCAGGCATGCAGCTTGCTTGCTGCACTACGCCCTTTCCACATTCGTAGCTGTAGTGTAGGTGGGATTCAATCCCCGGCCCTTCCGGTCGGATTCTCCTTCCGGCGCCAGCATGGGGAACAGAACTAGCTCCCCTCACGCGTACAATCGTATGTCTTTCTCGTCTTTCTTCTATTTCTTCCGTATTTGATCAATTGGATAGGTCCGGATAATTACGCAGGTGGAATGATAGACATTATTGAGGCACTCATGCTGCCCGAAAAAGCGGCTGCTTCCTTCTCTTTTCTATGTTCGATCTTGGTACCTTAGTACCAATTCGCACCAACCCAATCTCTTTTAAAGGATGCAATGGAATCTCCTCCAACAACATATGCGAAAAGCGGATTTCGAAGTGAATTACCTTCTTATTAGAATAGTTACGGCAAGGAGGAGTACTTGTTTACCTTACTGGCCCCTCAGCATGAGACTGGGAAAATTCCAAGATCCGGCGGGTCTTATTTTAAATAAATTTGGGTAAGGCCTTATTCCGACCTCCTTCTTCTATACATAAAATGAGAAGTATAGCTCCAATCTGTGACCGGTGAGTAGCACCCCCGCTAAGCCTAATCGCAAAGATTTATACCTCCCTATTCTACGTTAAGAGCGAAGTGCATGGGACTGACGGGATCCCTCGCTCTCTTTCAAATAATCCAAGTTTCGGAAATAAAGGCAATGCGGCGTTAAGAAAGACAGGCTCGATAGACCTATAGCAAGTAGAGAGTCAGATAGTGGATCTTGCACATCGGCCTTGAGATCATCCAATTTGGGTGGCGCTCAGCTTCTTCTCTATCTGTTCGAAGATCAGCCGACCTCTACCAATCAAGGGATTCGTCTTGCTTATGTGCTTCCTTATCGCCTCCCTTATCGCCCCCTTTTTATAGACCCCCGACGCGAGACTCCCTGCCCGATGCGACCCCCATTTCCGATAACATTTTTTTCGCGTTGGCAATGTAGGGCGGCCCTGTTTACGGTAAGGGTTGGGGATACATCAGCAACTACAAGTTCTGCCACTCTCTGGTGACCGCAACAGGTTCCGTTTTTCCAGTTTCGCTTTAATCGATCAAAAAAATCTCATTCTACTCCTACATCTTATTATTGTGCGCCTTGTGAGCGCCTTTAAATGTCTTCTTCCTGTCCCTTGCCCGAAAGTGACCCATTTCTTCAAGTCATTCGACCTGAGAGATCATCCATATGGTGTCTAATCATGTTAAGTCATATTTATCATTATTATTGATAGGCTTGTGCGCTATAAATACCCTTAACTAACCATATCATATAAGACGAAATGACTGGAGTCTCTCAACTCATACCTCTCAACAATAACCTAGGTATAGTTCCTGCTCTCTTCCCTCTTTCCCTCTTTAACAAGTAAACGACTGTCGAGACATCCGAGAAGAAAGACAGGTCTGATGATTGAAGAAAGCAGCTTCTTTTCAAAGCAAGAGATCTTGCTTGGGTGGTGTTGAGGAAGAATTTCAACAAGCTACATCAAGACTTGCTTCTACTTCAATATCCCAACTTGAGGACAAGTTTTCTTTTAGAGGGAGAGTCCTAATGTACTACAAATTGGTAGTATATTTCATTTGTTTGATATTTTGCTTATGTAACCATAGTGTATTGGAACCTAGCTCTTAAAGATTTAGTTAGAAGGCAGTTATAGTAAGTTTAATTTCTGTTAGAACTTAGAAGCAGTGTAGTTACAAGGCTGTTAGTTTGTTAGAAGTTGGTTAAACCTTGGTTAAACTACTATATATAGAGCTATTGGAACTAGTTAGAACAGTTTTATGATATTTGTTTCCAGAAATAGATTGTATTCTCTATATTAGAGCATTTTCTGCACTTTCTCTTCATCCAAACAGCCATATTCGGTCTTGTAATGAAGATTTCCATCTCTTAATGAAAGATTGCTTGATTTTAATGCATTAGGAATGCATTGCTATTGCCCATCTGCATCAAATAAAGCTTTCAAACCTTTTTTAAGTTATTATAAAAACATTACTACTTCAGTCTTTCCACATTTCAACTAATTCCTTTCTAGAGATAATGGCAACCACATATTTGTGATTTCCCAGCCTATTGATTATTTCTCAATTAGCTTAATTCTTAATTGTGCATATACTTTTGAGCTACATGACCATAGTAAATCCCCTGATATTTAATGACTAAAATCTTTTATCACTATCTTAATCTCAATTGATATTTAATGACTAAAAGCTTTTCCATTTATGTGCAGGTCAGTGAGAGTTGATGTTGGAAGCACATGTGAGCTGTCAAAAGACAAAAATAATTTTTCTTATGTATAGCCATAAGAAAACCTTGTTGCTATTACATTGCTAAACTACTTGTTTTTCTAATTATTGTTTGAATTTCATAAGGTGACAGGGGTACTGTTACCCTTGCAACTTGCTATTACTGTGAAATTGGTTTAGTTTTATGACATTGGTTTAGTCATTTCCTATTTCCTACTGTTATTACCACTCTCACTGTGATCCTCATTCTAAGCTACACAGGTTTGATCAATCCAATTAGACCACCTTCAAACCAATTAGACCACTTTTTACTGGTAGTTAACAGGGTATTAAAACCTAGGACTCACTTAGGTTTATACACTGACCACCCCTATTCTTCTTGAAATTAAATTGTCCTCCTTTATTATATTGAAAAATAAATTGACTTGTCTTGGCACCCATGCGTAAAGGGGATACCATTAATTATGGAAAAACTATGCCATCTACTCTCTCTAGTCGAGTCATTTCAAGATCTAAAGTACTGCATCACTTTATGTCATAGCTATTGCATTTGGGTAGCTCTCCGTCAGTTCTTATCTCTTAAATCTTTTCTTATGAATATTTTATTTATATTGTTTATTTAATATAATAATGGCGGATTGTTCTTATCTCTTTGCTCTTATTCAAATGAATATTTATTTGTTCAGGCATCAAAATAAAAATTAAACAGTTTTTGTGTAATTTTCATTGCAGTGAATGCAGAAATCCATTCATTTCTTAAAATGAAAAAATTCACGAAAACAATGATCATCATTACAAATAAATAAGAGGGAAATAAAAAATACTATCATTTCATAAATTACTAAAAATTGATAGTTTAACATCAAATATAATGATGATTCCAACATTTTTCAGTCATCTCATTTAAAGTGTCTGGCTCGTGCCTTCAATACCATCTAAAATACATTGAAATTGATTCATTTCCATTTGAACACTCAAACAGGCTCTACTTAAATTGTTTTGGTTTTATATTACCTTAAGAAACGATTTCTTGAATTGCTTAAGTTCAATATTACTTTGAGGGATGAACAATTAAAGAATTGCATTGATTTTATATTAAATTGAGCCATTTTGGGTAAAAAAAATCAAAAATTAAAAATCTGATCTATGGCATTTTCGACACTCTTTCTTTCCTTATCCATGCAGGTACTAATACTAAACAACCTATTTTAAAAAGTAAAGATAATAAAATTAAAAGAAGATAGAGCTAACAATAGAGAATCAAATAGCTAACATGACTAATTAAATGTGTAAAATCAAACTACAAGTAGAATAACTGAGAGACCAAACCTTGTGGCAAAAAGCATAAAGTACATGTTGTATAGTTGTACACATGTACTCAATCCTGCAAAACAAATAAAATAGAGTAATGTAAATAAATAGTCTTGGAATTCATAAACTCCATGTTGGTTTAGCTTAAGGCCCTATTTGGTTTGCGGATTTTATCATGGAAAAAAAAAATATATATATATATATCTATATATAAGGAATAGTACTTTTCTTCGTTTGGTTGCAATGGAAAATACGAGGAAGAAGAAGAATTTGACTAGTTTTGACTTGATATGATTTATCTTTTCTTTTCATTTTCTTTCCTCCTCATTTTTTTTTCCCTTGGTAGAATCCATAAACCAAATAGAGGGTAAATAAAATGGTTGGAATGGAACCCATTCCAACTCATTCCAAATAACGTGGTTGGATGAAATAATTTAAACTGAAATAAAATCAATTAGCGTATTTGGATAGTTATTTCAAATTTTTTTCCGTTCCAGATTATTTTAAGTATGGAATCAAATGTCATTCCCATTCATTTCATTCCAACCACACAAATATGACCTTACACTATGGAAATTTCACAAAGGAGTTCATTCCTTGCATTTTTAAGTCAAAACGAGGTGAGTGAAATCTAGTCAGACTGACCTACAACTACCCAAAAATTCCAAAATACATATTTCCTAAAAAGGGCCATAATCTTAGTTATTTCAAAAGGAAGGTGGGTAAGAGATGCATTTAAAATTCAAGGTAGTCCACCAAATTTGTGATAATCTCTGCATATATCGATTTTCAAAAAAAAAATATATATATATATATATATGATATATGAAATATACAAAGAACGAAATTAATTCTATGCCGCCTAACAAAGGATGGTACAAGATTTCTAAAACTAAATGCTTTCGTAACATGACTTTATAGAATTTCATTAACATTCACGGTTGGTTGCATCAATGGGTCAAACCATTAAAGGTCAGACAAATTTACTTCCTATTTTCAAAAAAATACACAAAGACCTCTTGGATATAGGCTGCGTTTGATTTGAGGGAATGAAATGAAATGGGAGTAAGAATAAAATGGAATGAGAATGAGAATGGAATGAGAATGTACATTCCGTCTCCATGTTTAGTAAGAAGTGGGAATAGAATGAAAAAGTAAAAGTGGAACCCATTTTTAATGATTTTTACTCCTTTAAAGGATAGAATAGCTATTCCTCTTGGTTTGGAAAGGAATGGCTATTCTCTCATTAGAGGGAATAGACTCCATAAAGAAATAACCATTCAATTCCCTTGTACAACCAAATATTCACTTTTTTTTAGAAAATAGAATCACCATTCCATTTTCTCCCTCATTCTCTCGTAACAAATACAGCTTAAGGGTTTATACAATGACCACCCTCATCCTTCTTGAAATTAAACTGTCCTCCTTTAAATAAAATTGACTTGACTTAGCACCCATGTGTAAAGGGAATACCATTAATTATGGTGGGTCCACTGTCGTCATGCTCCAATTTTCAGAAAATACTTGTTTTACCCCTTCCAAACCAAAATACTACAAAATCGAAAGTGAAAAGTACCAGAAAATAGAAATAAAAATAAATAAACTAAGTTATGCATATACAAGAGAGATGCAAAAATGATCTATCTCTCTATCAAAAAAGAACAAAAAAGGTTTTATTAAATGATGTAAAATGGTGATTTTTATATACAAAACGCATTTCATTTATTCCCCAAGTCCTACCTCCGTCCTTCAAAGTTAAAAGTTAAAAGTTAAGTCATGGTTGACAAAATACGTATTTTAAAAAAAATTATTATTTTATTAACTTGTCATTTATTAAATTCTATTTTTAAAAAAATATCATCTTCTACTTTTATACTCTCTTTTGTCAAAGATAGTAAAATTTTTTAAAAAACTATGAGTCAACTTTTCAAAATGAACAAACATTTTGGGAGAAAAAGAGTTGCAAAAATGATATATCTTTTTGAGACGAAGAGAGTACTAAAAGAGGGTGAAATTATCATTTACGCAATTGTTTTGAAAAATGTGTCCGCATAATGTCATAAATTATGTGAAGGTATAATGTATTAGTTAAAAAACATAAAGAGTCCACATATAATATTAATTATACAGAAATGCTAATCACAATCATGGCATTTCACCATCATATTGCGATTAGTATATGCCATGCATATGTATGTAGGACTCATAAAACATGCATAACCTGCACCAATCACAACACAACATAACCCAACGGTCCCACAGTCACTACTATAGGTTAACCCCCCCCCCCCCCCCATACAACCCCAAAACACTTTCCTTCTTGAAGAATAGTTTTAATGCTTTTTAAATTTTAACATTAGGACTACCCTATAGTAAATGGCATGATGAAGGTTTTGTTGCTTTGGCTGTAATGTCGGCCAAGTACAAGTTAAGTGCCTCAACCGAGCCTAAAACTAGTTCTTTTAAATAAATAAAAAAAAGCCTAAACCATGTGGTTTTTGTTTGTTAAGGAACACATGTTTCACCTTAATAAGCGTGCAGAATCTGACCAATTTAATTTTACCAAATAACTCTCACACCAACCCAACTCAACCCAACCCATTTCACCCTATTAAATAATACATAATTTCCCGTGACTTAGTTTGTCTGCTTGCTCTCAATGTGGAATAGTCTCAGCAGCTGTAAGCTATAGTTTACTCCAAGAGCCTGATCTAATGGGATTTGGATCTCAGTAGATTTTTTCACTGCAGCGATCTTGTAAGATTTTTCTTGACTATTAGATCATTTGGTTTATAAATAAATAAATTAAAAATTAAAAATTATTGGATCAATAAAACTTAAAGGGCATAAAAAGCCCTGTAAGATCCTTTTAAAAAAATAATAATAATAAAAAAGATACAAAGGATTTAAGTCCGATCTAATGCTACTTCAAAGTAATAGGATGGTTATTCACCAAAAAAAAAAAAAAAAAAAGTAATACGATGGTTTTCTCCATTGAAAGGGAACAGTTCTATGGTTGTTTCGGATAAAGTGTAGGAAATGCATTTTTTTTTTTTTTAACAAAAAGATGAATTCCCTTCACCTATCTTTCACAACTTCATAATCGATATTTAATGTCGTTAACTGACAAGGAATGTATCTTGCATAAAGCTCTTGGCTAGAAACAAAAAAAAAAAATGGATTTTGAAGTGCGATGAGACAAAAGTTATATTGGACTGAATTGAAAGTACAAAAAATTTTCGAAAGATTTTAATGGGAAGAAGTCGTGACCTTAAAAACTACAATTTAGGCGTAGATGGCTTTCTACGAGGGGAGACTTCGATACACATTTGATAAACACTAGTTCATCATTATTATAACCATGACTACGATGTCCTTTGTACGTTGAAAATGACCACCCCACCCACCACCACCACATCATGTAATAAGAAGTTCATCTAGCCCACCCAATCTAGCAAGCAACAAATGCCACCACTAGATGGTAGGTCAACCGGCTGGTAACAGTCCAGATACAACTACTGCCGGATCGGCAATCTCCACCGGAGGAAGGTAGCAGAAAAAGAAAGACACAAAACTAAACAGTCTGATCTCTTTCTAAAACAAAGGAATCATCTCTCTATATGTATGTAATTTTGCAAAGAGGAGGACAGTTTGCTGGCTTCTAATATTAATAACACATGGGCAGTGAGCAAAAAAAAAATCACTTTTTTCTCATATCTAACTACATGAATACTGACTCTCTCTCTCTCTCTCTCTCTCTCTCTCTCTCTCTCTCTCTCTCTCTCTCTCTATATATATATATATATATATATATATATTACGTTTGAATTATGAAAAAAATTTACTGGTCATTGTATTCATAACCCAGAATCAGTAAGCAAAAAAGATCAGTTTTTCAAAACAAAACACCATTAGATAATAAGTTCATATTCACAAATACGAATGCAAAAGAACCATCTTTCTCTCTATGTATATACGTTCGTATGTAGGATAACCGGATATATAACCATAGCTGATTAATAACCCAGAATAATTGGACAAAAAATATCACTTTTTTTATATTAAAAGAAATCTAAAATAATCAGTTCATATTCACCTATGCCGTAAATTCCACCCCAGCGAGAACAAAAAGCCCATAAAAATTCAATTTTTTTCATTAAATAAATAAACTTCTACAGATAAAAGGAAAGGGGAGAGAGAGATATCATACCTGTAATTCAGATCTGCATAGCATAGATCTGTTGTCCCACGTCTTCACATAAACAAAACACATCCTCCCTTGTATGTATATACAAAAAAGAAAGATCCGGCAAGTATTCCGCCCGGACGGAGATCGGAACGAGCCAGGGGGAAGGGTTGGCCAACGGCTGGAGGGGAGCAACACTGTTGATCCCTGAGGTTGAAGATAATTCAGATCCGTATAGCATGGATCTGTTGTCCCACGTCTTAGCAAAACACATGCTCCCTTGGGAAAACAAAGTCTAGATAAAAAACGTATATATAGGAAAGATCTGGCCAGAAACCCAGCCGGACGGTGGTCACAGACCGGTCGGAAAGAAGGGTTTGCCGACAGCCGGATGGGTGCAACGACATGGTTTACGCCTGAGAGGTTGAAGAAGATGAGAGGCGAGAGAGGTGGTGGGTGGAAACTAGGGTTAGTCTAGGAGGTTGGTTCCGTATTGGAATTGAATACTATAGAGTAGGTGGGCATCACGAGGCAAAGACGAGGACCGTTGGATTTGATGGATATCTACGGTGGATTTAGGAGTAGTATTTACGGTAGTCCTGGTGGCAGCCTTCTTGTCGTTTTGTGGTGGGGAAACTAGTGGGTAATGGAGTGCCTGTCCAGTTGTCCCCCACTTTTAATCTTTCAACAGTTTTTACTTTGGGGGAATTACCGATTGAGTCTATCATTTGGGGGAATTGCCTCCGAAGGACGGCTACAGTATTCTAAATTGACTAATGACCAAAAAGGATGGTCTTAACTAAAGGGAATGTGTGGTTAAATTTTGATTTCCTATTTTACCCTCTGCACTATAGCAAATACGATGCCCATCTCTCTCTCTCTCATCCCCTTCTGCACAGTAAAGCACCCGTCCATACTCTCTCCATCTCTTCCCCCTTCACCCGTCCAATCGCTCTGTCTCTCAGTCTCTCATCTCTCTCATCTCCGTCAGGCTTCTCCTGCACAAAACGGCGCCATGTCCCATCCCCCATCTTCTCTCTCTCTCTCTCTCTTCCCCTCCCTTGACGCGGCTCAAGGAAACATGCCTCAACTTCCCGCTCAATGTAATCTGCGTAGGAGGGTGTCTGGCTTGACGAATAACCTCACCGAAAGCCCCTACACATTCGTTCGCTCTCCCTCCATCCCTTTCTGTCGGAATAACCCTAACCTTAAATACGTGCTTATTGTGCAAAATTTGAAGCTTCAACATCGTAGAATACCGATTGAGTTGGATTCGAAGATAGAAGGTAAATTTTATATTTGATGTTTGCTCCTTCACGGTCTGATTTTTATTTTTTAAAATTATTTTTCAATGTCGTGTTGATTTTTGTTATATATAACATTGATCAGGTTGGGTGCAGGGGCTTCGTATGATTTATTTCTGTGCTTATCTTGGTTTCTTGTATTTTTTTGGTTGCTGGGATGTTTTATGTGCGTTTCTCTGCAAGCTTTTTCATGTTTGACATGGAATTTGAAGATAGGTGTCTTTGTGTGTGGGTCTGTGGAGAATCCCCACATACACGGAGATTGTGTAGGACAAAGCTTTTGTAGAAGTAGCTAAATTTAATTACGTAGTAGTCAATTAAGTTTATCCTTTGTGGGGTTTGAACCCAGGCTCTCTCTCGAGCAAATTCTGTTTTATTTGAAGACTTAATTTTTTATTTAATAGTCATGTGGAGTATCACTGAGAGCATGTATATAAAGTTTTTAAGTTCTTGAGTGTGTGTGTGTGTGTGTGTGTTTTGATAAACCAATAAAGTTCATTTGTCAATAGGCGTGTGGAGATCATGTTACAAAGCTTTTCAGATGTCTGAGGGACTAGAATTTGAGTTCAAATATATACGTATGTTGGAAAGGGAACTTAGAATAGTAAGTGAAGATTAGTCCAAGGTGTTTGTACTTTGTAACCTTTATTATGAGTTAGATAAGGATTAGTTTAAAGAGATATATATAGAGAGAGGCTTTGCCAATCTCAATCAGTAGGCAATGTTCACTTTGAGGAGAATTTTGACTAGTATTGCAAGTCAGACTTGTGGGATTGAGAAGAGAGGCTTAAAAACTTAGATTCTTAAGAGGAGGCAGTTTAAATAGATATTGATGAAAAGTGGAAGAATTCTATAACATACATCATAGAATACTTAGATTTAGAAGGGATCAACCATTTTAATTAATTGGGTTCCATTGAAATTTTATTGGATTAGTTTATTTGAATTGAAAGAAGCTTTGGGAAAGTTCAGCTGGTAAGGTTTACAAGGCAGATGATATCTCAATTGAGTTTCTGAAGTGTATGCGTGATGATAACCCAGATTGGTTAGTTGTGTTCATTGTTCAACAATAGCATTTGGTAATGTAGGAATCAGGGTGGTGTTGATATGAGAACCAAGTAGAAAAGAGACATATAAAGTAGCGTCAGTTATGATAAATTTGAATATTATAGAACTTTAGGAGAGAGTGCTTCAGCAAAAACAGAGACATCAAAGGAAAGTATGGAGAATTTAGTTTGTTTGCTATTTTGAAAATTGACCTGGAAGCTATTTTACTACCTTGATAAATTGATGGATGTATTTATAATGTGAAACAAAGATCTTTTGCGTATTCGTGAGAAAAGAAAGTAAGTGATCTGAGTTGAATGGCTCAAGAAAGAAAGGAGTATGCGTGACGATAAACTAATTTGATCAATGACATTTAGGATGGAGATGGATGTAGCAGCTGTAGGAAAAAATGATGGAAATATTTACCCAAAAAAGAAATTTATTTGTATACTTGTTAATGACAAAAAGGATAACTTAATTGACATGGACGGAATTAAATTTAGGTACTAATATAAAAGCTTTGTCGTACGCAATCTCCGTGGATGTGGGAATTCTGCACAATGCATAGCGTGAGTCATCACTTTCTTCTTTCAATTACATGTACGTAGTAATTCATTATAACATGCTTATAACATGAATACATCATTACTTTGTTTAATTTTATTTTTTCAAATCAAATTTGTACCAGGTAAAGATCATGGTAAAGATCAATTAAGTAGCCTAAATTTTTCAAAAATCCCAACTAACAATTCCCAACCCCAAATGTAAAAAATGGGGATATAATATGTACACTATGAACTTAAAACATGTACACGTAGGTTCCTTAAAATGTACGCTATAAATGAATTACATGTACGCAGTAATTCATTATAACATGCTTATAACCTGAATACATAGTTACATTGTTTGTAATTTTTTTTTTTTCAAATATAATTTATACCGGGTAAAGATCATTTAAGGATCCTACAATTTTGTTTAAATTCCCAATCGTGGTCCCAACCCCAAATTTATCAAGTGGGGATATAATATGTACACTTTGAACTTAAAACATGTACACGTATGTTCCTTAAAATGTACACTATAAATGAGTTACATGTACACGGTAATTCATTATAACATGCTTATAAGCTGAATACTGCGTTACAAATTTTTTTTTTTTTTTTGTTGAAATATGTACCGGGTGAAGATCATTTAAGTAGCCTAAAATTTTTCAAAAATCCCAACTAACAATTCCCAACCCCAAATGTAAAAAATGGGGATATAATATGTACACTATGAACTTAAAACATGTACACGTAGGTTCCTTAAAATGTACGCTATAAATGAATTACGTACGCAGTAATTCATTATAACATGCTTATAACCTGAATACATAGTTACATTGTTACAAATGTGGTCCCAACCCCAAATGTACCAAATGGTGGTCCCAACCCCAAATGTACCAAATGGGGATATAATATGTACGGTCCGTAATTGTATCATTAGTTTCACAAGTGTAGGAGAACATAACTTGTGGGGGTTAGTGGGAGGCTGCTTAGGACTTCTATATATGGTTCAAATTGCACCTATATATTTGAATCGACCAGATTAAACGCCACTCTGTCATGCCACACTTTAGTAGTCAGATTTATAATCCTAATATTTTGCCTACAGTTCTACTAACATAATGGTTTATAATCTTCATATTCTGTGAAGACTATGATTAACACGATGGTTTATTTCTACTTTTTGCAATGACTAACGGTTTACCTTACAAAATATGTGGACATGCATGTGTCAAACACATCCCTGGTATGTGGCTATGGGCTTATGTCCAACAATCTAGTGATTGAGTCATCTGTAATTAGAAAAATATCAATTTCTTTGTTAGTTTAGGTACAATCGGAGGGATTCAAACCCCTGACCTATATTATTCCTACCTTTTTTACCGTACTATCCATCACAACTATGCTACCCCTAATAGTGTTATTAAAAATAAAAGTCAATTTGTCTATTTCCTTTTGGCAATGCAATTAATAGCCATAAACTTGCTTGCTCCATTTCAGATCATCAAAAGCTAAAACATGCTTGAAGTATTTTAACTTTAGTTAGTTATATTTATGTATGTTAAGGATTACCAAAAAAAAAAAAACAGAAATTGAAAAAGGAAAAAGATGCTTGAAGTTAAATATATGGTCGGGGTCATTGGATTATTTTAGTTCAAGTTGAATAAATGCAGGAATTCCTGGATCCTCTCACATGGTTGGACTAGGGGAACCGACTAGTCTTTTCACTTGACAAATGTGTCAATTTTGTTTTAAATAGACAAGCAGTCATAGAGCTCAAACAAGTCTCTTGCAAAGATGCTATAAAATCACCTAATCCAAGCCAAAACATTAATCAATCAATATTAAAGACAATATGGCTCAAAGCATGGTTTTTAGTCTTTTCTATTTGATGTTTCGTCCTTTTAGGTCTGATTTTAGGTGAAATTTCTATTTGATGTTTGCTCCTTCTTGGTATGCTTTTTTATTTGTAATTGTTTTCCATGTCGTGTCGATTTTCCTTATATATAACATTGATCAGCTTGGGTGCAGGGGCTTCTATTACATTAGTGGTCATTGCTTTTTTAGTTTCTTGGAGCTGGTTGCTTCATGGTGGGATGCATATGTTTTTCTGTGACTAGTATGATTTTATTCGCTGTTGATCTTACTCTCTTGTATTTTTTGGTTGCGTGGATGTTCTATTTGGGTTTCTCTTCAATCATTTTCTATTATGCAGATTTGGTGCTTCATGTTTATTCTACTGTGTTATGCTTTGTTGGTAGTAGGGTGCTTCTTTCAGGTTGTATATGGTGTATCAGTAGCTTATTAACATTTACTCCCTATAAATTTAAGTTTGCTAATCTTAAATGAAAATAATAAAAAAACAAAACCAAAAACAGAATTAACGAATTAAAAAGCAAAAAACTCTACCAAGGCGTGAGGCCTTTTCGAGACCAGCTATGGAATTTTTAGAATTATTACTTTCTTTAATTTTGGTGGTGAATTCATTGAAAATTTTCTTTTATAGATTATATAAAGTTAAAATTTAGTTTGTGGAATAGGTTTTGAATTAGTTTCTCATCAACCAAATGGATGATTATCATTTGATTTGATGCAAGTATTTTCTGTATGTTTTTGTCTCAATGTTTCTACCCATGTAGCATGGAAAAATCATCCCATTTTGTAGAATTATTGACATATACATTGTATTACCACATTACCATTTTGTGCCTCATTATATAATAGTAAATTTTATAGGTGGTTGATCAACATGGAAGCTCCAAACGCAGGAAATTTTCTCTGCATATGTCATTTTGGTGGGGAGGTTGTCACACTAATAGATTCACTTAACTACGAAGGTGGTCAGGCAGTCGGTGTCTCAATTACTAAAGACACCACATTTGCTGAATTCATACAAATTTTTTGTGCTCAGGCGATGATGCATTCCATTGAGTTGTCATTTATGTATACAACCAAGTATCTTCCGACACAATTACTACCATTGAATACTGACCGTGGTATGAGGGACTTGGTATCTTTTAACGACAATTATGCCCATGTTTATGTGCATGGAGAAAGGGTACAAAATATAATGCCTACCCACATTAGTGAGCAAATGAGTAGGTAAGTAAAAAAAAAAAATTGTGTTGACTGGTACATTGTAAATTACTTTTAATGAAGACTTTGTTATGCTGATTTGTGTATAACATGGACATATGTAGGTGTGAAATGGATTCCATTGCATCTGCGTCAACACCGTCTGAACACTTGTCTGAACAGTTGACTGATGGTGTTCCAACGTCGACTATCGGGTACATGAGTAGATGTGCAGTCAGTCAGAGTGGCCCACTCGAGTCAACTGTTTGGGGGAATGCATTACATAGTACTGGGCAGACTTTTGCAAGTGCGGAGGAGTTTCGAAAAATACTTTACAAATTTAGTCTTGCACATAATTTCAGATACAAATGGACGAGGAATGCTCCAAATGCGTTGAGTACATATTGCGCTGTTGAAGGTTGCCCATGGCAAATAAAAGCTAGGGCGATTCGTTCCACCCCTATTGTGAGAGTAACAACTTTTAATAACGTTCATTCTCACAATGCACAGGATTTGATTACCATGGCGCCTATGTCAAAGGCAAAGGGAATTGCAGCGATACTTGAAGATGAGCTTCGACAGGATCCAGACCTTACACCTCCTAAAATTCGGTCAGAGGTTAAAAGAAAGTATGGGATGAATGTGTCTTATAAGCAGGCTTGGCGGGCCAAAGAAAAGACAAAGATGAATATTCGCGGTGATGTTTCCCATACCTACAAGCTTTTGCCATGGTTGTGCAACCGTTTAAAGGATAGTAATCCTGGCACAATAGCTGAATGGACATGTGATGCAGATTTGAATTTCAAGCAATTGTTTATCGCATATGGGTGCTCGGTAAATGGATTTCTACTTGGTTGTCGTCCTATTATAGCTGTTGATTCTAGCTTCTTAAGTGGGCCATATAGGGGTGCCTTGTATTCTGCTACTGCATTTAATGCCGATGATGAGATGTATCCTCTCGCCTTTGGTATTTTAAGTTCTGAAAACTATGAAGATTGGCTGTGGTTTTTACAACACTTAAAGGGGCTAATCGGAAGTTTGAAGGTCACGATCATTTCTGACAGGCATAATGCACTTCTTGAAAGTGTTGGGGAGGTGTTTGGGATTGAAAACCATTCACATTGTTTTACACATCTGAAGGAAAATTTTGGCAAACAGGCGACGAGGAAGAACATGGGTGGGAAAAAAGGGAAGGAAGATGCTCTACGGCTCTTGAATGCTGTTGCATATGCTAGGCTGGAAGAAGATTATGATATTGCAATGGCTAATTTGGCATCTTTTAGTTCTCATTTGTCTAAGTGGGTTGAGGAAACTGGACCTGAACATTGGGCTATGTCAAAGTTTCCAAACAAACGTTGGGACAAGATTACTAGTAACCTCGCTGAGTCATTTAATTCTTGGGTGCGGAAGGAGCGTCATCATTCTGTTATAGATTTTGTACATGAGCACCGAAATAAATTGGGGACATTGTTACACAAGCATGCAGAGGAGATGACGAACTGGAAACAACCAGTGGGCCCTAACATTGAGAAAAAATTAGTAGAAAACATTAGTCGGAGTCTATCAACGGTTGTTTATCCGTACATGACTAACAAATTTTTGGTGAAGACGGGGAATGCTGACATTTCAGTGGATTTGTTAGCCCGTGAATGCACTTGTCAGTATTGGCAGATGTCAGGCATTCCCTGCGAACATGCTTGTGCTGCAATTAGGAGTATGGGGGACAATGTGTACTCATATGTTGAGGAGTGCTATCTTGTTTCCACCCAACAGAGAATATATAATGATGGATTGAAACCTGTCAACACACATGACATGCCTTCCATTGACTCTGATGGAAATGTTCAGTACAATGTTGATGATTGCACATTAGTTTCACTTGACCCTCCTACGACAAGACGCCCAGCTGGTCGTCCAAGAGAGAGGCGCATTGAGTCTAATCACATAAAGAAAAGGCCTCTTCATTGTTCCCTTTGTCTGGAGGAGGGTCACAACCGAGGAACTTGTAAGAATCCAAATCCGGGAGCACAAAGATGAGAAGGTATGAGATTTTAACTACGTTGTTGAATAATTTTATTTTCTTATTAAAATGTCAATGATATGGTTTGGTTGAATAACTAGTGTTGATATCAAGGAATTGTACTTACATATTTGTTGGATAGATGGATTCTTTGTATTTTTCATGAATTTTTTGTTTATATTGTGATAACTTCTAGTGGTAGTCAAGTTGGAATGATGTGAAATTATTTGTAAGTCGACGAATTCTTGTGTTAACGAGGAAGGAAAACTTTGTTTTCCTCTGAAATCCTTTATATCCTAAACAATGGCCCAAAATTATGATATTTTGGCATACTTCGATTTGGTTTTTGCACTGGACCTGCTGGATATTTATAGTATATAGGGATGATAGGGTGCACTTGATGCAAGGTAGTGGAATATGTGGTTTGATTTTACAATTTCTTTTATCTGTTTTTTATTTTATATTTTTTTCCCTAGCATGTCTTCCACTTGTTCTGCTTACTTTTAGGGGTACTTTTAGGGGTACATTATTTGTGAGATTCTGACCTTTCATTTATTTTTGGATTAGTTTTCTCATCCACCAAACAAAGTACTTGAGTTTTGTGTAGTGTCACTTATACAAGAATTCTCCTCAATTTTTTCTTATAGTCTTTATGATTTTTTCTTACTCTTGCTCTTTATGTGGGGGTTTTTTATTTTTTGGGTTTTTTGGTTTTTTTTAATTTTTATTCTTTGTCTTCGTTTGCTCTGTGCTACACCACCACATGACTTGCAACTTAATTTACCTTCACAAGCTAACCATAGGTTTTTGGTTTTTTTGACTTTCCATGAGAGAACAAGAGTCAAATGGGAGCTACTCTTTCCAACCCTTATTCTGATCATGTGCTTGTGGTTTTGGGTATGCATCATGATTAAGGAGTTCCTTCTATTTTACAGCATATAAGTTTACAAGAATGGGTGTTTGTTAGCCCACATGATTTACAACATCGATTTTGTTGTTTAAAATGAATAATTTTTTAGGGCGCGTAACAGCTAATTTCATTAATTTTTATTTCTTATTTTATTTTGTGCTTATCTTGATTTGTAGTGGCAGGTTATTGTTGCTGAAAATTTACCTGAGGATCATTGGTATCAAAACGTCATGAAGGTCTCTGCTGTTGAGATGTAGTAAGATTATTTAGTACAGTCCTATATATATATTTTTTATAAACTATGTTTATAATAATGCTAGGCATTTATTCATTAATTGCTTCTTTGTAACTTAAGAATATAAAATAATTTTTCTGGATTGCTAATACTTGCATTTTGGAATGGAATCACCACAATTTGCTTCATGTTAACCAAATCCCATTTAACCAATATACTTGTGTTTTCCCTAATTAGTTTTACGGTAGTCGTGTTTATTTATTCAATATTTATTTGATGGCATGAGAATATGTATGTATATTTCACAATAAATTGAAAGATGCATATGTCTAGCTATATATGTGTATATAGAACGAGAAATTGTTACCTGAATTTAAAAATTTATGAAGAAGATAGATACACTGTATAAACCATGGACCGCCGAACTAGAAAGGTTTAGTATGGAGGAATTTGGGCAGGTATATTTCCCATGTTCATCTATGTCCTCTCTCCCTCTCTCCCTCTCTCCCCCTCTCTTTGTCATGAGCTTTATGTATACTATTTCCAGATGGGAACAACTTGGAATATGCTTGTTGCACTGGGTCTTTGCTAATGGATTTAGATGTCCTTGCATTTCCTTGCATTTTCTGATATTGGGACTCCAATGCAATATCACTCTTGGAGTTTCTTATATATGTCTTACGAAAAAGGTTTATGAAATTTAATTCTTTCAAGTTTCCGACGTCCATGAAGAACATGTATGAGGTTCTGAATTACACAGGTTGAAATGATAGAAGTGCCTTATCTTCGGATCATTACGTTATTGCTGTTCAGATCATTAAGTTATCACTATTACATGTTCCTTATATTGAACCGTAAGTGTGTAAGAGTTGACAGTGGGGATGTTAGGGTCAAGATTGTGGTTAAGAGTTTGCATGTCCAGCAGTATGACTTCAACATTATTAAGCTTGGTGGTTTGCTTGTTTATGGTCAGGTGTTATAATATAGTTATGTTTTGGCTTTCGGTGTGAGGGTTGATGGTAAAACAATTGATTTCGATTCTCTTAATTTAGCTAACTAAATGATCTATCCATTCTCCATTTCATTACTCTGCATTAATTTTTCAGTGTATATTAGATGCAGCTTATACTAGAACCTATTTCATCTTATCCCATAAGCTATATATGTATAATATTAGATGCGTATTTTGATACACGTCATTTCATACATTTACACTTTCGTGTTAGTTCCAAATGGGTGAAGATATGTTGTATTGCTGTGTTGTATGTTTGTAAGTTGTCATTCATATCTTATATTTGACTTTGTTAAAATGAAAACGACATTCAATTCCTCACCATGCTTGTATTGGTATTTCAGGCGTTTACAATTAGTATGCTGCGGGTATGAAGATTGTTGTTGGTGTATGAGCAGGAATCGTGTGTCTTCATGAATATTTCATTCATTGTCTATTACACCGAGGTTGTAATGCAACCAATGTGAAGTGATTTTGTTGAATTTGATATGTTGACCAAGTACGAGGCAACATCATTATGTACATTCATTGATATTGCCATTGTATTGAACAGCCATTAATTAGCGTAATGACCAACAACGAACTTGTCGAATTTGATACTTACACGAATATTGGACAATATTTTCAGAATATTATGCACTATTTTCATTAGCATAATGACTTCCTTTTTATCATCTTGACACTAAATGTTGTTCATGTTGAATTATCGATATGTTCACTATTGTGTATTGAATGATACCCACTAATCCACTATTGTGTATTGAATGATACCGACGAAGCCCAAAGGTGGATCCGACCCCATATGTACCAAATGTGGATATAATATGTATGCTTTGAACCTAAAACAAGTACTGAGTTCTTTAAAATGTACGCTAAAAACTCAAAACATGTGCGGTGTAACTCATTATAACTTGGTCATAACCTAAACATATCGTTACGTTGTCTCTTTCTAATTTATTTCTTATTTGAAATAAATTATAGTACGGGTAAAGATCATTATAGTACCCTAAAATGTGTCAAAATTTCCAATGGCGATGCCAATCCCAATTGTACGAAATGGGGATATAATATGTACACTATGAACTTATATGATGTACGCATGCGCGCCTTAAAATGTACGCTCTACACTGAAAATATGTACGTAGTAATTCATAATAACATGCTTATACCCTAAACACTTCATTACATTGTTTCTTAATTTTTTGTACTCAATTAAAAATATAGTACGGGTAACTATCATTTCAGTAGCACAAAGTGTTTCAACAATCCAAAATGTCGTTCCAACCCCAAATGTGCCAAAAGGGGATATAATATGTATACTATGAACTTATATCATGTACGTATGAGTGCATTAAAATGTACTCTTTAAAAGCAAAACATATGCATTGTTTCTTATCTCCTCTCTTTCTTGTGTTTTTTTTTCCCTTAAAAGAAATTACTAATTCTTTATAACACGCCTATACCCTTAACACATCATAACATTGTTTTTTTGTTGCATAATAAATTTTAGTACCCCAAAAATCATTTCGGTACCCAAAAATGTAAAAAAAATACCAAATGTGATCCCGACCCCAAATGTACCAAATGAGCAAACAATATGTACGCTACAAACATATAGCTTGTACGCATGAGTGCCTTAAAATGTACGCTCTACACCCAAAACATGTACATAGTAATTCATAATAACATGCTTATAACCTAAACACTTCGTTACATTGTTTCTTTATTTTTTTACTCAAATAAAAATATAGTACGGGTAAATATCATTTCAGTATCCTAAAATTTTCAAAAAATACCAAATGTGATCCCGACCCCGAATGTACAAAATGACCATACAATATGTATGCTACAAACTTATAGCTTGTACGCATGAGTGCCTTAAAATGTACGCTCTACACCCAAAACATATGCATTGTTTCGTATCTCCTCTTTTTTATGTTTTTTTTTTTCCCCTTAAAGTAATTACTAATTGTTTATAACATGCCTATAGCCTTTACACATCGGAACATCGTTTTTTTGTTGCGTAATAAATTTTAGTACCCCAAATATCATTTCAGTACCCTAAATTGATCAAAAAATACCAAATGTGATCCCGACCCCAAATGTACCAAATGAGGGTATAATATGTACGCTACCAACTTATACGTTGTACGCATGAGTGCCTTAAAATGTACACTCTACACTCAAAACATGTACGTAGTAATTCATAATAACATGCTTATAACCTAAACACTTCGTTACATTCTTTCTTTATTTATGTTACTCAAATAAAAATATAGTCTGGGTAAATATAATTTCGGTAGCATAAAGTGTTTCAACAATCCTAAATGTGGTTCTAACCCCAAATGTACCAAATGGGGATATAATATGTACACTATGAACTTATATCAGGTACACATGAGGGCATTAAAATGTACGCCCTAAAATCAAAACATATGCATTGTTTCTTTTCTCTCCTCTTTTTTGTGTTTTTTTTCCCTTCAAAGTAATTACTAATTCTTTATAACATGCCTATACCCTTAACACATCATAAAATTGTTTTTTTGTTGCGTAATAAATTTTAGTACCCCAAATATCATTTCAGTATCCTAAAATGTTCAAAAAATACCAAATGTGATCTTGACCCCAACTGTACCAAATGAGCATAAAATATGTACACTACAAACTAATAGCTTGTACGCATGAGTGCTTTAAAATGTACGCTCAATACTCAAAACATATGCATTGTTTCTTATCTCCTCTTTTTTATGTTTTTTTTTTTTCCCTTCAAAGTAATTACTAATTCTTCATAACATGCCTATAGCCTTACCACATCGGAACATTGTTCTGAGTGTAGAGCGTAATAAATTTTAGTACCCCAAATTTCATTTCAGTACCCTAAAATGATCAAAAAATACCAAATGTTATCCCCCGACCCCAAATGTACCAAGTGAGCATACAATATGTACGCTACAAACTTATAGCTGGTATGTATAAGTGCCTTAAAATGTACGCTATACACTCAAAACATCATTTCAATACCCTAAAATGATAAAAAAATACCTAGTGTGATCCCGACCCCAAATGTACCAAATGAGGATACAATATTTACACTACAAACTTATATGTTGTACGCATGAGTGCCTTAAAATGTACGCTCTACACTCAAAACATGTATGTATTAATTCATAATAACATGCTTATAACCTAAACACTTCGTTACGTTCTTTCTTCTTTTTTTTTTACTCTTAACTAAAAATATATTACGGGTAAATATCATTTCAGTACCATAAAGTGTTTCAACAATCCTATATGTTTTTCCAACCCCAAATGTACCACATGGGGATATAATATGTACACTATGAACTTATATCATGTACGCATGAGTGCATTAAAGTGTACTGTCTAAAATCAAAACATATGCATTGTTTCTTTTCTCTTCTCTTTTTTGTGTTTTCTTTGTGTGCTACATAATTTTTGCGTCATTTTAGTTAGGCAACAATATTTACTCAGGAACATGAGTGCTTGGTGGAAGAACCTTGGAATAACCTGAAGCAGAGTATGGTTCAATTTCAAAAACCTAAAAAGGTTTGGGAAAGAAGAAATTGCACAAGTTGTTATGTGCTTTTTTTTTTTCTATATTGTTTTTATTTTATTCACATTTATGAAGCAAATTTGATGTTTATGTGCCAACTGCCAAGGCCTCATAGCTTAATGGCATCTCTCCCCAACCTACAGACTCTCACACGCATATCCACTTCTCAAAAGCTCAAACTGTGACCGCAATCAATCACGAACGATACCCATCATAATATCACAGATAGAAGTACAATATACCACTAAATGAATATAAGGATGATTAACTAAACACTTCTCCCCCTTTTTGTCAAGAAATGGCAAACCAAGTAAGCACAAGACAAACAGGACAAATCAGAACTGTCAAGCACAAAGAAAACAAGAAACCCCCAACCAGATTGTGAAATACCTAAAGCCACAAAATGCCACAACGCGATGGCCAACCAATCACCAAAAAACGAATCACCAAGAACCCCCAAACTAGCTAAGACATCCAAAAGATCTAAGAAAACTAAACAAGGAGACCTATTAGCTAATGGCCACGACCACGAGGATGTAACGGAGGCATAGGACCATCACGAGCAGCCAAGTGAGCCTCAATCTGACCCATCTGATCACACATCTTAGACAAAACATCCATAATCCGAGTAAACTGATCTGCAGTAAGAGGCGTAGGAGCAGGAGCATGAGGTGCAACAGGAGGTGGCATAGGGGAGGTAGCTGAATTAGGAGCAAGGCGAGCCTGTTTCCCTTTACGTTGCCCCAAGCTCTGTTTCAAGGTAACATCAGAGATGGCACGCTGCTGGTCACAAAACTGAATATCGGCAGGAACCCCCTTGGAAAGCATAAAACTTGAGAGCAAGACTCCAAACGGCAACCCAATCGATGTAGAGGTAACCTGAGAGGCCTGGTAAACGAGCTTGACAATCAAAGAGGCCAAGTCGATAGAGCTACCAACACCAATCGCATATAAAAACCGAGCGCGCTCAACTGGAACCTCCGACTGGTGAGTAGTCAATAAGATTGTATTGCACACAACCTTATGAAGGACTTGATAGTTTTCGGTCATGGCACTAGCACGAAGCACACCTTTCACCTCGATCGGGCTGCCGCACAAAGTGGCATAGACATCAGCGATCGACGGAGTCTGAGATGGGTCATCAGAAGGAATGCTGGGAGAGTCAACCCGGCGCAAACCAAGAAACCGAGCCACTGTATAAGCGGAGAACTCAAGTTCAACACCCAGAACATTCGAATTAAGCCGCCATTGACTAGTATCCCAATCTGAAAAGTTGGCATAGAAAATCTGAACCAACCGAGGATAAATACGACCCTCCAAGTTCAGAATAGAGCGCCAATGACGATGTTGAAATTGCTGATTGACAAACCCATTGGCGATCCCATCAAGGTCCACAACCCGCTCGCATAACACTTTCCGACGAGAAAAATGAGACAAATAGGACTGCTTGGATTCAGGAATACTCCACCAGGACTCAACCACCTCAAGACCCATCACCATGGTGGCAAGAACATCAGTCCCAAGCACCGCATCGCGGGGTAAAGCAGAATCACTGGCAACCACAGGAGAGGAGGCAGGATCCGCATCTCCAGAAAAATCAGAAGCTGAACTCTCCGATGGTGTAGGGGAACGGGGCATACGCTTATTCTTTCTTTTCCCTGCAGGAGTGGCCTTGCCTTTGCCTTTGTCTTTGTTAGAGGCAGTGGCTTGGCCCCGTCCCCGGCCCCGGCCCCGACCACGGCCTGACCGAGCTGACTCATCGATCACAATACCCTTGGCCCGGCCACGGCCCCTACTAGAACCAGCAGCCAGCAACACTGCCAACACCAAGCCTAACTCAAGCAACATGGAGAACAGCACAGAGAACAAGGCACAGCAGCACATGCAGCCAATAACTGGCCACAAGCCAGCAATAAACCAAATGGGAGAAACAGCACCAGAAAGCCCAGGCTAAATTCCAAAAGACAAGCAACACTGAAGGCTCAATGCTAACAACCAACAGCATTCAAACACATAACCGACAAACCAAGCCTAGCAACAGAGAGCACCAATCCTTCCAGCCTGGCAACCCACAGATAGCACTTCCAAATAGTCAGACACCATAGCCACTGTCCAGTGAAATCACAGGTCGAACCCAGGGAATAACACCAGAGGCAAGCAGGGGATCCGAAATACTATCCTCACAGACACAAACCGAAAAGGAAAGCCACAAGCCTATGAGAAATCCAAGGTCAAGCAGTGTCCAACGCAACACAGGGAAGCCACGAAATCAGAACCCAAGGTCACACGAGCAAACCAAAACTGCGCAGCAACCGTCAAGCCAAGAACACATTAAACACCCCTTTCCTTTAGTCACTGGTCAGCAAAAACCCCAAACCAGAGAGGGAAACCAAGAGCAACCCTGGCCAGGCCCTTCAATCCAAGAACAGAAAACCCCAGTACCAAACCCCCAACACCGAAAAACCAAGCACAGTAATGCCCATTACAGCAAAGAAATTACCAAGAGAAAAATACGGTGCGAGAGGCAGGCATAAAAAAATTACAAAAATGAAACACAAGAGAATAGGGCAGACTTACCCAAAGATGGAGGCCAACCAACCCAAATCGCGAAAAGCACGGCAGAAAGGATTGGGTAGCAAGGGAGAAACGCCGGAACAGGGGCAGCGAATAATCCTAGGGCTCCGATTGGGTTCGACGGGGAGAGAGAACCAGTAAAGAGAAAAGAAAATAAAAGAAAAAATGGGTTTCAAACCCGACTACCTTCACTCGGTAAAAATACCCCAACACAACAAAAAGTTAAGCAGGCTCGATATGTTTTTTTTGAACCCCGATCGAACGGGGTAGGCAGATGCAAACTGGAATTTCTAAAATACTGAGGATCGATCGCCCCCATCCAAGGATCGATCGGGGTAGGCAGAGACAAACTGGCCCTTCTAAAATACTGAGGATCGATCGCCCCTATCCAAGGATCGATCGGGGTAGGCAGAGACAAACTGGCCTTTCTAAAATACTGAGGATCGATCGGCCCCATCCAAGGATCGATCGGGGTAGGCAGAGACAAACTGGCCTTTCTAAAAAAGTGCGGATCGATCCCCCTAAGCCAAGGATCGATCGCCCATGCCTGAAAAACCTTAGAAGCTCAAGAATTCTTTTCAAAACCATTTTTATAAATCTACAAATATTAAAAATGATGGCAAATGATTTTTAAAAAATAAAACTCAGGCTGATTTGTGCTCACCAAAAATGTACGAAATGAGGATGTAATATGTATGCAATCAACTTCAAATATGTACATATTGGTTAATTAAGATGTACGCTATACAGTCAAAACACGTACGTTCTATCTTTTCGTTTCCCTTTTTTTTTTTTTTTTTTTCAAATACGTTAATAATTCATTATGACGTGCTTATACCCTTAACGCATCGTAAGGTTGTTTATTCTTTTTTCCCAATAAATTGTAGTACCCCAAAGATCATTTTAGCGCCCTAAAATGTTTACCAAAGCTCAAACGTGGTCCCCACCCCAAATGTACGAAAGGAGCATATAATATGTACGCAACGAGCATGAAATATGTACGCATTGGTTAATTAAGATGTACGCTATACAGTCAAAACACGTACGTTCTATTTTTTCGATTCCCTTTTTTTTTTCCCAAATAAATTACTAATTCATTATGACATGCTTACACCCTTAACGCATCGTAACCTTGTTTATTCGTTTTTCCCAATAAATTGTAGTACCCCAAAGATCATATTAGCGCCCTAAAATGTTTACCAAAGCTCAAACGTGGTCCCCACCCCAAATGTACGAAACGAGCATATAATATGTACGCAACGAGCATGAAATATGTACGCATTGGTTAATTAAGATGTACGCTATACAGTCAAAACACGTACGTTCTATCTTTTCGATTCCCTTTTTTTTTTCCCAAATAAATTACTAATTCATTATGACATGCTTACACCCTTAACGCATCGTAACCTTGTTTATTCTTTTTTCCCAATAAATTGTAGTACCCCAAAGATCATTTTAGCGCCCTAAAATGTTTACCAAAGCTCAAACGTGGTCCCCACCCCAAATGTACGAAACGAGCATATAATATGTACGCAACGAGCATGAAATATGTACGCATTGGTTAATTAAGATGTACGCTATACAGTCAAAACACGTACGTTCTATCTTTTCGATTCCCTTTTTTTTTTCCCAAATAAATTACTAATTCATTATGACATGCTTACACCCTTAACGCATCGTAACCTTGTTTATTCTTTTTTCCCAATAAATTGTAGTACCCCAAAGATCATTTTAGCGCCCTAAAATGTTTACCAAAGCTCAAACGTGGTCCCCACCCCAAATGTACGAAACGAGCATATAATATGTACGCAACGAGCATGAAATATGTACGCATTGGTTAATTAAGATGTACGCTATACAGTCAAAACACGTACGTTCTATCTTTTCGATTCCCTTTTTTTTTTCCCAAATAAATTACTAATTCATTATGACATGCTTACACCCTTAACGCATCGTAACCTTGTTTATTCTTTTTTCCCAATAAATTGTAGTACCCCAAAGATCATTTTAGCGCCCTAAAATGTTTACCAAAGCTCAAACGTGGTCCCCACCCCAAATGTACGAAACGAGCATATAATATGTACGCAACGAGCATGAAATATGTACGCATTGGTTAATTAAGATGTACGCTATACAGTCAAAACACGTACGTTCTATCTTTTCGATTCCCTTTTTTTTTTCCCAAATAAATTACTAATTCATTATGACATGCTTACACCCTTAACGCATCGTAACCTTGTTTATTCTTTTTTCCCAATAAATTGTAGTACCCCAAAGATCATTTTAGCGCCCTAAAATGTTTACCAAAGCTCAAACGTGGTCCCCACCCCAAATGTACGAAACGAGCATATAATATGTACGCAACGAGCATGAAATATGTACGCATTGGTTAATTAAGATGTACGCTATACAGTCAAAACACGTACGTTCTATCTTTTCGATTCCCTTTTTTTTTTCCCAAATAAATTACTAATTCATTATGACATGCTTACACCCTTAACGCATCGTAACCTTGTTTATTCTTTTTTCCCAATAAATTGTAGTACCCCAAAGATCATTTTAGCGCCCTAAAATGTTTACCAAAGCTCAAACGTGGTCCCCACCCCAAATGTACGAAACGAGCATATAATATGTACGCAACGAGCATGAAATATGTACGCATTGGTTAATTAAGATGTACGCTATACAGTCAAAACACGTACGTTCTATCTTTTCGATTCCCTTTTTTTTTTCCCAAATAAATTACTAATTCATTATGACATGCTTACACCCTTAACGCATCGTAACCTTGTTTATTCTTTTTTCCCAATAAATTGTAGTACCCCAAAGATCATTTTAGCGCCCTAAAATGTTTACCAAAGCTCAAACGTGGTCCCCACCCCAAATGTACGAAACGAGCATATAATATGTACGCAACGAGCATGAAATATGTACGCATTGGTTAATTAAGATGTACGCTATACAGTCAAAACACGTACGTTCTATCTTTTCGATTCCCTTTTTTTTTTCCCAAATAAATTACTAATTCATTATGACATGCTTACACCCTTAACGCATCGTAACCTTGTTTATTCTTTTTTCCCAATAAATTGTAGTACCCCAAAGATCATTTTAGCGCCCTAAAATGTTTACCAAAGCTCAAACGTGGTCCCCACCCCAAATGTACGAAACGAGCATATAATATGTACGCAACGAGCATGAAATATGTACGCATTGGTTAATTAAGATGTACGCTATACAGTCAAAACACGTACGTTCTATCTTTTCGATTCCCTTTTTTTTTTCCCAAATAAATTACTAATTCATTATGACATGCTTACACCCTTAACGCATCGTAACCTTGTTTATTCTTTTTTCCCAATAAATTGTAGTACCCCAAAGATCATTTTAGCGCCCTAAAATGTTTACCAAAGCTCAAACGTGGTCCCCACCCCAAATGTACGAAACGAGCATATAATATGTACGCAACGAGCATGAAATATGTACGCATTGGTTAATTAAGATGTACGCTATACAGTCAAAACACGTACGTTCTATCTTTTCGATTCCCTTTTTTTTTTCCCAAATAAATTACTAATTCATTATGACATGCTTACACCCTTAACGCATCGTAACCTTGTTTATTCTTTTTTCCCAATAAATTGTAGTACCCCAAAGATCATTTTAGCGCCCTAAAATGTTTACCAAAGCTCAAACGTGGTCCCCACCCCAAATGTACGAAACGAGCATATAATATGTACGCAACGAGCATGAAATATGTACGCATTGGTTAATTAAGATGTACGCTATACAGTCAAAACACGTACGTTCTATCTTTTCGATTCCCTTTTTTTTTTCCCAAATAAATTACTAATTCATTATGACATGCTTACACCCTTAACGCATCGTAACCTTGTTTATTCTTTTTTCCCAATAAATTGTAGTACCCCAAAGATCATTTTAGCGCCCTAAAATGTTTACCAAAGCTCAAACGTGGTCCCCACCCCAAATGTACGAAACGAGCATATAATATGTACGCAACGAGCATGAAATATGTACGCATTGGTTAATTAAGATGTACGCTATACAGTCAAAACACGTACGTTCTATCTTTTCGATTCCCTTTTTTTTTTCCCAAATAAATTACTAATTCATTATGACATGCTTACACCCTTAACGCATCGTAACCTTGTTTATTCTTTTTTCCCAATAAATTGTAGTACCCCAAAGATCATTTTAGCGCCCTAAAATGTTTACCAAAGCTCAAACGTGGTCCCCACCCCAAATGTACGAAACGAGCATATAATATGTACGCAACGAGCATGAAATATGTACGCATTGGTTAATTAAGATGTACGCTATACAGTCAAAACACGTACGTTCTATCTTTTCGATTCCCTTTTTTTTTTCCCAAATAAATTACTAATTCATTATGACATGCTTACACCCTTAACGCATCGTAACCTTGTTTATTCTTTTTTCCCAATAAATTGTAGTACCCCAAAGATCATTTTAGCGCCCTAAAATGTTTACCAAAGCTCAAACGTGGTCCCCACCCCAAATGTACGAAACGAGCATATAATATGTACGCAACGAGCATGAAATATGTACGCATTGGTTAATTAAGATGTACGCTATACAGTCAAAACACGTACGTTCTATCTTTTCGATTCCCTTTTTTTTTTCCCAAATAAATTACTAATTCATTATGACATGCTTACACCCTTAACGCATCGTAACCTTGTTTATTCTTTTTTCCCAATAAATTGTAGTACCCCAAAGATCATTTTAGCGCCCTAAAATGTTTACCAAAGCTCAAACGTGGTCCCCACCCCAAATGTACGAAACGAGCATATAATATGTACGCAACGAGCATGAAATATGTACGCATTGGTTAATTAAGATGTACGCTATACAGTCAAAACACGTACGTTCTATCTTTTCGATTCCCTTTTTTTTTTCCCAAATAAATTACTAATTCATTATGACATGCTTACACCCGTAACGCATCGTAACCTTGTTTATTCTTTCTTCCAATAAATTGTCGAAATAATTTACTAATTCATTATGACATTGTTCCTTATTTTTGCAAATAAATTTTAGTACCCCAAAGATCCTTTTAGTGCCCTAAAATGTTTGCCAAATCCCAATCGTGGTGCCAACCCCTAATGTACTAAATGAGGATATAATATGTACTAAAACACGTACGTTCTATGTTTTCATTTTGTTATTTCTTTTTTCCAAACATGGTCCCGACCTCAAATGTACTAAATGAGGGTATAATATGTATGCAATCAGCTCGAAATATGTACGCATACCTCACCCAAAATGTACGCTATAAATGCAAAACACGTACATTATATGTTTTCATTTCCTTTATTTTTTTTTATCAAATAAATTACTAATTCATTGTAATATACTTATACCCTTAACACATCGTAACATTGTTTCTTCTTTTTTCCAATAAATTTTAATACCCCAAATATCATTTCAGTGCCCTAAAATTTTTCAACTATCCCAAACGTGGTTCCGACGCCGAATGTACTAATTGGGGATATCAGATATACGCTATGAATGTAAAACGTGTGCGCATGAGTTCCTTCAAATAAAGTTTAGGCCGGGTAAATATCATTTTATTTTTAAAATAAATTTTAGTACATGAAAAGATTATTTCAGTACCCTAAATAAAATTACATTTACAGATCATGTCAGTACCCTAAAATTTTTACAAATCTCTGAGGTCACTAAAATGATTTTAATATGCGCAAGACAAATTTTTAGTTTTTGTAAAATTCCAATATGAACATATTTTCGGCATTTTTGAAGTGAATGATGCATCGACTTGGAGACGCGGGCTTTGTGCTTGTAATGATAGATGGGCGAAACGCACCGTTTAGATATGTTAAGGAATTGACGGTGCTGGCTTGCTGAACATTCCAATTTGCAATCCCCAAATACCCCATTCGTGCCCTAATGCCCCTACTATTCCTTTACCGTTCTCACTACGAAAGAGATAAACTGATAGAAAGGGATTGAGATCTTGAAGCAGTCGGCACTCACCACTCAGCACTGAGAAGAGAGAGCGACGATTGAGAAGGATACAAATAGATCTGAGATCTTGAAGCAGTCGGCACTCACCACTCAGCACTGAGAAGAGAGAGCGACGATTGAGAAGGATACAAATAGATCTGAGATCTTGAAGCAGTCGGCACTCACCACTCAGCACTGAGAAGAGAGAGAGACGATTGAGAAGGATACAGATAGGTATTGAGATCTATAAGGCAGGACGAACGAAATAATATCTCTTCATCGACATTCCAAGTGAGTGTCTGCTTCCTTCTACTCTGTCATGTATTGTTGATCAACTATTTTCCCCTATTTTTTATGCAAAAAGGGTTTTTGGGTAAACCGTAACCCTTCTAATCCTCTTTGTTTGTAAATTTTTGTTACTAATATTAAAGACTACTACTGAAATTGCAATCAGGAGGGGTTTTGGGTAAACCATAACCCTCTGTTTCAAGATATTATATCCCCCCCCCCCCTCCCCCTTATGGCGAAACATGTGTTGTACTGTATGTATGTGTAATTTGCAACCTATTTCCAATTATAATTTGAAACAGTTTGATAGAAATACTGAAATTGCAATGTGAAACAATACTGACATTGCAATCAATGTCCAATTTTCCAACTGTAGTTTGAAACAAATTTAGAGATGCCTCGGTACAAGAGGCGAGGGTCTAAACAGGTACCAATTCCTCCTGAATCAGAAGACAAAGGTAGACAAGAGTGCTCGCCTACCCATGCCATACCTGGGGAGTCCGAAGAAATAGCTACAGTAGAGTGCTCGGCTAACCCTGCTGCAATTATTCCCGACTCGGACGAGAAAAGCAGCGAAGAGGGCTCGCCTACCCGTGAGGCGCTTCCTACTGACTCGAAACAAAAAGGCATAGAAGAGGGCTTGCCTTCCCATGAGGCAATTCCCCATGAAGCTACAACTGCACAGGTATATATGAGAACATATTAATATGCAAGTTCTTGTAAACATGTTACTTATACTATACATTGACATATCTTAATTTGGTTGTGTAGCATCGGAACCTCTGTACCCGCTCTGGTCAAAAGAGATTTATTAAGACCATTTCAAAATTCGATAATAAGAAGAATGAGGCCGTAAGGGAAATAGGCCTAGCTGGGTTACTGAGTTTAAAAGTTCGGAAGTTGCAGCACCCTCTTTGTTATTGGCTTCTTCAACATTTCAATCCAGAGGATTGCCGGCTGGAGTTGGAGGGAAACCAATACATACCCATCACACCACATGATGTAAGTGTTGTTATGGGAATACAATGCAAAGGTTTTGATATATTTCCTGCTGGGAAATGTGATGATCCAGTTGTATGTGAAACACTGCAAGAGCTAGAAAGGAAGGTTGTGTCCTTGAAGGCGGGGGACAAATTTAAGACTGCATTTGCTAGATATGCGTGTGCTACCTTGCTATCTCCATCGTCAAGGCAGGAAGGCAATCGTAAATTGTTGCCTGCTTTCAGTGACCCGAATGCCTTAAAGACATATAATTGGGCCAAGTATGTACTAGATTGCCTTAAGGCTGGGGCAGCGAAATCCCGTTCTGGTCAGAAATACATCTCCGGCTGTTTGGTATTTTTGATGGTATATATTTCTTCTAAATTTATTTATTTTTTATATTTATAATCAAACTATTTAGTATTGATATTAGTTTCTAATGTTCAAATATATGTTCATATTAAATAGTTTTTCTACTTCGACCGCTTTGATGTTGGTCTACCGGTGTGTAGCACCAACCCACGCATACAAGCTTGGACTGACAATCTTGTGCGTAGAAGGGTCAAGCGGGAACATGAACTGGGGGGGTATGGTAAGGGGAAGGTATGCAACTTCATCAATTGGTTACTATATCATTGAGTTCAGCATAATTACTACATTAATATTGTCTAATACAATATGGTTGTGTCATGCAGGTCCAGGCAGTACAGGCACCGTCTTCGTCTTCGTCTGATGCAAACATGGGAGTCTTGTCACCCATGGTGAGCTCCATATTGTGAAATTATGTAGATAGTGTGTGTATATAATTCTCACGCTACCTATTTGTTACGTAGTTTTTTGAATTTATTCTGAATGAGATTGGTTAACTTAGATTCATGTTTGGCCAACCAATTTGTGGAATTTTTGTTCATTGCACATCATTTTACTTTTTTCAGGAGCAGTATGAGCGTGTGCGGGCAGCATATGCCCAATTGGGCAAAGAAATAGATTTGTTGAAGGTTGCAGTAGGGTATGGTGGACATACGGACCCTACTAGTCCGCACACTGAGCGTGTATTCGACGGTCCCCTCCGGGGGGATTTTGCTACCCCTTTCCAATCGCGGATGGGACAATCTGGTGGCCCTTCATCAGCAGCGGCTGATGTGGCAGGATCTTCCCATGATTTGCAAGTTCCACAGGATGCAGCCCCTTCTGGACGGCCTGTTCGTGTCACCAATCCAAGTAGGGCTTTACAATCGCCGTACGTGCAACAGTGCGTGTCAAGATTTTCCGCATTGAAGGCAGCGGAAAGGGTTGTTGTTGACTATGCATTTAACGATCACCTCGCTGAAACGTGAGTTAAATCATAAGTTGGTTGCTACCCATATGGTGAAAATGTTCGTACATGTGCAAGGTTTATTGTACATGTGTACTGTTAACTATTTGACATTGTTCTTACCTTCGATTAACATGTGTGTTGCTAGTATGAGTCGAATACCCATATGATGTGCAATTAGTTTGGATGTGTGTGCAGTTAGTATAATATGGTTTTGCGTATGTTATGGATAGTGGGTTTTGGGGCTGGTTGTTGTACGCATTGGTAGTTTTTTGTGTTTTGCTTCTTGTGTTTGATTGTTCTCTGTGTGGTTTTGTATGGGTAGACTCCTGCTTCCCCCTTTCGTTTCCCTTCTATTGTACTTTTATCGTTTGATTAATAAATATCTTTCTTGCTTATAAAACAACAAAATAAAGAAGTTGAATACCCATACGATGTGTTATTCGTAGGGCATTGCATGGTCATATTACATTGCTATTATTATGTCTTTTGTCAACAATCCATCTGATTTGTTTTTGTAATGTGTGTTTTCCAGCGAACAACTCGTAGAAATGCATGGATACTACCTAACAAGGTTCGAGTTATTGTCGTTGGCTAAAAAGAATTGTGTTAGCAGTCCGGTATGTAATCTCACAAGTCTTAATATTCAGTGATTAAATTGTTTTTACATAATCCATACATAATGATATGTGATATTGTCCATCATTCAATCTATTTTAATCCGATTAATGTATTTGTAGATAATAGAAATGCAGTGCCGCGTGTTAAACGCTAACCAACTCCCCCCAATGCGACGACACTTCTTCTCGCCCATATTTGGGGTTAGTGCACTTACATACTAGTACATTTACAGTTGATCTATTTTTGATAGTTTTATGACCTCTTCAAATTGAGGTGGGTTAATCAGGCAATGTTTTTCCAATTTATTTGAAAATATAAACATGCTGTGTGCAGGATGAGGTATTGACAATGCGAAGTCTCAAAAATTCTGAATGTGTTAGAAAAAAGTTGCAAAAGTATTACAACCATGAACTACTTGGCTACAATGTACTTGACTGTGAAATGGTATGGATTGGCTTTAGTTTAGCTGGCCACTGTAGTTCATTGCTCTATAACTTAATAAACAAATATTGATTTCCTTCAACATTGATTACCTATGTACATGGCATATCTATTGCAGCTGTTCGTCCCAGTATGTATTAATTTCCATTGGGTTGCAATTGTTGTGAACCTGAAAGAGAAGCGGTTTGAGTGGCTGGACTCGCTCAGTGGAAGGCCAAACCCCAAACATAATCAATTCCTAAGAAAGTTGGTAAGTTGTATTCGTGTATTCTTTTTTCCCCACAAGTCAATAATGCATGCTAAGTGCAAATTTGATATTTTGATATAATGTCTATGGATTGTTGACCCGTGAAAAACATATCAATGTGGCTTTTACTGTGTCTAAGTATTGTTGATCAATGAATATATGCAGATAGAGGCATTGTGTATTATGTTAAAAGAATTGGATGGGGGCGATCGAGTCTCATTGGCTGACTTTAATGTTGTACATCCACAATTGCCAAAGCAGGATAACGGGTAAGATGAGTATGGGGTACATTGGTGGAATGGGTAACCGCATTTGTTTATTATACCGGGAGATGCATGTTAGATTTATCTTACTTATTCGTACTTATTAATTGGTAATACACTTTCCCATTGTAGCTATGATTGTGGAGTGTTCTTAATCAAATATCTAAAGTCATGGGATGGAGCCATGCCATTAACGCTGAACGCTGTAAGTATTTACTAAAGAAATAGAGTTGTTGTAGGCATTTAATTTGTAATCAAATTTGTTTTCCCATTTGGGTTTACACGCATCATATCAAACTAGTAAGTGTTGGTAATAAAATTTATCTTATTGCATTAGGTTAAAATGGACAAATATCGGTTCAAGATTGTTGCTGCCATGATTTTGGATGACAATAATGCGGAAAAAGCGAATATCGTTTCACGTGCACGAGAATGAAGTTGAGATCTTATAACTTTGGTGTGGTATTGTTTTAGCCTTACTTCTATTTTTGATGTCTCAATGATACTTCTTGGATGGCATTTGATTAGACTAATTTCCTGGTCAGATAGTGTTTTTGGATTGGTTTTCCCTCTCCAATTGTGATTGTTGATATAAACGTAGGAGTTTTGGAATTACGTTACCTTGAATTTTATTATTACTTTGCTAGAGTTTCAAGTTCTCTTATTATTCAAAACTCCAGCCAACTCCCTTCTTGTTGGTCGAATTGCAGACTGTGGTACTGAGTTTCTTTGACCAAGGGAGTGGATGATGAGATGTTATGAGCTTCTTGAGCTGCCCACAGCCCACATGATTGGAATTCGGCGATCTACTGTAAACAGTTTTGGTTACATTGCAAAAGGTGTTGGGCCACAAGATGTCCTGGCAACGCTATTGATCAATCTCAAGGTGTAGGAGCGTCAGAATTGTGGCTGTGTCATCATGCTACGAAGGTTAGGGAAGTGTACTAGAAGATCTATAACTCGTTGTATATTAGCACACAAGAGATGATGGTATCTGCCCTTCTAATATAATCCAGGGGGGTGTTTTTACCGTAGGTGAACAGTAAATGCCCTACATGTCCAAACTCTCTGTTGTCTATGTTTTTTTCCCCCTCCTATTAGACCACACGCACACATCTTCTCCCCTGTTTTTCTAACCCATAAACCCTTCACTCTCTCATCTTCCCCCTTATTTTCTCTTCAAATCCATATTCAAATTTTATATTTAACTCCACTTTGGTCTCACGTGCACATACGCACTCTCTCTCTCGCTCTCGCTCTCTCTCTCTATTTGCACTCACACGCACACTCTCTCTCTCTCTGTTTGCCAGTGCCAATGGGGTTCCTCTGTTATCGTGTCATGGACTCAAGGTATAGTCTTTCAAATTGTAATTTTTCAATTACCAGTGAAGAGATTTGGGTGGGTTAGAAGGGTTAGAAGACATATTCAATGTAGGGTTTCTCATTTTCTCTTAGTTCATGAGATCCATGTGTTCATTATTGAGGGTTTCAATTACCAGTGAAGAGATTTGGGTGGATTATATTCAACCTAGGGTTTCTGCTACTTTCCTTTGAGCTACCTTCGTCAAATTCTTTGTAATTTTTGATACTCATATTTCATTTGGTGGGTGCATATTTATCATCACTGGATATATGCACAACTGATGTAGGGTCCTTAAGACCCAAATTTGTTTTGCTTTTGAAACAATGTTGCGTTCGCATGCTGCAGGGCATCTATCACCTGAACTGGCAAACCAATCAACTCCACCTGCTGAGCAGCCAAAACCAAAATCAAGGAAGAGAAAGCAGTTATTTGAGGAGTCCACAGTGTTGTCTAATAAGTATGGTTGGTCATATAATATTATTTGGAGTTCTCATTCTTCTGGTACTTGGTTACTGACATAAGGACATGGATGTTGCAGATTTATGAAGAAGGCGCTTGAAGATTCTCATGATCTATTGCGGAAGAGGAGGAATATTCCTTGCTCTATTTTGGGTGTTTGGAAGTTGAAAAACAGATTGAGAAAGGAACAAATGTTCCTTGAGTCCTCAATAACTGGTGAGCTGTTTTTTTTTCAAAACATATGAATTGTGCTTGGTGCTTGCCTCTTAGTCCATGATTCTGGTTTCATCAAACATGGGTGTCTGTCTGCAGGATTGTGTGCAGATCTTCATGATATTTCAAAGGAGGACTTTGTTTCTTTGAAACCCCATTTGGTTGTTTTAGAGGAAGCATATTCAGAGTCCAGTGTTGCACAATCTCAAGATCCCGTTCCTGACCTTGATATGGAAACTGAACGTCTTCGACAATATGAAGCTGATGCTAGCAGCAATGTTTTACCACATTTTGCACCTTCTCCACCTGCATTCATGCCTTCTCCCAGGGTTGCACATTCTGGAGATCCTGTTCCTGACCTTGATGTGGAAATTGAACATCTTCGACAATATGAAGCCGATGCTAGCAGCAATGTTTTACCTCAACTTGTGCCTCTTCCCTCTGCATTCATGCCTACTTCATTCAGAAGAGAGGACTTCACTCCCATCTCAGACAACAATTTAGGGTTAGGATTGGGGGCCCAGGGTGGAACAACTATTGGGACTGCTGTGCTGCCTACACCTGCTCTGGGAGCATCTACTGAACCTCTTGGGTCTGATATGGAAAAACCAATGACATTTTTGGAGGAACGACTTGGTGTAGGAAATACTGGTCTTTCAGATATTCATGAGATGATGAATTCTGCAGGAACAGAAGTAAGTTTTTATGTGTATATTCATCTAAGTGATCTTGTTGAAAATATTCATGTTTGACAATGCAATTAAGCGTCCATCCCTTCTTCTCTATCAAATAATAAGCATCTTATATTGCATAAGAATTTCCATAGGCTGTGCCGCAAAGAATGATGTTTAAATTAATTCCATGCCTCACTCGTTAAAGTTCACCTTATATTTGAGGTGCAGGTGTATGAAGTGCATGCTTCACTCCTTAAAGTTCACTTTATGTTTGAGGTGTAGGTGTCTTACATATTTAGCAGGGTTCAACTTACATAATTGAGGTCTTAATACTGTATTCTTATTTTAACCTGAACCCTTTTTCCTGTATAATTGTATTTGTACTCTTCAAACCTGTTTTGAGCCTCTGTTTCACTTGAAGGGTCAACATTAAGGATGTTGTATTGGTTGACTGTAATTTGCACTTTAGATTCTCAAGTATACGTTCCAACTGTTGTCTTTTACATACTTAGTTTATGTATATTTTGGTTTTTTATTTATTGTGCACACATAACCTTGCATATCTCTTACCTAATTTAATTTTATGATTTATGAGGTGTAAAACTCAATCGGGAAGGCTGGTGCCACTTGCATTGGTAGGTCCTAATGAATTGCCTGTGTCTTGCCTTTTGAACTGGTTAAGTAGTAAATTAAACATGCATCCGACTCACTGATCCATTGCATTGTAGGAGCTAAATTTTCTGGAAGCAGACAACAATACACCAACTGGTAATTTGAGAAATGTTTTCAATTTCTGATTTGTGATATTGATGATTCTGTACAGATTTTATGTATTGGTGTTCTTCTCTTTGTAGTCACACAACACGGAATATATTTGGCGAACATATTCTAATTATTTTCATAATGCCGTAAACTATGTGTGGGTAACACATGTTACATGCCTATAACAGGATCCCAAAGAACTCACAGGGTGGACACATTGTCTGCGAGAACCAGGTATCAACCTTTTATTTATTTTATTTTATGTTACGAAAAATCCTCTCAGTTAGTTATCATGTTTTACAACCTTCATGGGCAAACAGGGCTGTGGCTCAATATTTAAAAAAACGTTCCCCTATTACCCAAATCTCAGAAGACCTATCTGGAGATCTCAGCTTAAACCATATTTTAGAAGGAAAATCAAGAAAGTTATGAGCTCGGATGTTCTTTAAAACGCTGGTGAGTCTCTGAAACGTATCTAATTGCACAGCTCAGCAGCTATTTGTAACCTAATTTTTTTATATGGAAAATGAACTAAGGAAATGAAGTGGATTTTTTTTCCCTTTTATTTTTTTTTTGGGGTGGGGGTGGGGGTGGGGGTGGGGGTGGGGGGTTATGTGGCAACTGGCAAATGTGATTATGACTTATGTGCACTTTTTGTATGCAATATCGTTAAAGTTCTTGAAAAATTTATGATGAACGAGACGTGCGTAAGCAGCCCATTTCTTGGAAAGTTGTATCTAAAAGAATCAACTTTCATAGATGAGAATTATTTAATATGTAATCAGATGGGATCCAATTGATCATGTCAGTAATAAAATATTTAATTTCTTGTGTTGCAGACATGAAAGAAAATTTTTTAGGGCATCCAGAAGTTGGTTTGCGACTTCTTTCAAGGCTGGTGATATTGTTGCTCTATTTTTAGTTTTCTGCACTCCACTTTCATGTATTTATAAGGTTCCATCATGTCCATGTACTCACAGTGTGGAATGCAAGAAGCTAAAAGTGAAGTGCCAGTAGTACTGCTCTTTATTTTAACCATCAACTTTGTTTAGTTGTCTTGGGTGGTTTTTTTGTTTTTTTTAAAAATTATAAAAGTGTAGTTATTGGGGTCAAGTTTATCTTCATTCATTGTAAATTTGTAATTATATTTTACTCCAACCCCACTGTTGCTTCTGCTATAGATGTTGAGCCACTAGTGAGTAGTGACCTTTAAAATTTTCCCAGTGAGTACAGCAAATGGAAGTAGTTTAGATTTAAGTACACTGTAAAGTAAAGTTGCACTTTCCAGGTTTTGGGTGTTTTAATTAATATGATTGTCCATGTTCAATTGTAGGTATTGAAGAGTTACGGACTAGTTGATGTACAACAAGACGAACCTTATGGTGGTATTACTTTGAAGTTGACTCCTACACTGAAGGCCCAGTTTTGAGGTTATATGCTATTTAAAATGCTTGGCTGGCGGTCATGTATATAGGTGAGAATCTAACTGGCTCATTAAAGCACATTGCAAGTATTTTTCAACTGACACACAAGTACACGTACACACACACACACCCACACACACACGTATAGCGTATAACCTCTATTTGACGTGCTTTCATGGCCAGTTGCCTGATTAATGTGACCAACCTATATTTATTATTATCTTTATTATTTTCATAATTCGGGGCTAGTTGTCTGACCTTGAAGACTACACAGCATTGATATCCATGCTTGAAATGCTGGAAAATTTGGGAACTGAACATAGTTTTCTAGTTTATGAAACACAGTTGGGTCTGTACAGCAGTGCGAACACATACCGTAACATTATGAAGATGCATAGTATATGTTGTGCTTTTAGGTGTTGCTACAAGTGATGATAAATTATTGCAGTCAACAGCTGCTCCCCCTGGTTCACCCTCTTTTTGCTAATTAGTAGAGGTGGTAGCCATCTTGTAAGCATAAAGGAAATTGGTTTGGGTGCTCTATTTGTAATGATTTATTTGGTGAAGTGAAGATGTGGGCATGTGGCTTGAGGGGGAATTTTGCTTATATTTTGGTCCATAGTTTTCATGAGTTGCCTTTTGCCCTTGTGGCTTTGCAATTATAAATGTTATTTTAATTACTTCATTATACTATAAACAGCAATTGGGTTATGCTTTGTACTTATATTTATTTCTTATTTCTGTTTAAAGGATATTAATTTGTTTGATTGGTTCTATTGAAATAGTTTATTGTTTAATAGGTGTATGACATCACATATTTATAATGAGAACTACATGGCAATGATTGCAGGTATTTGCAAAAACGTTCGAAAGACTTAGTCATGCTTGCCAAGTTTACAATCGATGTGCATACTATTTGGCAAACCTTGCTTCGTCTTAAAATGGAAGACCACTAGATGTTCGGCACTCTTTTGCTTTTGAAGCATTGAAAGTGTATAAATTATAAAGCGATATAGTTGCACATAGAAAAACAATGTGCTAGATTTGATACAAACATATGTAATGTGTAGAGTACATAATTCATTTTTCATATTATGTTGATGTTTTCCTAGCAATAGTTTTACAACCTCCCAAAAAAAAAATGGTATAAAACAATTAGTAGTTTTTCCAAAACAATTAGATTGTTCTATATGTTCCCAATTAGATTGGTCCTTTTTTATGGATTATTATTTTTCTTTTTTTTTTTCCCTTTTTGTGCGAAGACAATTATATTGTTCTTAGACCCAAATCATTTCCTTTTTACATATGTGATTTCCCTAAAGCAAAAAACAATGGCCTTTTTATTGCTTATATACTTTTAGATTAAATTACCGTTCAATTCATGGGCATCGCATGGGGATCCCACTAGTTGATCATATGGGAAACTCTTGCAAGGTGGCATTGTTTACGGATTACCAAAGCTTCAGCCTTCGAGCTACAATTGGATTGACAATAAAAGGTTTATTCTTTGCCTACACGATCAACTCATACATGTATTCTACACTAAAAACAGAATTTGTGTGTTTCCTAGTGAGCAGATGTTAAACTTTTCTAACTGGAAATCCGTAAGTCCTGGGCATCACATGTGCACTAATGATTTTTGCTTTAGGGAAAAAAAAAAAAAAATTAAAATAAAAAAAAATTAAATAAATAAATTTAATTACTGAACCCTTAAATCGCCAGGAAGTGTATGAAATTTCTCGTGTTCAACATGGAGAACAGCAGATTTTGCATTTATGTTTTATTATTCTCAATAAATAATAATATTTCATTTATCTTATAAAAAAATAATAATACTTCATTTGTCTTTATGTATTATGCATTCCTTGCATCATTTCCCTCAAATAATAGTCATATTTATTTATTTTTTGATAACATCACCTATAGCTTTACGTAGTTTTAGAATTTGTAGTTTACAAATCGTAGCTGGTAAATCAAATTAAAATGCTCCTAGTAAACCTATAGTGGCACTTATTAAAAATGAATTCCACATGCATTTTTTAGTAGTACTGTAAATACAACGGACGCAGTTGGACTTCAAAATACGCAGACATCCCTTCCAATAATTTTTCAGTTAAAGCTCATGTAAAGTATCCAAATCACCATTAATGTAAATAAAATTTAAGGTGCTTAAGTTGCTTCATAATACGCATACCTCCCTTCCAATTTCTTTTTTTTCATCCCCACCTCCATAAATATTGTAGAAAAATATTAAGTAAAAAATATAAACTAATCCCTCCGTTCTGGAACAAATGTTTTTACTTTACTTTTTGGAATGTGTCAAAATGATTGTCCCATTTCAAAAGTCATTAGTCTTTTGTTAAAAAATAAAAAAAAATAAAAAAAAAAAAGAGAAGGAAGAGTAATGGGGCAACTGCCCACCCCATGGGTGTTGCCTTCGTCCTTCGATTGATTATGATTATATTCCAATGACAGTCATGAGTATATAGGAGGTGAAATAGATTGTCATGTCATGTGAAGCTAAACAAACCCGTGAGTGGGGGCATGGACACTACGTGTAGTCCTGATGAAAATGCACACATATCCCAATGACAAGCATGTGTTTGTCCTAGTGGGCTTGGGGAAATAGTTGACTCCTGCTCAACTACATGTGTACCATTGGCATAGAAGGAGTGTGTTTGCACCTTTGCATGTCAGGCATCTAAAAAGGTGTTAGAACTATTCTTACTAGTAAACAGTACGTTATAATGAAGGAATGTGTCCATTAGTGGTGGCCATATCGTACATTTTACAATTCCAGTATGTACATTTGAATATTGGCAGTAGCTGTTATGTATTTGTATCGCACACTTGCATTATCAATTGCGTGAAATATACTGTTCTATCATGCTAGCATACAGAAAAGATTCTCGAATGGGATGTTATACATAGTGGTCTCTGACATTATGCATGTGAGCACCATTATTACTTTATTTCAATAATAATGTACTTGAATATGTACACACTTCAAGCAGGGTCCCCATGCTCAAATTTCGATGATTTATATAGTGCCATCCGGTTTATGGCATATTGTATAATTTGGAGATTAAATTGTACATTATAGCGTTAAAATCGTGTTTTATAAGTAGTATATTGAGTTAGTGTATTATTAAATTACTTGTTGCATTAACAAACGCCATAGAAAGAGTGCGTTTGCATGTCAGGCATCTAAAATGGTTGTCAAACCATTGCTTTTATAAGTAGTACATTATAATGAATGAATATGTACATCAGTGGTGGTCATATTGTACATTTCACAACACCATTCTGTACATTTGAATCTCGGCGATTGCGTTTATCTATTTCTATCGCACAGTAGCATTATCAATTGTGTGCAATATATTATCCAATCATGCTAACATACAATATGATTGTGTACGTCGACGTCTCTGACATTATGCATGTGATCACCATTATTAGTTTAATTAAATAATAACACACTTTAATATGTACACACTTCAAGCCGGGTCCCCATGCTCCAATTTCGATGATTTATATAGTGCCTTCTCATATATGCCATATTGTACTACTTGGCGGAAAAAAATGTACATTATGGATTTAGAATTGTGGTGTATAAGTAATACATTGACTTAGTGTAGTAGTAAATACTTGTTGCATTAACAAACGGCATACATGGCATGCATGTGCAAGTCATGCTTCTAAAATGGTTTAACCACCATTGGGCATTGAAGTTACTAAGTAGTACATTTTAAACACGTACTTTAGTTTGGTATGATGATTGAAAATAACAATTACTTTTTAAGTAATATTATTACCACCATTGCATGGGTTGCACTCTAGGTATCATTGACTTGTGCTTTACATATTCTATAAATAGGCTAATCTGGTACATGGGATACTCGCAATGGCAACTGGGGGAGCAAGTGGTTCTCATAATTCACGAAATCGTCCGTTATGGCTCCTACCAACCTTCCGCGATGATTATTGGATGGAAGAAGATACTAATCCGAAGGAGTATTATGCCGGGCTACGTCGTGAATGGGCATTTAGAGCTGAAGAGCAGGAAGGATTAGTCAGAGATCTGTCCAACCTAGGTGCACCAATCCCCCAACGTCGTACAATTGGAATGCCAAGAAGAACAAGGAATGATTATGAAGAAGTCGTTGCGCAGGTAAGAATAGAGAACAACAACATGCTAATAAGTCGATGTCGATACTTTATGCTTCAACTTGCAACAGAAATGGCCGAAGCTAGTGGGAGACAGCTCACCATGGACGAGCGCCGGCATGTATTGATGAATGATGAATATTTATCTGCTTTTACATTTGATTGATTATTTGAATTTGTCTACTGTTTTTTTGTTTGTATCAACTAATTATAGAACCCGAATTATGTTAGAATTGTGGCGAACTTATGTTTTAATTAATGTTTAGGATTCGGTTCCATTTCCTCAAATGTACTAAGTTCTTTTTGAATTAACGAACAATTAATATATGCTCAATAGCTTGTAAGTATTTCCATTGGTAAAAATGCTTGTAGTATCAACTGATAGTGCTCAATAGCGTTTATAGTCACAAATTTTGCAAGGATCCCCACACTTGCACATATGATCCCCATATATGTGAAACCTGATTTGAAGGATTTGTAGAGGGATTATGGGGTACAAGTTGTCATTTGATTGAGATGGAAATGCTTGTAAGTATCAAGCATTTGGGGATCCCTGGAAATGTAAGTATCATTGAGTCATATTTGCAATAGAGAAAATAGACAACAAACAACATAATGTACAATAAAGCCATGGAAGATGCTTTACATTTCACATCACATCCTTACTACCTTCAATTTTGTACTACGTGATGATAGATCTTCTCTAAACATATATATTCATCCCTTACACTTTCCATGGGTTTTATTCTTCGTCCGAGAACTCGATATCAGATTTATATATGTCGTCCATACTTGCACTCTCAAAGAATCGTGCTTCAGCCATGAGACCGTCTTCTGCACGTGCACGCGCTGTCCGACGAAGGTCTTCTCTATGTTGACGCATTTGCATACGATTGACCTCTTCACGAAAACGATGCAATGCCATTTGTAGTCGCTGTGGAGTATCAGTTGGCATGGTAATGGCTAATCGACGAGGAATTGGAATATTACATTCACGACATTGTTGTACAAGCACCTCGGCTTGCCGGATTCGAAAAGATAACTCACTTGCCATTATACGTACAGTGCTAGTAGAGTAACGCATATTTGGATTTGCCGAGTAGTAAAATTCGTCATCAGCATGCCAATGACGACCCATTGCCTGAAAAATATCACACACTCTATAAGTCATGATGAGTTAGTGAAGTTTCGTTGGTATGTGTTATGCAATATTGTTGCCCATTATTTATAATAGAATTACACACTCACCATATATATCGTGAAGGTCAAAATGTAGTACGGTGCCATGTGTTGTCATCCATAATTGATACAGTCTACATCACTTTAGTTGAGTTATCTTGTAGTTGTATAAAGTGACAAGCAGTGTTCCCCATTGACGTGACACATCACTGACAAATGGGTTTAATATCGTCTAAGAAAGTAATACATGTTAATGAACAAATGTGTACAACATATTCTATTATAGCGTACAATATAAATTTCTAATTACTGCAATAATTTCTCTAATTAGTATTCCATAATCATGAAGTTTCACATCCGGGGACAAGTGCTAACTCGTAGTAGTGTTACATGATGCTTCAATGTATAAAAGTTAATTTCATATATGACTATGTGGATCCATTAATTTGGACAAGGTGTCGTCAATGCCAAATAGTTTTAGTATCATCTTATAAAATTCGACCGTTTAACGATTAAATACACAAAATATATTAAATTATAAGGTAGATTTTAAACATCACGTTAGTACAACGGAATGCACACAACATGTGCAATTCGGCCTCCCAAATGGGGTTACCACTCAAGTATTTATAAAATGTACAGTGTAATGAACAAATGTGTACCTTTTTGGTGGTCATATCGTACATTTCACAATGTCATTATGTACATTGGAATCTCCGCAGTAGCTTTTATATATATGTATTGCAAACTTGCATTATCATTTGTGTGAAAGAGATTGTCATATCGTGCTACACTACGCAGTAGATTCTCGTTTCAAGTGTAAGATTTCAATCTTGTTTTTATTGAATATACAATGGTAGTATAATTTTCTTCCTTACATTTCAAACACGTAAATGTTGGACATGGACGATATGCGTACCATTGAAGAAATATTTATATGTACATTGGTGGTTGAAAAATTGCAATTACTAACAATATGTACCAGCATTGAATGGTGATTTGTAAAATATTCAATTGGGTATGAAGAGTAATGGGTACTCTTCAGTAAATTGTAGCTTACAAATTGTGAATGTATAGGTTCACTAAGTCGGTTTCATATAATTCAGATCTCATGTCAGTTTGGACAATAATTGAAACAACGAATAGATTTTCATATAAGGTGTGGGGACACGCACTATTGGACATGTGATATTTGAAAAGTACCATCACTATTGGCCATGTGACATCTGAAAAGAAGGTAAGACTATTGTGCAAGACAAGACAAAACCATTCAATCCTGCAATTTATTCCCTATGTGGGTACTTCTACTAATGTGCATCACATGCATACCAACATACTAGTGTATTCATTCATATGTCAATAATAATGCATGTATAATTGTGTATGCACATGGTGCAAAGTAATCTCAAAGTGCAAAATCTGTAGTTCAAATTACAACACATAAAATTTTTTTTTATTATTTTTTTTTTTTGGGGGGAGGGGGGGGGGGTACATTAGGAGGGATTTGAACCCCTAACCTATCCTACTCATACCCTTTCCCCAACCCTCCATCACCAAGTAGCCCCAATGGCTTAACACAAGCTACATTTTAACAACAACGTTTAAGACAACCTGGGAGGTAGCTTACAAAGTCATCTAGATCACTATCAGAAAAATCCGATAGTTCAGCATCAAATGGGAAGATTGAATCATTGATGATGGTATTCACTGCAGAGTCTTTAATAGCATGATAACGATCTAGTCGTCGTTGCATTTGTTGGTTCTCTTGTTCAAGTTGTGAGCAGACTTTCGCAATCTCTTGCGGGGTGTTCCTCGGTAACTCAGCGGATCGTGCTTTGGGAACTGGCAGCCCATGGTATCTACAATACACCTCAAGTTCACATCGACGCTCGTACATAGGAAACCATAGAGAGTTTGCAACATCAGCGTTATGCCTAACCAACAATGGCGAGGTAACAACGTTTGTGTTATGCATTACCACTGCACCACCAACCAATATGTGTCCAACATGCCCAAGAGGATCGTATGTAAAAATTGGCATGTTAGTGAATTCTCGTATTTTCCCCAACCAAGTCACCCCATTCCTATCAATGTATTCATCTAATTGTTCGGTAGGAGAGCCAATTCGCTTTTGTATTGGGTTGTTTGAACTCATTTAGTATTGGGATACTACAATGCCAGATTATCTGAAAAAATTAAACGACTAGTTCATCAGTTGAGGTTGAAATTGAAAAAAGTGAAAACGTCTTAACCATAGCATTTCATACTCTTACAACATCTTCTTGAATTTTTTCGTAACTCGTTGTAAGCCAATGCTTTATTTTTTCCATCAAACGAACATGTGAGAATAATGACAACATTAGATAATAATTTAGTGGCTTCCACCCTACCTTGCAATTCGCCCCATTAGGAGAAGGGCCCAATGAGTCAACTACGCAACTGCTGCATAATGTCAACCAAATAACAAATGAATTAACAAAAATCAAACAAAAAAATACACCCCCATGTATGATGATGCAACAATATCCTGCACATTTATAAAGCAAAGTAATTTATACCTATATGATAAAATAAATAGATACATCCTCTTCCAAATAATAACCTATTACATAGGTATTATATTCGGAGTTAACATAACAAAATCCCATAAGGTATGAAAAGCATGACATTGTGTGCAATTTCTCTCCTTTTAGCCATTTCTTTATATAGCAATCATAAACATTCTGTTAAATTTATATATCATATCTCTCTAATTGATTTGTGTCCAAACCCATTTATTCAATGTTGGTAATAAGACATACATGCCGAAGTAAAATTGTTCAAAACTTATAGACTTTGTGATGAAAAAAGAGTGGATAACGCAAAATTTTGGAATTTAGGTTTCACCAAATCGTTTGACTGGGTTACACCAAATCGCTAATCAAAAAATAAGAAAAAAAGATGGAGAGATGAAATAAAGAAAACAATTAAGGAAATGGTGGAGACTTTATAAATTTCAGATGGAGTATAGGGAATCGGTAGAAAAATTCCTATACCTCGATCATGAAGTGAAACAAAGCTTGTCATAAACAATATAATACAAAATTATATGTGTGAAAACATTTTGTTATTTGACTTCCACAATTGAAACAAGCAATTTAAATTTTATTTTTGAGGCAACTAAATGTCTACCAAATGAAACCAAACCTATGCAACTTATAATTGGCTGATGAATTGCCATTTAGGTGCTTCAACCTTCCGTACACAACATATGTATGCTACACACTATTTATATGATTAAATATGAGTTCATGAAGGGTAAAAATAACCTTATAAATTCAACACTAACTAAAAATTCCAGAAGAAGAGTACATATGTATGTGCAAACAAAATCGAAATCAACAATCCAATTCAAATTACAATTTAAAAGTACATTGGTCTTTAAAAACAAAATCACTGTTAACAATTCAATCGAAATTACAATCTAAACAATTAATGGGAAACACCAAAAACTGAAGGAAGGAAGAAACAAACAATGCATAGGAATGCCCAATACGATCAAAACTTACGAAGGATAAAATCCAAATTAATCAAGTTTTAAACAAATTTTACATTTCTTATAGTTGTGGAAGACATTTCCAGGGATCCCCAAAGTTACACATATGATCCCCAAATTTGTGAAACCTGATTTGAAGGATTTGTAGAGGGAATATGGGATACGAGTTGTCATTGGATTGAGATGGAATCTCCTACCTGCATGTCATGAGTTGACAATTCATGCATGCCCTAACTCTAGGGTCTCTAAGGAGGGTCATTATATTGTGGAAGACATTTCCAGGGATCCCCAAAGTTGCACATAGGATCCCCAGATTTCTGAAACTTGATTTGAAGGATTTGTTACTGCTAACAAGGGGATCGAAATTACAATCTAAACAGTTAATGGGAAACACCAAAAACTGAAGGAAGGAAGAAACAAACAATGCATAAGAATGCCCAATACGATTAAAACTTATGAAGGATAAAATCCAAATGAATCAGGTTTTAAAAAAATTCTTCATTTCTTATAGTTTTCACACATTTTCCAGCAACTGACCAAATCTAAATGAATCACAATGCAGTACTTTTTTGGGTTTCCCTTACTATGCCAGTTCCACCTTTGAGCTCCATACTCTGGATACCCACACAAAATGAAATAATTAATTAATTAAAAAAAATGGGTTTACCAAACTAATAATTTAAATTCACCAAACCTCACCTAGCTGATGATATATCAACAAATATTGATCACATCCCTTTGCATGTGTAGACTTGGAGCTCTTCACGGCCTTTCATGTGAACCACTCGACTGCTCCTCCCAATCCACTTTTTTATTCATGTTATGCTGATTGTGTTTTGCTACTTCAGATCTATTATATTCATGAACATGGCCATTCAATGGTCCATTAGTCATTCATGGTCAGAAAAATAAAAATTATTAGTCCTAAACTATTAATAAAGTAATATAGTAATAAAAAATATTAGTACACATAATCATTTCATCAAAAAAATAATAAACATAATCATTCCTAATGGTCAAATATAAGGCAAATTTTATTATAAACATTCACATTCCAAATTTCATTGTCATAGAAAAATTGGAACTCCTAACATCAATTTCCATTACAATCTTTTTAGTATAAATTTGATAACTTATTATTAATTTTTATTTTGGTGATATATAGCATAAAGCTCCAGGATTTCAGGGGAAGTCAAGCAAACCATTTTAAGGGTTGAATGGCTGATATATGAGCCCATTTCCCTTCTTGTTTGTTTAATATAATTTTTTTGCTAACTTGGAAGAACAGATTTATAATTTAGTTTGTCTAGTTGCTCAATTTTCCATCCTTGCAACTAACAAAGATTCTCAAATGGTGATTGAACACACATGTCATTTTGTCGATGCAAAAAGTTATTGCGATATTACCATCTAAGCATCTACTCATTTTAGCTTCAAATAAAATTTCATTACATAGTGATATTCAACAAACTAAATCTACCAAGCCAACAAGTATATAATTGGAAGCCAACATCAATGATACAGGACTTCATATGAACTGCTTATATAAGCAATAAAAATGCAATTAGCAATGGGTGGCATCAGTTGGTAGGATACTTGTTCCACAACTTCTATTGAAACAATGAGAGACTAATTGTCAATAGTTCCACATCATAATAAAGTTATGTTTCGTCTTACCAACTCATAAAATTGTGGCAAAATATTTTGTACTAACACAAAATATTCAAATCTTGTAAATATTTACACAATGCTTCCTAAAATATGGATCCTTTACCAAACTAAAAACCCTGGTGCTTCATATTAACAGAGCATGAAAACTAACAATGACATTTAAAATAGTCACATTTACTGCACTTTTTGCTTCCAAAAACATAACAATTTTTTTTTTAACCATTTCGTACATAAAATTCGACAAAAGTAAACTAAAAATAAAACCCACACACTAATTTGGTACTCATATATGAAAGAAATTCAAAAGCAATCATATGGATTCGGAACTCTTAGGTCATTTTAATTTGGGATAGAATCTTGAATATTTAATTTAGCTGATCAAACAAAAGTCATTATAACAAAAAACAATATTAGATACAAATAGAATTTCATTGAACAAAATTGAAACCAATACTTGTTCATGGCACTTAAAATAGAAGGGTGAAATCAATCAATTAGTGGGTTTGCCGCTCAAACAGCCCCTTCAACGAATGAAAGGAAACTCGATAAACTTAGGATTGAGTGTATAATAAAATACAATATTTAATGATAGAGTATGGTGACACATAGAATGACCACGGAGAGGGAATGAGGGGGGAGAGATTGAAATTGAAGAAAATACCATTGGAAGCAACCATCACTTCATTGAAGAAAATACTCAAAAATATGGAGGCGATAGAAGCTGAGTTCATGAAACCAATATAAAGTTTTGGATTTTAAGATCTCATCACCTATATTAAATATACGTTTCAAATATCACTCGTTTTGAAAAAATATTTAATTAAAGTTCATCAATTCAATCACAAATTATCTAAGCATAAAGGTTGGAATATATATAAACACGGTGTTCATGGCACTTACAATAGAAGGGTGAAATCCATCAAATACTGGGTTTGCATATCAAACAGCCCTTCCAAATAATGAAACAAATCTCAGTAAGCTTAGCATATATTCAATGTCTAGTAAAAGACAATATATAATGATAGAAAATGGTGAAACATACAATGACCATAATTAACAAACAATAAACAGAATTTTTTTTTAAAAAAAAAAAATTAGTAAATCGGACTTGTACATGGCATCCAAACACCAAGTTCTTTATAGACACCACCACCAATCATGTGTAGAAAAACGCCAAATATAGATTTATCATATCCGTAGGCCAATCAACCAACCAACACCTATACCAAAAAATGAGCATATAATAGAATTCCCAAATCAGTTTTGGGTATACTTATAACCAAGTGGGTATACTTACAATGTCGAAAGGTTTCAAAAAGTATTTGTAGTAGAAATCGTAAAACAATATAGACTTCATTTATCAACCTAGTAATAAAATATAAAAGTAATGAAAGAAGAAAGCGAACACAAACTTTAAATTCATTAAGAGCATTACACCCAGAGCCATCTACCCCAATAAATTTTTAAAAAAAATAAAATTGTTTAAAAGCTTAGAGGTAGATAATAGAGTAACAACTTCATCTCTACATACATAGGCAACCTTCACCACTTTTAGTTAGTGTCTATGTGTTAAGCGAATTGGATAACCTTAAGAAATATAAAAACCATTCACTGCTCCGCATTTCATTTATTTGGAGAGATGGTGACGCATGCATGAATTAATTCCTACTACCAACCATGCCAAATCAACATTGAGCAAATGATCCTAATGACTAATTTGTAGAAGAATTCTCATCCAATTTTACTCATACATTCTTATTGGGTGTCCATATTCAGCATACATGGAAGATTGTGATGAATTACATAACTAACATCAATTAATGTAAAAAATGTGATGAATTACATTGAACGTATCATACCATCGTGGCTTTTGGTACTAAAACAAATTTCCAAAGCTATTATTTAACCCCATAGTAATGACGAGATTGTCACACTCTAATTAAACACTAGAAAATCGCATCACACTATAAGGGAAGAAATTAAAGTAAATGGTATATATAGATATTGCCTTAACAAAATCCCAAGGAAGCATGTTAGGTTCCCAAACATTTATGGTTGGCTCAGCTCTGCATACTGGGGGGCTCTTTCGGTTAAGATCTAAACAAAATTGAAGCTGCTTGGCAGGTCAAGCCGGATGTATATGGTGATAACAACACAACACTTTTCACCTACTGCACTACTGATGCATATCAAGCCATGGGTTGCTACAATCTACTCTGCTCAGGCTTCATTCAAATCAACCGTGAAATAGCAATGGGTGCAAGCATCTCCCTTGTTTCAACCTTTCAGAATTCCCAATACGATATTAGTATACTTGTCTAGAAGGATCCAACAGAGGGAAATTGGTGGATGCAAATTGGTAATCACTATGTGTTGGGTTATTGGCCTTCTTTCCTATTCTCATACTTGGCAGACAGTGCTTCCATGATTGACTGGGGAGGTGAATTTCTGAATTCATAACCAGATGGTCAGCACACCTCAACTCAAATGGGCAGTGGCCATTTCCTTGAGGAAGGGGTTGGCAAATCAAGTTGTTTCCGAAATATTCAGATAGTTGATGCCTCCAATAATGTCAAGGTCCCTAAAGGGATTGGCACATTCACTGAGCAATCTAATTGCTATGATGTTCAAACTGGCAGTAATGGTGATTGGGGCCACTCCGTTTACTATGGAGGCCCTGGTAAAAACTCGAATTGCCCATGAAGTAGATAAACTCAATCCCCCCTCTCTCTCTTCCTGTGTATCATTCAATGTACTGTAAGCCTTTCCCTCTTTTATATACCCCTTTTCTTTTTACTCTTACGTTGGGCAAGTAATTACATGTGACCTTTCTGTAGTGGGAAGTTTTGACCCTTTTGTTTTCTAAAGATCATGTGTAAGCAGTGCTTGGGGAGGTGTGGCCAATTTTCTCAAAAGCATAAAGAACCGGGCCTTTCTCACTCTCTTCATATTCTATTTTTTTGTTGCCTCCTTTCTTTGGAGTGGTTTGTTACTTAATGGATGAATGAGTTTCTGATCCAAAACAACAAAAAGAAAAAAAAATTCCCCAAGAATTCCCGTCCTAAACACCTACATCTCCTCTCTCTCTCTCTCTCTCTCCCACACCCACTATCCTCCCGCATATACCCACACAAACACTCTATCTTTGGCTCAAGTTCCCAGTTCACAAACCCACTGTTGCATGTGTAGACTTATTTGTCCTTGTTTTTCAAGCTGGGTCGTACCTCTCAATTCAAACACTCTCTATTTGCTATGGATTCCATACTCATGTATGACCCACATTAGTACCATTAGTGCACGTGTGATGCCCACAACACGTGACAACATTTGAATTTTGAGACAGTGATGTTGAGAAAAGTTTGGGGATGGGTAATGTATAAGTTATACGATATGCAATGAATTCCATTTTTAAAATATCTATCAATATAATGAACTTTCAAAATTCCATTCTTAAATGCAAGTTTGAAAATGTTTAGCCAAAACATATTCTGACTTTCTAAAATCCCATAATTTTAAAAGTTTTAGATGTTTTCCAATTTCATCACCCAAACACATCGTTGCATTGTTTTATTTATTTTTCGTTTTTTAAAATTTTTGGGTAAACAATACAAACATATTTTTTTTTGTTTTATAAACAATCCAACCTACTGTCGTCAACAAAGCTACGATTTCTTAAAACCCAACACTAGCTACTGTCATCAATATCCATGTTAACTTAATGTGGTACCCACCCTAGTATTCACAAATTAATACCTAAACTTCATTGTCTTGTCCAAATGTGGTCCCAAACACAAATGTACCGAATGGTGATATAAATGGTACGCTATGAACTTAACGCATGTATGCATCTGTTCCATAAAATGTACGCTATGAACTTAAAGCATGTACGCATTTGTTCCCTAAAATGTACGCTATGAACTTAAAGCATGTATGCAGTTGTTCCATAAAATGTATGCTACGAACTTAAAACATGTACACATTTGTTCCATAAAATGTATGATATGAACTCAAAACATGTACGCATTTGTTCATAATAACATGCTTATAAAAGACTTAATGTTCTATATCTACCATTATGGAGTACCTCACTACTAAAATACATGCTAAGTGTAAACTTACTATTCTGTATCTACCATTCATAAATCCCAATTTCAAATTGTTTAAGCGAACAAAGAATTTTTTAAATCCCAATTACATCGTCTAGCTTTAAATAATCCCATCATTTTATAAAAGTTGCATGTTTTCTCATAATTCTTCACCCAAACACATCATTACTTTGTTTTTATAAATAAATAAAAAAGACTCTTTTTGGTAGAGATCATTTAAGTATCCTCAATTTTTACAAAAAATCCCAATGTGGTTTCTAAAAAACAAACAACACTGACTATTGTTCATCAACATATCTAGGTTTGGGAAAATGATAAATAAATAAATACAAATTTTTTAGGGTTGGTAACCCACGATATATCCCTTCACAAAGAGAGAACCCCAATCCCACAACATTTGTGAGTAATGTCACCATAGTATTGCATAAATTTTGTACAATAAATTAAAAAAAAAAAAAAAAAACAATTTTGAGGTAGTCAGTGCACAAAGAAAGGCTTCCCATTTGCTTCAAACTTGCAACTATGGAGAAAAACACATAAAAATATGAAGTGACTTAAAAAAATGACCAATGCCTCCAAAACTATAACGTCATAGACCAACTAGTGCGTTTATAGCATTCACAAGGTATCACCCAGTTGAAATATTTACCATAAATGAGAATCCAATATATATATATATATATACACACACACATATTTTATGTATTATAAATGAACAAAAAAACCACTAAATTATCAGGTAATAAAGCTTATCTATGTTTGCTCATCAAACCTTAGAAACGTAGAAAAAACAGAAAAAATAAAAGCAAATACCTCTACTTGGACTTCCAAGAGTTTGATATTCCCGTCCTCTGTCTCCTCCATTATTTGGGGTAAATATTTGCAACTTTGCTCCAGGAACTGCAAATGAATTCAACACCTTTTCAATGTAAGTCCGAATTACCTGTAACATTGAACAAGGAATCACTTCAATTGAAAAAAAAAAACAAAAATTAAAGGTCGAAGAACTCCATACCCTCATAGTTAATGGCATTTTTTCCTTGACTTATGACAGCCTGCACACAAGTAACAACTTATATACCATAACTACATTCAAATTAAACCACTCAATTTGTAAAAAAAATAACGTACCATGATCTGAGCCGACAAGGAGTTTCATATCTGCACCGACGACAAGCAGGTGCACCGATTCAAGGTTAGGGCTTCATCCGTAGATAGGGGCTGTGTGCTTCTCCTTCCATGGGGTTTTGAGAGGGAATGGAGTGAGGGATGGATGGCGCCGTCGGGGAGAGCCGTGAGGGAGGAGGCTGTCGTTTGGATGTATGAATGAGGTGGCCGTGAGATGTTGGTGTGTTAAGTTTCCTTGAGCGGGAGCTTGAAGGGAAGAGAGAGAGAGAGAGAGAGAGAGAGGGGCTGTGCATATGCATACTTACAGAGATGAGAGAGAGCCGGATTGGACGGGTGCTGAGGGGGAAGAGAGAGAGAGAGAGAGATTGGACGGGTGCTTTACTGTGCAGAAGGGGATGAGAGAGAGAGATGGGCATCGTATTTGCTATAGTGCAGAGGGTAAAATAGGAAACCAAAACTTAACCACACATTCCCTTTAGTTAAGACCATCCTTTTTGGTCATTAGTCAATTTAGAATACTGTAGCCGTCCTTCGGAGGCAATTCCCCCAAATGATAGACTCAATCGGTAATTCCCCCTTTTACTTTTTACAGTTTTTGGATTTCACTTTATGCTTTAATTAGGAGTCAGAACTCAGAACGGCTCAGAAGTCTCATAAAGTGGAAATAATTGTAGTATACTTTTCTTTTTCTTTGTTTTTTCTTTTCCTGATAAGTGGAAATAATGATAGTAGTATACGATTGGTTGTATACTTGTACCTTCCTTCATTTACCTTGTATCCTACAACTGGAGGGCTTCGGTTCCTAACCTACCCTGATCCTTTAGTCTACCCTTTTACCTTATCCTCTTTCACCACTGCATTAAACCCAATATGGATTATTTACCTTGTATCTTTGTTTTTGGAACAGGCGTCTAATCTATCATCTATCTTGTTGAAGAGTGCCAAAGGATAATTTAAGAAAAAGGGCCTAATTCAGAAAATCTTATGAACGTGGGGGTACGTTTAAAGGGCAATGTTACTTTACTGGGAATTTTGGCCATAGTTAGTAAGTATAAGAGTATTATTACAATAGAGTCAAAGTGAAAAACAGTTTTATGAAAATTCCTTTTGACCCTATACTGACGAAAGTACCCTTATTTTACAGTTTAAATCAAATCACAATCGTGCCATTTTTTTTCCACATTCTCTCCCTCTATCCTGTGGTTCCACTACCTCCCATGGTTCCCCATCGCCGATCAAGCTACAACTGCTATTCTGGCACCTTCTTCTTTCATTTCCAACGCCGGTCACCTTCTCCGATAACTTCATCTCTCTTTCTACGAGCATCTTTCTTATTCTTTTTCTCATTTTTTTTTCTTCTTATTTTCCACCAAATCTGCTGTCATGAAAAGAAAAAAAAAAGGAAAAGAAAAGAAGATGAATTCTAAAGTATACATATTCAGAACAGTAATTTAGACAGTAACATCATACTCTTTGGTGAAACAAAAACATGATAACAGATGCATACCAACACCAAATGTTAGTTGCATAGTAACAGCATATTGTTCCGTATTAAAAAAACACAACTACAATCGGCACTGTTACAGATATAGTATGCAATAGTATCAATATACTATTTGAAACAAAAAAATATGAATTCCAAGATATACATACTCAAAACAATACAATAAATAATGACATGATACTCTTGGCAAAACAAAAACACGTTATCAGATACGTACTAACTCGAAAATGTTAGTTGCATAGTAATAACATACCGTTCCATATTTTTTTTTTTTTTAAAAAAAACACAACTACAATCGTACTATTACAAAAATAGTGTGCAACAGTAACAATATACTGTTGGAATAAGAAAGGGATAAAAAAAACCATATTTGACTGATTTTTGCCCATGGTAATAGATCTAGTGGGAAAAAGTGAAAAAGGAAACAATAAGAAGAAGAAGACGAAGAAGATACCCATTGGTGAAGGGGGAGAGAGAGAGAGAAAGAGAAGAGAATAAAAGCAATTTGGTTCGTCGTTGGTGTATAGGTCATGGTTCGCCGCCGTGGCTGGATGGTGTCGTCGCCGATGTCATTCGTGTGTCGGAAGTCGAATAGCCGTCAAATCTGGTGGTCAGAGCTTGATCGCCTGTGGGAACCATTGTACAGGTCATGGTTCGCCACCTTGCAAGGAAGGAACTAGGATTTTATCTCAGGGGTGGCCAAAGTATGAATAATAAAAATTTTACCTTTAAAGTATGAGAATCATACAAAGATTCAAGATTAAATATATTAATACATTGAATGGAAGGTAAATGACTTGACCTTATACTTCTCTAAAACCATGACACACACAAAATAAAAATAAATAAATAAATAAAAGAAAGAAAGAAAAAAAAAAAGAAGAAGAAAAGAAGAAGAAGAGGAGTTGACAGCAGCAGTAAATTTGAAGAAGGTTTAAAAAAAAATAAAAGATTAAAAAAAAAAAACAAAAAACAGAAAAGTGTACCTTAATATGTAGAAATTGAGCAGTGATTTTCTCTGGCAAGATGTTTTCTGCCAACCGTTACTCTCTAGTGTGTTCAATGATTTTGTTTGACAAAAATCTGGGGTAAATCCAATGGTTAAAAAATAAAAAAATAAAAAGCTAAAATGATCGATAGGAGAAGGTGTTTGTTTTTTGTTAATTATTTTGGACATTTTACCTTTTGTATATATTAATTCTAGCTTTTTATCCTTGGGTATAAGTTGCCTATTTGACTTTTAAAGGGATTGCGGGAGAAACCATTGTGCTTATTGGGAGGGACCATTGGTCGATTGTGCCTAAAAAACCAAAACTAGTAAATTTACATTTTGATGACCATTTAGAAATATACCAAAACCAAACCCATTAGTAGTCATTTCATAGTAGGTTGTTAATCAATTTGTAACAAGTTAACAGGTAATACCTTGTTTTGGTATTAGCTTTGAATTTGGTCACCAAAAAATACTTTATGAATACAATTTTTTGGAAGTAAGGGGGGCCATGGCCACGCCAGGCCTAAGTATAGTTCCGTCTCTGCTGCCTTGGCTAGATGGTGTCTTCACCAGTGTCGCTCGTGTGCTAGAAGTTGAATAGCCGTCTAATCTAGTGGTCAGAGCTTGATCGCTAGTGAAAAGGAAGGAGAGAATGTGGCGAGATGAAGAACGGGAGAAAAGGAGAACGTAAGAATGTTAAGCTTGAGGGTATATACAAGGTTAATATGGAAATTTTTTAAAAAAATATTTCCTTATAACTAATAGGTATACTAAAAAAATGGGTTCTAGAGTTAGAGTTAAAAGCTCTTATGGTGAGGTTTTGGTTAAAATCAGTTCCCTAATAGGAGTAATTGCTAATTTCTCCAAAGAAAGAATAAAGTGATTTCAAAAAATTTGGGCAAATCTAAAATCTCAAAATAAAAGTAAAAATAAAATAAAATAAAAAAGAAGAAGAAGAAGAAGGGTAATAATTGCTATGTTGTTCCCTTTTCTTTTCTTTCTTTTATTTTTTTTGTTTTTTTTTTACCCAAAAAAAAAAAAAGAAAAAATATTTGTCCATTATTTTTGCTGCTTTTATCCACAACAACTTATTTTTAGATATCTAAAATAGAAAATCTCTAAAAAATAAAATCTCAGGGTTGACCCAATCCCGTTATAGCATTTCATTTTCAGATCTACCAAAAATACCAAATTCAAAAAATAAAAAAGAGAAACATTGAAAATCTGAAGTGTCAGGTCCCGACTCAAAGAGTCAACACGTGGATAAAAGTCAAAGTAGAAAGGTGTACACGTGGATAAGTCAGAGTATAAAAGTTGCAGAAGACTTAGTCAAATCCACGTGTATTTTTTTAAATAATAATTGTACCAGCTCATCAATAACATCCAAATAATTAACATGAAATGTTATGCTTACACATCATGCCCATAATAATATATGATCACAAAATAATGCCAACATCCCTGGCACATATAGGCTAGATTTAAACTATTCAAAGTTCAGTAAGTAGTAATTATAATAACAATAATAATAGTAATGTCTACACATCAAAATAGCATAATCTCTATGCAATGCACGTGCGTCTATCCTCATCCATGACTATGCTAGTATGCAACCTTCAAATCCCAATTCATCAGTTCATGCAACTAGGCATCCGCCATCGGCGAACCCTTACTCATCACCTAATCATCTGAAATAATAATAGGATGAGCTGCAAAGCCCAATAGGAAATATGTGTGGATTCTATACAATTAATATATGTGCAGATACATGGTATATAAATTTAAATCATTTAATAACTCAAAATCAAATATCAGTCACAAATCAGTACTTTGTGTGGGTTTTAAGTTGATTTCTTCAAAATTTTTATAATATTTCCAATTCCCAAGACTATGGGATCAAACCATGCATCAACCGTCGCTGATCACAAGTTACGTCGTCACGTCAACCCCCGGCTCAGCCAAGCACGAAAATAACCAACACCTATGCGGCGTTCTTCCTGGAGGGCTTTAGGGTCTTTCACCCAAGGGCACTTTACCCTGCTTGCTATTCGCGGAGTATTCTCAATGCAGGACACCACACCCTTGTAATGCCTCCACCCGTTTGATGCATACCAAGACCCAAGGTCCATATATCCAAAACATTTTCCATCATTCATATAAATATCCGAGTGTCCAAAAGTATCCATAAAGACATTTGATAAATTTTTGGAATTTCAGTAACATTTCTAAAGTATTTCCAAGTATCATGAAAATTCCACACATTTAACAGATATTTCACAATAATATTTAAACGAGTATATAACCATGTATCTTTAAGCAACAATATAAAACAATAGTATCAAATGATATATTAAAGGATTCACTAAATTTTGAACAAGTAATAAAAATATGGGTGGTGATAGCTGGGACGAAAGATACAATGCCGAAGAAGAGGGTCGACTGACTTGTCAGCTTCCCATTCGTTAGATACAAAAAATAGCCCTCTCAGGATTTTGCTCATCCATACCAAAAAGACCAAAAACCCACTTTCCTATTTGTCCCAAATACTCAATCGGAAATCACGCTCAAAATCAAACAGCAAGAATCACCCTCAATATCAAAAAGATCCAACTATCTTTATTTTGAATATTCATATAACAACTAGAAAATGAAAAAAATTCAAAGCAAACACAAGATAATATCATCAAATTAACAATCAAGATAAACTCGTTAAACATACCTTGATGCAATCAGGAGCAGAAAAATCAAGATAAAAAAATTAGATACAATCAGCGGCAAAAAAATCAAGATAAAATATATTTAGGAAAAAAAAATTTGATCCAACCAGTAGGGTGAAATTCTTGAAAAAAAATTACCTAAAAATTATCTAAATAATTAGGATAATTATCCTAAAAATTACCTAATAATTAGGATAATTAACCTAAAAATTACCTAAAAAATTACCTAAAAATTATCTTGAAAATCAATTTAATTACCCCTTAAAACACAATGAGTATCCTGATCCAAAATAATACAAGCAGTAGCACCCCAAAAAAAAAAAAAAAATGGAAGATGAACAAACAAATCCACCGTCGGATCCCTCAAAAACAAGGTGAAGCCACTGTAAAAATCACACCATCAAGCTCCTCGAACAGCGGTAGGTTAATTATCTTGAAAATCAATATAATTACCCTTTAAAACACAATAAATATCCTGATCCAAAATAATACAAGCAGTATCACCAAAAAAAAAAAAAAAAAAAGAGGAAGATGAAGAAGAACCAGACAAATCCACTGTCGGATCCCTAAAAAACAAGGTGAAGCCATGTAAAAATCACACCATCAAGCTCCTCGAACAGCGGTAGGTTGTGATTGAAGCCACACTACACAAATCGCACCCCAACCTTCATACTCCAAGATCTGGCCAAGCATGAACACAGTAGACAAAAATAGATCTGAAGAGCGGTACAGATCGACAAGTAGATCCTTGTTGGGTTCCTTGACAAGCAAATCCATGGAGGTCGACGGAGACTAGTTTCCGGCGGAAATATTTGTCCGGTGTGGGTCGACAGAGACTTCCGGCAGGAACGTCCCTTATTTGGTGGTTTTTGATAAAAGATAAAGATAAAAGGAAGGAGAGAGAGAAAGAGAGAAAAATATGGAATAGAGTGAGGAGTTTAAGACTTAAGTAATAAGAGAGAGAGAGAGAAGGGGCGAGAACTCTGGAAGAGAGAATAAATGTCATATTTTATATTTAGAGTAAAGAGGGTATATTGGTCAATTGAACAATTCGTCCTCCATTCGGTCTAATGGGGTTCGTCCCCTTTAACATTTTCCCCTAAAAAATTACCTAAAAATTATCTTGAAAATCAATTTAATTACCCTTTAAAACACAATGAGTATCCTGATCCAAAATAATACAAGCAGTAGCACCAAAAAAAAAAAAAATGGAAGATGAACAGACAAATCCACCGTCGGATTCCTCAAAAACAAGGTGAAGCCACTGTAAAAATCACACAATCAAGCTCCTCGAACAGCGGTAGGTTAATTATCTTGAAAATATTATCTTGAAAATCAATATAATTACCCTTTAAAACACAATAAATATCCTGATCCAAAATAATACAAGCAATATCACCAAAAAAAAAAAAAAGAGGAAGATGAAGAAGAACCAGACAAATCCACTGTCGGATCCCTAAAAAACAAGGTGGAGCCATGTAAAAATCACACCATCAAGCTCCTCGAACAGCGGTAGGTTGTGATTGAAGCCACACTACACAAATCGCACCCCAACCTTCATACTCCAAGATCTGGCCAAGCATGAACACAGTAGACAAAAACAGATCTGAAGAGCGGTACAGATCGGCAAGTAGATCCTTGTTGGGTTCCTTGACAAGCAAATCCATGGAGGTCGACGGAGACTAGTTTCCGGCGGAAATGTTTGTCCGGTGTGGGTCAACAGAGACTTCCGGCAGGAACGTCCCTTATTTGGTGGTTTTTGGTAAAAGATAAAGATAAAAGGAAGGAGAGAGAGAGAGAGAGAAAGAGAGAGAAAATATGGAATAGAGTGAGGAGTTTAAGACTTAAGTAATAAGAGAGAGAGAGAGAGAGAGAGAGAAGGGGCGAGAACTCTGGAAGAGAGAATAAATGTCATATTTTATATTTAGAGTAAAGAGGGTATATTGGTCAATTGAACAATTCGTCCTCCATTCGATCTAATGGGGTTCGTCCCCTTTAACATTTTCCTAAAAATATTGAGTTACAAATCAGTGGGAAAATCCAACAACATGATTAAAGCATTTAAAATCACATTTATAAAATAACACCATATTAAATGGAAAGAAGCCACATTTCCTACTTCAATCGCGAGCAATACCAACCCAAAACCATGTGATAGACACTGACAATGCGAATGCAGCGTTAATGCTCCCTAGGGTCTTTTTGACGACCGATAAAATCTGATAATTATGCATGCGTAATATTTAGGTAAATTTCAAAATAAATATAATGTACTCAAAAATTACTATCGGCCTTCTAATAGTGAACTATGGTCCCAAAATTATCAAAATAATTTTAAAACACCCTCTATAATTTCTGGGAATTTCTCATAATTTTAGGGAATTTTCTGTAATTTTTGGAATTTTCTTGTATTTTTTGGAATTTTTAATAAATATTAATTTGGCCAAAAAGTCAAACTACAGTCAAAGTGGGTCAAAATGGTCAACTAAGGGTCCCACATGGTAGGGCCCGCCAAGACAAGTCCAACGGTCAAATTTGGAGTTCATATGATTATCATATGGCTTTTAAATGCGTGAGAACATGGTAAAGTATACGAATGCACCCACACAAGATCATAGTCTTACGGGGTCATCTTCAACCTCCCGTGGGTTGAATTATGCAACCCGGTTACACCGTGTGTTCAACGGGCCAACTTCGACGATTAATATCTCCCTCGTTTTTTAACCGTTTTCAGTGATTCAAGTGTCGAATCGAAGCTCACGCGGAGTACTACGTGTGCGTATAAATTGTTCATTCAAAATCCTATAAAATCATATTCGTTTTTCAGCCTAAAGTTTCGGGTTTTTATGATCCAAAATTCTAAAATTTCTAAAACTTTGACCTATGGTCAATTTCTCTAAAATTTGACACTACCATGGTGTTCCTTGGTCCCAAAAACATAAAATAGGATCATCCTTTCTAAGAATAACAAAGAAAATAAAATTGCATATGCATATGTACATATACAGTACGTGACACACACACACATATATATATATATGAAATCAACAATAGAGGAGATGAGGTTTTTACCTCACTAAGAGAGCTCCACGAACTCAGCCAAAAATCTCCACAATACCACTCTCTTTCTCCTCTGTTCTCTCTCAATTTCTCTCTCTCTCTCTCTCTCTGCTCTTTCTCTAACTCTCTGTCTTGAGTCCCTCTATACATACATACATATATATATATATATATATATATATATATATATACACACACATATCCGAACCAGATGCAAATGGGAACAGGGATGGAGTCAAAAGTGGTAGGTGCGGCTGAAGAATAGATTGTTAGAATCCTATCAGTATAGGATTTTAATTGCCGAAGAAAAATGAGGCTAGGGTTATTATGGGTTGCAGAGTTGCAGTTGTCAGGAAAAAAAAAAATGGAGTGAGAGGGGTTTTAGGCTGGTAGAGTAGGGGAAGAAAATGTGAATAGGGGAGGAAAATGTGTTCAGTTCATATTCATCCTCATGGTTTGTGCTATGGTGTGGTTGAGTGCATGGTTTTATGCTATACATGCCTAAGTTATGGTGAAGTTGCACACATAGGATCAAAATAAATATTATATATATATATTTATAAAATTCAGGTCATCACATGAAGAGCTGTAAAATAAAATGGCATAAAATAACTTCCACAAGGACCTCTAATCCTCCATCTTTAGTAGATTTTGAAGTCTACAAAAATAACTTCCACAAGGATCAAAACATTATACAATTTGTGTGATGTAAATAAAGCAAGTTAGTAACAAAATATAAACCAAAACTTCATTGTATTTGAAGACACAACCGTAGAGCCGTCCTCCTTGGAATTGGGGAACCTATTATCACGGGTCGGGTCTCCAACCCAAAAGGCTAGCCCGTTAGGTGGAGTTGCCCTCCCCACTTATATGCCCAAGATTCCCCCAGTGCCTATCCGATGTGGGATAGAGATCCATGACATTCTCCCCCACCCAACCCGCACGACGCCCTCGTCGTGGTTGGGCCCACCCTACCTACCTGTCCACACCCCGTACCCCTCACGAGTCATTTACACCGTCGGTACCCCGTGGACCCAGGCGCTTGGCGCGACATCGGATAAGGGACTGGGTTTGCTTTGATACCACTTGTCACAGGTTGGGTCTCCAACCCAAAAGGCTAGCCCAATAGGTGGAGTTGCTCTCCCCACTTATATGCCCAAGATTCCCCAGTGCATATCCGATGTGGGACAGAGATCCATGACACTATGAATGCTTCACTTGAAATTAATAAGAGGAAAAAATAAACAAAAAATGGCAGAAAATAATTATCATCAAAAAAATCTTTCTATCAAAAATTGAATTCATTGCAGCAGCACATGAGATTGAAGAAAATAAATAAGAAAATATTTAGGAATTTAGTATGCCATCAAAGAATAATAAATTATTTTTAAAAAAGAAAAAATAGAGTAGGAAGAGTGAACTTATACAAATAAAAATTTGGATATTTTCCTACAGTTTTCTAGGAAACTTGGATATAAAAATAAAAATTTTAACCAAATTATTGAAAAAAAAAAATTCATGATTTCTTTGCACTCAATGTATGTGTTAGTGTGAAATCAATCACTTCATGTCAATTAAATAATAGAGCCTTAGAGGTTAACATCAAATAGAAGCATAGCTTAAAGCAAGCTGTTTCCAACTTGAAGGAGATGAGCAACTGTGCGAAGAAGAGAACCCTATTGGGTTTGTTTCTCACCCAACAATTTTTAAGTAAACCCAATTAGACCCAATTATTAGTTGGGCTCCTTATGGGTATCCATTTACAACCCAATTAATAAAATTACCCATGCACACCCATTTAACTTGGGCCGGTTTATGGGTTTGGGCACAAATTGCCAACCCTATAAAGGATACCTTGAATTATGAACATTATTCCCCTTCTAAAAAATTTACTGTTCCATCTCATATCACTTCTAAACAATTTACTGTTCCATCTCATATCAAGATGCAACCACCATCGCAAAATTTAATGCTCATTTCTCACGACCATCGGAACAATCAATTTTTTACTCTCAGACAGTTGAAGTTTCAGGAGTTTAAATTCTCAAGAGTTTGAGATTCACAAGAGTTTTAACTCTCAACAAACAACAGAACTCGACATTAGCGATGGTAGAACCCGTGACTCCACCCCAATTTCTTCTCAGATGTGTTTGATCCATTTTCACCGACTAGGAGCTTGAGTCAAGTGCTGAATATGATAGACCAGTTCATGGAGAATCAGTTTTGGCAGCGTCTCGAGGAATGGGAGCCAGATTAAGGAGAGGATGGGACGTGAAGGAATACAAGGATGCTCTGTTTTTACGGATGGACATGCCCGGCGTTAGCAAAGAGCAGGTGATAGTGTTAGAAGAGCAGAACATTCTGATTATAAGAGGAAAAAGTGAGAAGAAATTGGAGGAGGAGGAGGAGGAGAGCTGGAGGAGGTACCCTAGCAGGATTGATCTGCCTCCGAATCTAGACAAGATCGATCAAATCAAGGCTGAGGTGAAGAACTGTGTGCTAAAAGAGTTGGTTCCTAAAGTGAAGGAGCAGGAAAGGGAGGATGTGTTTCAGGTGAAGATTGATTGAGGTGTTGTTGCAGTAGTGGTGGAGAGTGGAGACTAATTGAGGTAATGCTTTGATTTGGTAGGGGGTAAAGGTTCTGTTTTTAGGTGCAATCATTAGGGTCTACACGATTAATGAGTTGCAAAAGCAAGTGGAAGAGTTTGTAACCTTTTTGTGAAAATTTTCCCAAATATAATTATAGGTTTCAATGAAAAAAATAAAAATAAAAATAAACAAAAAAGACGATGATGTGGGAAAGAGGGCTTGACCAAGAGAGAAAAAGGTGTGAATGGTGTGCTAGGGTTTGTTTTGGGCTATCAAATAATTTCTTTGTAATTTTTGGAACCATACAAAATACAAAATTGTAAAATTTTACAACTTTATTGTAAAATTTACTTTGTAAAATAGTAAAATTTTATTACTTTACTATAAAATTTACTACGTAAATTCACTGTTAAATTTACTATGTAAAGTAGTAAAATTTTACCACTTCGTAAAGTATATAGTTAAATTTTACAGTTTTATGAGTATTACGTTAAACTGTGTCAAGAGTAATATTTTACAATTTTAATTTCTTTAATAATTACCTAATCAATACGGATCTTTTTTCAAAGACGTTGACAAGTAGGTTCCAAAAATATAATTTTTTTTTTAAAAAAAAACGGATATGTATATTGTAAGTTATAAGTTTTTAAAAATTATAATACTAAAAAGCTAAGTTGGTTACATAGAGTGTCCTTAATAATTAAAAAAAAGGAGTGCCCTTAGTAATAATAAGGGCAAATTAGGGATTTTTAAAAAAATTTTGACTAATTGATAAATAAGTTTTAGTTTCATTGACTAATTGAGTTTAAAAAAAAAAAAAAAAAAAAAACCTCTTACTTGACTAATTGCCAATATTTTATCAAAAAATGGACTATTCACCAATTTCCCCAATAAAGAAATAGTAATATATCTATACTACCTATAAAAAGATGAATGTAAGAAAAACTTTTGATTGACTAATATACCCTTACTTTAATTTTTAAATACACACCTACCCACCCTTCTTCATATATAGGAAATATAGCAATATGGAAACTATAATTCTAAAACACATACCTTAATATATTCTAAAACACATACCAAATATATAAGAATATGGAAACTATAATTCTAAAACACATACTTTAATATATTCTAAAACACATACCTTAATATATAAAACACAAACAGGAATTCAAAGGAAACGGAAACTATAATTTTTATATCTATACTACTTATAAAAGGTTGAATCTTTGAAAAACTTTTTATTCACTTATTTACTCTCACTTAAATCTATATTGACACTCTTACCCTTATTCATTAATTGAAAACTTTAATAAGAAACGTATTACATACTTACATAGTATAATTAAAACAAAAACAACGTTTAATATTGTTTTATATCTATGTTCCGTATGCTCTCCTCTTTCCTTCTTTCTTCTCCTTCTCTTTTACGTTAGGAGGAGATGCCCTTAATATGGTTTCCAAACGGGGCAGCCCATGCCATGGCAAGATTGTCCCTAAGAACATCCTTTGAAGGCTTCCTCCCTCCCCATACTCTATCTTACGCTATTATAGAACCATGTAGAATATAGGGTATAGTGGAGTTGACCCGGAGGTCTTTTGTAGGGTCTGTTCCATGTTTTGGTGGTTTAGCTTCTTTGTTTTCTGTTTTTTCTCTGTTTAGTGAATATATGAATGATTTTCCTAGCCATACATATATGTATAGATACATAGACAAATAGTAGCATATAAAATAAAATAAAAAAAGTTTCTCCAGTACAATGAAAAATTCATTAAATAACCATAATTTTTTTTTTTTAATTAGAAAAAGGTTCTATACCTTTCTCTCACTTCTTTATGAATCGTATTTGGCCGGCGCTAGATATTCTAAAGCCTTTGCTGAATAATCCTCGGTATAATTGTTAACAAAAATTCAAGTATTTCATGTCTATAAGTGGGTTCTATATGTTTATATTGATTGAAGTTTATACATTTTCTATAATAAAAAATCAAATCAAATTTTAATTTTTTGCTGTAGTTAAATAAAAATTTGTTTATTTTGCATTCATAGTGCTTTATTTTGTAGGGAAATTGATTCAATATTCTCATATCCCTTATGGAAGAGGAATTTATGTTATGCTTAATTTATGAGCTTGTTCACAATGGCAATGTCGAGTCCCACTTGACGTGATATGTCTCTCACATTGCCTTTGGCTCCAGTTGTTCCGGTAGAGGTTGTTTAGATAAATAGATTTGTTAAAATCTATTTCATCTCATATATTCATTGCTTAAATAAAATGCCACACTACCCCATCCATCCTAACCACTATCCCAACCATCATAACCAGAATCTCCTCATGTGACAACATTGGATAACATTGGATGATTAGAGAAATGTATAATTGCTTTTGTAAAAAATAAGAAGAATTAAGGCCAGCAGTATAAAATTCACAAAGGAAGTGTTTGACAAAATGTCCCAACGGCTTTAATAGGAAGAAAATTTTAATTCTCTAAGATTGATTTTATGAGCTTCATTGTTAATTTTTTCATATTCATTGAACCTGTGTTAGGGCCTTCTATTTATTTATTTCGAATAAGAAAGGAAATTATATAAGCCACTTAGGAAATAAGTTTTGAAGTCCTGTTATTATAGGATCAACTAGATCAACATCACTACATGTAAATAGCAATACAAACAAGACAAACCTAACAATGAAAATGCTCATAAAAGACAACTTAAACATAAAAAATCAAAAGAACAGATTTTGGGCTTCATCAAAGCAAAAATCACAAATCAACTTGCAAAACAAGAAGGAAAAAAAAAAGAATTAAATATCAGATATATTTGACATTTCTCAACAATGTTGAGTCCCCAATTCGTTTTTGACCCCCTCTAGCAAGAATTATCTAAATGCTAATATTTGTCAACGAAAGTTCATAAACTATAAAATTTCTTGGCTTCCATTTTAAAATTTGGTTGTGTTTCCCACGTTTTCTTGGCATCCAATTGGAGGATTAAATATTTTTAGCTTTTTGAAATTATTTTGAATCTAAATTTGATGTTTTTCAGGATGCACCAGTTGTAAGCCTAGAAGACTACTGTTTATGATTTTGATTCATTTGGATTCTTAAATATTGATGGTAGGCTTTTTTATAATCTATTTTCCATTAAATTACATAGAGTATGGATCATATGTGACTATATGTATTTGAGCTTGTAGAGTTTTGTGTTTATCCAGTAGTAATATTTTGCTTAGGGTATGTGATGCATGTGAGCACCCAACTATTTCTTAGTTATGCTTGTGAGGTGTATTTTTCTTGACTAATCAAGTTTCTCCCATTGTGGAAATCTTAGCAAAAGAGTGAGAGTATCATGTAAATCAATTCCCTTTATTGATGCTCAAATCAAGAATTTCTATTACACTTCAATCTCAACCTAAGGGCATTGATAAAGGTCTTGAAGGATATCAAATATGTTATATATGCAAGACATGCAAGACTCCCTGCCTATCACTTTGTGAGATGTTTTTTCTTACGTGAATTTTTATTTCCAAACAGATTTTTCTTTTTTCTTTTTCCTTTTTTTTTTCTTTTTTTGATAAGGTCCGAATAGATTTTAATCTTTTCATTTTGTTTCGTCCATTTTTGCAAAAATAGCTAATTTAATACGGAAATATGAGTTATCTAATTCAATATGTTATAAGAAGAGCTTATTGGTTCTTTGTTGGCAAGTTTTTAAAAAGTGATTCATGTGCAATGCACGTGTGCACTAACTAGTTAACATAAATAAACAAATAGAGTTTCCTAAACAAGAACTAGAAGCGAACCCCATTTACGACAAGACCAATGATATTTTATTGTTAGGGCATTGCAGAGTTATTATCGTGCTAGTGTTGTTAGAGTGGTTCCCACATAAAAAGTGAAGGAAAAAAAAAAATCACGACTTCGTAGTAGTGGAACGTGAACCTATAAATCCCCAAATGCCTTCTCTTATCATCCTCCAATTCTAGCTCTTGCCTAACCCAATTCTAATAGGGAGGGTAGCAAAACATTGCAGACAACAATCTTAGTGAAAAGGCATGCAACTCACTGAGAGACAATAGCAAACACAAAACTTATTTGCGAACAATTTCCATTTAAATATCTATATTTTCGCCTTAGATATAGGATTTGATTAGAACAAATAAGAGATATTAATTAAACCATTCATAAGAAAATGTGCAGAGAAATGTGTAGAATAGTATAGAATTAATGTACGTGCAAGAAAAGTTGTTTTCTAGAATGTTCTTAGATGGATGTGGGATGCCTATCTATCTATCTATGGATGTGGAGAGAAAAGTGTAGAATAGTATAGAATGTACGTGCAAGAAGAGTTGTTTTCTAGAATGTTCTTAGATGGATGTGGGGTGCCTATGTATCTATATATAGGATGGATAGGAGTCAAAATCGCATACTGAAAAATTTGCATACTGAAAAATATTGGAGTCAAAATCGCAAAAACCAAATGGACAAGAATTTCTTAAAATATCTGGAAACTCAATGAACGTTATTTGTATGTAAACCAATTTTATACTAGTGTTGGTCCTGCTAAATAGTTTATTGTTCTACAATGTATTAGAAGAATAAGAATAATAGAAGTCTGTCTAGTCTAACGAACGAAATAAACCTGAAGCACAATTGAAGCTTAGTCGATTCTCGCCTTGCCTTAGTGATTTGAAGTGTGAATCCCAGTCGAGATTGGCTGTCGTGATTAATAGTTTCATATTTGCACCTAACTTAAGTTCCAACTGCTCAGTTGAGCTTTTCCTTTGGTTCTTTCGACCCGTTGTGGTCTTATTCAAAGGATTCTTGAAGGTCTTCAACAAGAGTAAACTAGAACCAACTGCTTGCTGTCCTGAATTTTAGATGCAGAAATTAAATTTTCTAATTTTCTTTGAATTCAATTGTTGATTTGGCCCATAGAGGAAGATGTAGAAGAAGTAGGGGCAAAGGAAATGCTCTAAAAAGAAGAAGTGGGTAGAAGAGATGATCCACCACAAAACCAGCAACAAAGACAGATGGGAGAATTGAGAAGGCAAATCGACATCTTGACGGAGATGGTTCATCAAATCCAACCTCCTAGTGTGGTCAATTATGAGTCCAAGGACAACGATACCTCTTTTGAGAATCCCTTTGGGGTTCACCAATGAAGAAAACCATTTGTGGCAAAACAAGCCTCCAAGTTGGAATATAATCTCAAAATTGACATTTCAGAGCTTAGAGGAAGCTTTAATCCGAAAGAATTTATTGATTAGCTCAATACTATCGAAAGAATTCTTGACTATTATAAAGTGTTGGATGAAATGAAAGTGAAGTTGGTTTCAATTTGCCTCAAGGAAGTGCTTCTTCTTGGTGGGAACAACTACAAATGCATCGCCAACGATGTGAAAAGGGCAAGATTAAAGAGTGGAACAAGATGAAAAAGAAATTTAAGCATCACTACATTCCCTTTAAATATTTGCAAACTCTTTATAAGAAATTGCACAACCTTAAGCAAACAAAAAGTGTTGATGATTACTCCAATGCTTTCTATCAATTAGTAGCAAGGGTTGATTTGAATGAAAGTGAAAAACAAATGGTGGCAAGGTACCTAAGCGGTCTAAAGACTCTTATCCAAGACGTCCTTGTATTAAATCCTTTATGGACTGTTTTGAAAGCCTATAACAGAGCTTTGTTTGTGCAGAAACTACAAAACCGGACTATTTCTAGATCTGATAAGCAACTTTAAAAAGGGCTGGACAGCCGTACCAAAGCTACAATAGAGATGGTAATTCATCTCAAGTTGGAAAGGAAAGTCAATAGGGCGATGAATAACCTCCAAAGTTGCTAAAGCTGCTGTTCCAACTCAAAATCAGCCTAGTTCAAGTCATCAAGAGACTAGAAATCAGTTCCAAAGTAGAAACTTTAAATGCTCTAAGTGTGGAAAAACCCGGTCACAAGTCTTTGGATTGTAGAAAGACCACGGAGAGCGCAATAGCGCACTTTTGATGGAAGAAATTGATGAAAATGTTTGTTTTAATATGCCACCAACTTATGACCATCCTTTAGATGAGAAGATTGGTCGAGATTGTGATGAGGAAGAAGACATGACACTTATGTTAAAGAAGACTTTGTTAGTGCCAAAACAAGAATCCAAGGAAAATTAATTGAGAACCAATATTTTCTACATTACTTGTAGTGTTGAGAGAAGGGTTTGTAATATGATCACTGATGAGGGTAATAATTGCTATGCTGTTCTAAAATCTAAAATATAAAATAATAAAATGATGAAGATGAAGAAGAAGAAGAAGGGAAATAATTGCTATGCTGTTCCTTCTTTTCTTTTCTTTTTTGTTTTGTTTTGATAAAGAGATTTTCATTAAGAAAGCTAACTGGCATCATGTTGAATTTGGTCCCTAATAATCTCAGCAACCTCCTCCGATAAAATAGAAATAGAATTCGTATTACAAGCATGCTTAGCTAAAGATTGGGCTACCTCATTCCCATTCCCATCCCTCTATATATATATATATATATATATATATGCTTGGAGCTAATAGGGCTGAAATGCCCCGTCCTCCCTTACGTCCTCAAAGATAGTCCTAAATTTGTAACTTCCTACCATGAAGCCAAAACGTTTCTTGAGATCGTAATCTCTTGATTCAATTTTGATTCAGGCTAGCGCGGTGTTCTCTTACCTGTGATCTTATTAATAAATCTTAATCTTATAAATGTGACAAAAGCGCCAATCTGAAATGAGGACGTCCAGTGACCCCGACAAAAGCAGAGATGGTGAAGGATACCCTGAATTATGAACAATGAATCCCCTACTAAACAATTTACTGTTCCATCTCATATCAAGATGTAACCACCATCGCAAAGCCAAGCATCTGCCACATCTGGGTCTACACCTCGACTTCTTCATTCCTCACTACGCATGCAACACAGCGTGTCATTACTTCATCAAAATTTAGCATATAATGTACATCACATTGGGAGTTTACTCCATTTGCAGTAGCACTGGTAGAACGATTGAAACCATTTGGCTGTAGCTTAGTAGAATGAATTGCTTGCACCCGATCAGATGAAGCCATTTTTACAGAGAGAAACTCCATCATACATTCTCAGACAAGTTGAAGCCATTTCTAGGTTGTCATAGGCTCTCTAGATCTTTGAAAACCTAGAAAACCAAGTTCAAAGTAGAGAACACCCCGAGTTTATGACATTGAAAAATGCAGAACAGCACAAATCCATTCGGTTGGAAAAGAAGTTGCAGCATGAAATCAAATTTTAAAAAAAGCACAATCATAATGGGCAAATTGGACAAATTTTTTTCAAAATTTTTTTATTGCACAAAACCCTGCACAATAACTCATTCCATTGTAAATTTTTTGAACAATCTACTTTGTAACCCTTCCACCCAATATAGCCTACATACTCTGACGCAAGAGAGTTACAGAAATACTAAAGGTGAGATAATTGGACAGAATTACAGAAAATTGCAGATTTTTCCACTAAATCGCTTTCTGCATTGTGGGGATTGAAAATGAAGGAAAGCTCGACACTACCAACCGCGTTTAAGTTGCTGAGGTGGTGCTGCCTTCATCCTTTAACTGGAGGCATTCTTCCTTGCAGCATAGACACGGTAAGCCGCCAGGCCAACAATGGCCACTGCAGCTCCAACTGTAATGGGGAAAAAGGTCGTTAAAATAGATGATAAACAACCCCCTCCCTCAAAACCCTCATAAAATGCATACACAGACACCATAAATTTGTCAACGTTTGAAAGAATAAAAAATAAATAATGGGTGGGAAAAAATATAAGAACAATGAGAGAGCCTTTCTTTTTTAAAAAAAATAATAAAATAATAAAAAGTAAATAAAATAAAACAGTGAACTTTCAAGCTTCTAGTGGTTCTACTAACAGATCAAACGTTAGAAACCCAGTGACGAGGATTTAATTTCTAGAGGATGACATACCTGAAACAAACATAAGAGAGCGGTTAATAAGCCGGTGGTACTGCTTACGGCTTCTCCCAGCTTCAGTTTCAGGAATGCTCAAATGAGGGTGCTCCGCCGCACTAACAATTTTACGGAAAATATTATTGAAATCTCCCAACTTTGTGCTAATAGGTATAGGAGCCTCTATTCCCATATCCTGACTAACCTACAAAACCAAATTGAATAAAAAAATTGTTAGGAAATATTCATGACAAATTCAACGCTTCAAAGTCCCCCAACAAATTGAATTGTCCAGTTCTTTGAGCAAGCAAAAAACTTTGTACAAGTGAGGAGGTGTATGGTTAAGAAACAATTTGCAAAAACAAAGACAATTTGTACCAGTAGGCAGTTACATTTGTACAAGTTGGTGACACAAGTTGTACGATTCGAAACTTCAAAATGCACTACTGAAATAACTTTCCCCAAAAAACTTCCCAGGCCAGAAAAATAATGATAATGATTCACACAGGGAACTAATGTATTTAAGAATGCAAAAGAAAATATAGCCACTGAACTAAAAGCTAATACCCTGGTAGAATCTTGTATTGCCATTGGATATGGATCCAGATCATCTTTAGCTGCAACTATCAGGCAGGGCACCTCAAAACCAGTATTCTCTCCATGAGTAGCAACTTCCAGAAGCAATTCAGTTGCTCTCTTCCATGAGGACTCATCAGAACTGGGAAAGAAAAAAATCGTCACTAAATCTCTCTTTTCACCAATTCAACTTAAAAATGTCACTCATAAATCATTAACAGAGCATGATTTCTAATTTTACCCATCGGCCGCACATTAGAGGAAAATAATCACATTCTTCCCCTTTAGAATTTCTACAAAAATGACATCTGCTTAAATATTTTATTGAAAAAGTACTTGGTAAGATAATATTTTTAAGACAAAAAATGGGAAGGAGATTCAATACCAATAAAAAAAAGAGTTGCACCAAAATGAGAATTAACAATTTCTGAAACAAAACTATTTTTGGATTTGGGGACTGAAAAAGTTAAAATAAATGTTGTAAACAAACAGTATCAAATACTTTATTGAATAACCAAAACCAGCACTAATATAGCAATATGCCAATATACCTACCTGTCATGAACAAATACTGCTATGTCACAAGCTGCCAAAGACTCTTTATTTGACAGCAGTTTTCTAACTCCGTCTTCTGGTATCTCTCGCAAGACAAGGGTTTTTTTATTCCCCTACAAAGACAACAATAAGTAATATACTTAACCAAAGAGCTCGTACCACTTATATAGTAAATAATTAGAACACATAACAAACAAAACCACCACCACCACTGAACATTCTTAACAAGAAAACAAGGAAGTGAAACTCCATTTGGTTAAAAAAATTAACTGTCACCAACTCAAATAAGCCTTGAGTTCCAAGTATTTTAAATCATTCAGATCCATCTAGGGCTGTCTCCTCCTTTAAATCAATGCAATCATTATCCTCTCCCACTGCCTTGACCCATGTTCTCTTTGGCCTTTCTCTTGTTCTTGTGGCAGCTCCAACTTGATCAAAGTTACCAATACATTTGCTGCTCTTCGTCGCACATGAGCAAACCATCTCACATTTCTCACATGACTTTTCCTCTTGTCCTCAATTGATACCACCTCTAACTTCCTCACCAATGCATTTCTCATAGTCCTCTCTCTTGTATCTATTCTTGAATTGTGCAATCCACAACAATAATATTACTTATTTCACTTTTTGATAATTTATGATGCATTCTCTCAACAGCTTGTGTTGTATGTTTATTTTGTGCCACCCCTTCCCCCCCACCCCACAAACAACAAAAATAAAATAAATAAAAATTCATGCACATACAAATTAACAAAATATAGCCATTTCACTGTCTAGATTTTGGATATTTGTTATATTTGACACCTGTGCCCAAGTTGAAGTGATCAATTGAGCTTCATGGCTTAGATATCTTCTATAGAAGTGCTTTTTGTGTGTGCGTGTTTGTTTTTTTTTGTTTTTTGTGCGGGGAGGGGGGAATTAATAATGCCAACACAAAACAAAAAGGAAATCCTTTAACTTAACCCCTGTCCCTCCACTTTTCCCTCCTCCCCCTTCCATCCTCCCACAAATCCCCCATACCAAACATAGGGTTAGGCAAAGAACATTAAATGCTACCAAACGGGATCTGAGATTTTGATAGAAGCCTGAAATGACATTCAAGTAGGACAGAGAATGCCACTGGCAAAAACTGGAAACAATTATGCAGACATTTATGAGTCACTAAGACCACTGTTTTCTTCAACATCCATGTGGATAAACAAAACACACAAAAATTAAAGACATTCGAGTGTTCACAGCTCCTCAAGGCTTATTGACTTGACTTGTTATACTGGGTAAATAAGAACCATGAGTGTGCTTGTGCACTATGTAAATAAGCAGCACGTGTGTGTGGCTGCAAACACAAGAGAGAGAGAGAGAGAGAGAAAGCATGTTTTAACCATCTATCACTACTACTGGTTCTTGATGTAATAGGACTTACCCCAGGTAGATCAACTACATTCACTGCATAACGCTCATCAGTAGCTGAAGTATGACTATCAGAGAAAGGCCTGCATTTCCAATTAGCAATAATTCATGTCACAATACTTGACTAGCAGAGATAAATTACTAGGAGGAATCATATTTAAACTGAATTCAAATAAGGAAGTCCACAAGATTCAGATTAAAAGATACACCTTCCCAGAAAAGAATTCAACAATTTAGACTTCCCAGCCTTCTCAGGACCAAAAACAAAGCACTGGAAAACATTTCTTTCTGATTGTTGCTTTTTGCGATCCATGCGTCTTTTCCTAGTTACACGCATGGCAGACGAAAGATCACTAGCATATCCAATGTACATCAGATGCTCCACACTTTTTGCTGGGTCTAAAAGCGTCATAAGAGCCCACTGCAACCACACAAAAACATTCATTATCCTAAGGGTGAAAGCCCTCCTATTTATCAGAGAAGATAAGCACAGGTGTCTTGAAAGAGGAAAACTTCTGATTCTACAAACTAAGAGATAATGTTGAATGTTAATGTTAATTTTAAATATTAAAAAATGTATTGATGGTGCGTAACAAAAGACTAGTAACACAGCAAAGCAAAAACAGCAAGTTAAATTGGTCCTTCACAGTCACTGAACTAATAATGGTATAAGGCCACTAAATTAACACATATCTAATAAAACAAGTCGGCACATTCAACACCAAAAACAAACATTTTATTCATCTAGCTACATTAAAGACTAGTTCTATCAAACTAAGTACTATATTGCCCACTATTATGCAATCAAATTCTGGAGGGACCCTGTATTCAAAGAATGGCCTTTGGCCCATATACATAGGGTTACCAAATTTTGGAGGGACACTTGGTGCACGGACACACCTTTCGTGATAATTTTTTGATTTATTGTCAATTGTGGTGAAGAAAGATGTTTGGATGAGTGATTATTTGGTGAACGATGTATTGCTTTGGGATCCACCTTCTGTTAGAAGTTCCCAAATCAGTTGGACTCCCCTTTGAGAAATCATATGCTTCCAATTGTTTGAGGGGTCTGGAGAGTGCAATAATTTGGGGGATGTTCAAGTGGAGTCTTCTCAGTGAAGTCATTCTAAAATCAATTGAGAAAAGAGGTTGGGTTTGAGTAAGGCAGATTCCCAGCTAAGAGGATTTGGGGTACTTGTGCATTAATTGAGGTGGCATTTCAAGGTGGATGGCAAAACGAGACAGGTGCCCCACTATAAATCACTTGGTGAATAAGAGTTGGGTGATGCCAAATAGGTATTGCACGTGCAACAGCAACAAGGAGACTGTTGACCATCTTGCTTTATTGTTCATGGCATGGGAGCTGCAGGATTTTCTTCGCTTTATCGGGGATTTCTTGGATCTTTCCAAGATTGGTTAAGGAGCTTTTGAGCAAGGTTTTAAAACCCAGACCGGACCGCCCGGTTCGACCAGTTAAACCGTCGACCGGTTGAAGGTCCGGTTTGGTTTAACCCATAAAACCGTTTGAAGTAAAAAACCGGAAAAACAAACAAAAACCATTCAACCCACCGGTTGAACCGGTGAACCGGAAAAACCGTTCACAGGTTGGGAGAACCGGCCGGTTTTTTTCCACTTATCAATATAAGGCAAAGTTTAAAAAAACCCAACGTGAAAAGCCCCAAATCCTCATTCCAAATTGACGCTTGGGCTGGCCGCTGGGGAGAGGAGTTCTCCCATTCTTCTTCGGCGATTGGGCGACTGTTCTCTTGCCTCCAATCTCAGGTATGCCAATTTTCTATTCTTCTTCTAATCTTCTCCATCTTCTATTCTTCTTCCAATCTTCTATTCTTCTTCCTTTTTTTCTTTTTTTTTTTTTTTTCTAAAACCTAGGGTTTTCAAGTTTCAAGTTTTCAGTTTTCATGTGCATTCTTTTTTTCCTTCTTTTTTTTTTTCCCTGATCTCTCTCTTTTCTGATCTCTCTTACAGTTATACGGTTATACTCTTCTCAAGTACTCGCTTCTCAGGCCAATATTGGAGAAATTTGGTAGTAATTTTGTTAGTAATTTCCTCATATGTTCTTTTCACCGTTTTAAAATTTTAATAATTCATCATTATCCTATTGTTGGTGTTGATTTTTGAGTTGTCAAGTTGCTTTTGCCTTCTGTTGAGGAACAAAAATGTTAAAAGGGGGTTTTCATTTGTTAGAGACACTGAGACAGAGACAGAGGAACGCGTTAATGTTGAATTTGTTTGGCCAATTGTTTTATTTGTCATGTAAGTGGACAGCATTTTTTATTCTTGCTTGCTTGGTTACAACTTACAAAGATAATCTCTTCGTAAGAAAACTACAAGAAGAATCTACTACCCTATTTATACTATTTTTTAGTTTATAAATTATAATTATAAATTATTTAACATATTAAATATTTATTGCATCATAATGACGTCACGGTTCAATTCCGATTTGACCCAACGGTTGAACCGGTGACCCTTAACCCGGCAACTTTTCCGGTTCAATGAACGGTCTGGGTTTTAAAACATTGCTTTTGAGTACAAGCAAGGCCCTTTGTCTTTTTTGTGTGTGTGTAAAGAGAGAGAAATAGAAGGATTTTTTACAATGAAGTAATTCCTCAGCCAAGCTCAAGGATATTTCCCTTGGATCGCCTTTTTCTATGGATTCATTCTTTTGTTGTAAGTAATTATCCATTGTTGGAGTTTATAGCTTCTTGTTATTTGGTGCGAGCCTTTTGTTGACTCTGTATACACCCCCCCCCCCGCGGCCCCGCCCCGCCGCCGCGCGGGGGGGGGGGGAATAAAAATAACTACATATAACTAAACAATTGTTATACAATCATAGGATGATTGTCGATAAAACATCATGGCATCACACATTTGGTCCCAAAGGTGCCTTTTGGGAAGCCCAAAAATTTGAACTTGCCAAAAAAGAATCCAATTACTGTTAAAAAATTCTACTCTCCTATACAATGTTCAATAACTGGAGAACAATGTCTCCTCTCCAAAATTTTAAAAGCAACTCTAAGTAGGTCAGCACTTGTACTGGCCATCTGGATACCTATACAATCCTAGCTAGCCATATTCCTATATTTCCTATACAGCCCTCAAAATGGGCACATATCATTCTCATAGTTGAACTGTAAAACTTCATTATGAAGTGATGAACATAATCACTATAGTAGAAAGAAAATAAATTGATACAAATAAGAAACCCTTTGCAACTATCTCATGAAATAAGCGAGTTAACAAAATAAAAGGTAGGAATGCATACCTCTGATAAATACCCATCAAGTGATAGCCCTCCTAAAGCAGTTTTCTCTGCAGCATCTTTATAAGGAGCTTCACTCCACGGACTGAAGTTCAAATAAATAACAGCATGTAAAAATGATAGTTGATACTATAGTCAAACAATATCTTATTAATGCCTAGAGCAAAATGTTATTTTATAGGGCAAATATACTATGCAAAGTTGCAAACATTAATAAAGTGAATTCATTCAAATTAATGGTACAAGTACTAAGTGATACACAAACTGTTAGGAATATCATCTAGCAACAAAAAATGCTTATGCAGTCTAGCAAGAATACCATGCCCAAAAAGGCTTCAACTTTTGGCCAAACTTAGTAACATTAATGTTGAATATTTCATAAACATTATTTATAAAACTATATATATATATATGTGTGTGTGTGTGTGTGTGTGTGTGTGTGTGTGCGCCAACCAAAACACAATAATAATTATAATGAGTGGCTAGGCAATAATACCGCACACAAATGTGCATTTTTTATATTCTCCATACTAATTAGTTGGAAAATTGTCAAAGAACCTGAGACATTAGTCCTAGGTGACCAGAGCGCAGAGCAGATGCGGAATCAAGAGCCTAATTGGGAGTGCCAGAGCAGCCTAGTGTAAAATTTATCAGAGCAGGAGCATCAGGGTGTGTTTGCAGGCTACTGTGTAAATATAAATATGTATTATATCTGTCTATATTACACTAAAATGAATAAAGAAGGTTAAGAATATAAATATTTTCATTGAGTAAAAGTCTACCTCTAAATCATACAAATAATTTATTTTTTATAAGGGTGTTACCAGCATAAACCACAAAACATCACAGGCAAATACAAAAATTATTAAGGCATTCTTATCATCATAAAATTGACGGTCTTAGACAAGAAGGGGGCTCCACGTTTTAGCTTTCTACCCCATTTCGAGAGTAAGGGGGGATTTAGCAAAGAGACATGCCACACCAATTGTGTGTGTTTGTGTGTGAGAGAGAGAGAGACGGGAATGGTTTAGCAGATGAAGTGAACACTTCAACTGCAGACACAGCAAAATACATTGGAACCCAACATTTTTTTTTTCTTTTTATTCTTTTTTAAAATTTTCTTCTTCGGTTGAAAGCCCTCAGAACTCAACTCAGATGGTAAATCCCAAAACTGAGAGTGACAGGATATGAAACAGAAGAATCCTCAATTTTAAGTTTTGACTACATGGAATTCAGATTTACATTCAGCAGATTATGGGTGAATCTTCTCTGGAATGCAGATGTTTGCTCTGAGCACCAGTTGGGCCCCCTTTCCAGCTCTTCATGTGACTGAAGACATTACTAGCTGATCTTTTTCCCTTTTAAATGTGAGCAAGAATTGAACTACCATGGTTGAGGATGAATCAGTCACCAAATTTCTTGATTGGCGGATGTCAATAAAACATTAGAATAACAAACAGGTGCAAGCTAACATAAAATGTGTTGACAGATTAATATCACTCATACAACCAATCACAAATCCAATAAAAGGGCCAGAAGACATTCCACCACTGACATAATCTATGTAGACGAGAGGGTATATATGATCACTCATATAATAAATATATCACCAAAGCAAAAGTGGAAGACTGATGCTGACAAAATGCGTATTACAGAAATTTGTTTTCATGAAAACATACACAATTCTGGCAATAATTGGATTGATGACAGGGCCATTTCAAGATCTGTAAACTCATGGTTGAGTTTAAGTAATACAGAACAATTTGCACAAGGAATTAAAAGTTTGATGACCTAAATGAAAGCAGAAGCAGGTGCTAATACGAACTCAAAAACTAATTATCATAAATCTTCCAATCAATGCATCCCGCGCTATTATAGTTAGTGAGTATTCTAGTCAACAGAAATTTCATTACTCATTAGAATTTTATTTAAAAATAAATAAATAAAATTTACAATATCAAACAAGCAAAACCAGAAATAATACAAGTATTGATGATACATAGCAGTGTCACACTCATATCGAACACACCACCCCTCCAACATGCCTCCGACACGACAACTCTCTCTTCACCTTTTTTTCCAGTTATTCTCCCTTTCTTTTTTAAACACTATGGATTTCCAAAAACAATACAAAGGGATGCATTTTGAATGATGTATGTGATTATGCATGATACACATATACACATGCCTGTGCATGCGCGCCAATTAAAATATGACATATACTCCCTCCATTCCTATTTGACTGTCCCCCTTTGGAAAAACACGCTTTTTTAGATAACTCTATTAAATGCTTTCAAATCAATACTTAAGTTTTAAAATTCCAATTTTGCCCTCAAGTGTACAAAACATTGAAAAGAGAGAAAAAAACATTTTTAAGGATAGTTTAGGAAATCAAACAAAAAGAATCATTGACTTTTTGAATGTGACAATTATTTTGGAACATCACAAAATGGAAAGGAGGCCACTTAAATAGGAATGGAGGGATTATATAAAACTTTTATATGAGGAACCGGTTACGGGTAAACCCTGAGTCCATGCAAGACCCACAACCTACGTGGACCATTTGACCTAAGGCCCATGAGAACCATAGAACCTTGTGCAGGTGACCCCAAGGTGTTGGCAAGTGTCGAACTCAAAACCTTCATTTCCTGAGGTTTGGTACATTGCCAATTGAGCTCCCTTGGGCCACTTGATGCACAATATGATATAATTATATGTATTAAAATATATCTTTTAATGTGTCGTATCCTAAATTTCGAGGATTTGCTACGTCAACATGTTTGTGTCATGTCATGTCATTTGTTTGTGTCCATGCTTCTTGGTTCAGTACAACGAAACATATATGTCACGATAAGTAAAAGGAACCCAAAATAAATATAATGACTGATCTTATAGAAAACAAAACTACCTTTCCGGAGAAGTAGAAAAAAGATCCTCAAGCTCAGCAGGTCGCAGTGCCCCATCCTGGTAAGAACAGGATCCATAAAATTACAAATTTGAGAAGCGGGGAACTTATAAGCTACATCTGACGTCTAATTAATTAAAAAGATAAGGACTAATGCGTACACCATCAATGTCAAACAAGCCAAAGATTCTCTTCAGAAATTCAATAGCTTCATTTGTCAGCTCCACACTCTACACAAATGAAACGTATACGTAAGCAACAAAACATTTTATTCTTCACAAGCATATGGTACACAATCTAAAAATAAAATTTTTTATAAAAAAAAAAAAACATTTAGATAGGTAGATAGCATGGATATGAGTCATATGACATAATAAGTGTGGGTAAAGCAAGACCAAATAAAATGTCATTTCAATGCAAGACCAAATAAAACGTCATTTCAATGCGATGGAATACAAATCTTCAAGCTCCATGCATATTTGACTGGGTTGAGTAGCCATTTTGGGGCCAATTCAGCCCTGTTCTATATCTTGCATGGACTTAAGAGTGTAGACTGTAGACCGTCAACCTGACCCAACAAACAATTATTTTAGTAGATAATTTAGTTTTAAACCTCGCATAGGCTTAGACTGTATAGTATAAACCTCACCAAGCTCGCAAGGTTGAAGTTGTTTAGAGTCGTTTCATTCTTGTCACTTAATCAAGACTTTGTAAATGAAATCAAAATTCAAGGTTCAACACCCCCCCCGGCGCGGGAATTCAAAAAATTTGGAGCTTTTATAAAGTAGTACACTAAGGTTGACCCAAAGCAGGCATGAGCCTTGAAAAATCTCTTAAGTTTGGTTCCAAACCTTACTAATAGGCATATAATAAGTACGTCTGAAGTTGGCCCCATAGCACGTGTGTCATGGGGTAATAGAAGACCGATCCAAGCCCAACCCTCTCCCAGCTAATTTCCCCTATTAGAAGGGGCTCATTTTTTAAGTAAATTTTCTCAATTTGTCCATCTCAGAATATGTAAACTGGCGACACATTAATGGTTAAAAGAAACATTGCCTGGGCTCAAGCTTGGCCCAGCCGATTGCTGCATCTAGGACACATAAAGTAATCATATTTTATCACTTCATCAACCTCCATAACTGCAAAATCACACTTAACATTCACAAAATTATGAAATGATGTAATTCAAGTTTCCCACCACTATGACTCATTTGTATTATATTAATCATTAGACAAAGCCTACTCAAAGTTTCAAAATCCTCCCGCCTAATATCTGGCGGTATGGCCAATTTGTAGCCCGACAAACATATAGATAAACCTTTTTCCTAATTAATTGAATCTGCTGCATAAAAATAAGATACAACGGCACTATCAATTTGATGGTTGAAACTCAAAGAGGCTCCATGAACGATAGAACATCACAAAGGTGTGACCCCAAAATTATAAAATGGACAACAATATTATGTGTTACATGGACCTTCAGGCCAGCAAGTTCATGATTTAACATGGTAAGTTATTAAAATGCAATAAAAGCAGTTCAATAACCATATTTACAATCCTGTGACCTATAAATTATGCATAAGCATGGGTTCGTATTAGCACCAACATGCACTGCACAATGAGTTCATAGTAGAAAAGGCAACCAATATAAAATTTGACATAACTGAATATGAACATCAAAGGTAATGTTGTATGTCAATTAAATAAATTTCGCATGCACTTCCAGCAAACTGATGCATCAACACACATAATAACACTAGAAATTTGCGAGCAAAAATAATATGATTAAATAATTATCGTTTACCTCAAAAACAAGTTACCTGATCAGGGCTTCGTTTTGCTACAGATGGAATGAGATCAGGACTGAGTTTAATATCATTATTGTATCCAAATTTCCTCAGAACAGTCCATGTTGTCTCAAGCCGCCCTTTTTCTATGAAGAGTGCATGGAGAAAGAGAAATCCTGTTAAAGTAAGTCCACGATCATTGACTCCTTCAGGAAGTTTTTCTTGCACAACCCTCTTGACACCAACTATTTCAGAAGGTTGTAATGGAGCATTAAAACATTTGACCTGATTGCAATCATTGTTAAATTCTCCACAATACACAGTACACACCATAATTTAACAAAACAAAAACTTGTTTGCAAGCATTACCAAATAGATCGATAGGTCATATTTAAGGTGTCGGGCAAAAATTTGTGGGACTTTAGATAAACATTAAATCTTGAACAAACTCAAATCCATCAATTAAAAAACAAAATCCATAACAGAAAAAAGAAACCTGAAAATCATTCAACTCTGCGTCACTGAGGGCGCCATCTCTGTCATGATCACACAGTATAAATATCCGTTTCAAAGCCCTCACACATCGGTTCTTTAAAGTTTGTGTTTCTTGATCAAAAAGTGGGCCTGTTGGATGAAGCACTGCCTTCTGCGCGTAGTAGAAAACCTCAGGGATCTGCAAATAAATAAATCGAAGTGTTAAAGCTAGAACACCAGTTCACTTCAGAAATCTCAAATCACTGCATGAGGAATACCAGATTTCTGAGATCGACCAATCAAAGCCACAGTAGTCATAAGATTATATTTAAACCATTAAGTGCAGACGGTTCATCAACTAATAATGATTCTTGGAAATATGTTCCACAAGTCAAGAGCTCCAAGAAGCCAATTCATACATAAATACAAGTATAAAGGCACATGCACACCTGCAAACATGCTTCTTGAAAATAGATACCAACAATTAAACAGTTCTAAGAAGGTAAAATGTACATGCACGCAACCATAGCCCATAGGCAAGTACATAAATATTCTTTTTTTTTCTTTTTTTTCTTTTTTAAGTCTGAGATTGACATTGTGGTTCATAACACACCAATCTCTTCATCTATAAGAACCTATTACTAGTGTTCAATGAGTAAAACTACTATAAATATCAAACGACAAAGAAAAGGCTTCAAAAAATTAACCTGAATATGTTTAAATGCTGAACATTCTATACAAGTTTCAATCTCCCGGAACTGTTGCATGATTGGCGACATCACTTGTTCGAGGCTCACCTGTTGTTGCTCGTCTCTCAAATCCAGCTTACAACCCACCACTATTACAGGTACCTTCACCTGCTCATCAAACTCCACATAATCAAGTCACAGATATATATGGGTACAACGCAGGGTTCTGACCCAGGTAAAAAAAAAAAAAAAGGAAAAAAAAAGAAACTACAAAAACTTGATAATGATGAAGTACAGCTACCTCTAATCGACGGAGCTCTGGAAGCCAAAAATTACTCAACCGATCAAGTGTAATAGGCTGATCGCATGCGTATGTAAGCACAACAGCATCAGCCCGCTTCAGTTCTTCAGCAACTTTACCTCTATCCTCCAAACTGTTTGCAAGATACAAAACAGTATAATATCCAAAAAATAAACTTAGTGAGATACTGAAATTGGGGGTGGGGAGGGGGGGCCAAAATCAACAACATTAATCCTATGTCTAATTGCCAAGAAAATTAACAGAAGAAGAAGAGATTAAATTAAATTTTTGAATCCTATGTTTCATGTTGTTTTGGTTTTTAATTAAATATAAACATTAAAACTAAGCCAGAAAACTGCATGAGGCTCAGCTGTGTAAAGATTTTTTGTTTTATAGTGTCCCAAGTAATTGAAGAGCTTATAGTTAAAATCTTAACCCATTTTATTTTCTTACATTTTCTCAGCAAGTCGCACTTAAAAATCAACAAATGAAAAAATCTAGCGCTTAAAAATTCTACCTCCTTTACTTTTCCTACAATTTCTAAGCAACCAAACGAAGCTTACATAACAAATAAATAAATCTAGTACTTAAATTCTTACTTCCTTGAACTCCTCTCTTAATTTCTTTTCTTTCCAAACCCTTTGACAGTAACCAAATGGAGCTCAGAAGTAATGAAATTTTGATATGTTTTCTTTTCTTACTAACCAAACAAAACTTTTAAAAATAATAAATAAATAAATAAAAACCAACCATTTAAAATTAAAATTTCTTCTCTTTTCCTTCAATTTATCAGCAACCAAACAGAGCACTGAAAATGGAGAGAAACCTACTTTTCAAAATATTAATTTTCTTTCTCTCCCAACATTAATCAACAACCAAACACGATTCAAAGAATAAATATACATATTCATATATCATAGAAAGAGAAATCAACCTGGATGAGGTATCAATGATGGTAATAGGTACACGATCCGGATAAAAGTCTTCCGGCAACCTCGTCGGCGGTAACACCGGCGGAACATTTGGCGGGAAAGTTTCGGCGGCGGCGGTGACAATCAAGCTCGATTTTCCGGTGCCGCGGTCTCCGGCAACCACAATACGCACACCAGTCCGGCCACCGGCGTGCGCAGCCCCAGCTCCAGCTCCCGCCATTAAGAAACTGCAAAGAACAATAAAAAAAAAACCCTAGTCAACATAAAGCAGAGAGATTGTGATATATAGAGTCTTGTAAGAAACCCTAGAGTCTTACTGGTGAAGCTGAGAGAGATTGAAGAGATTGCAAAAACCCTAATTGCAGAGAATGTGGAGGAGGGTGCTTGGGAAAGAAGCTAAGGAGGTTTGGGCTGAGAAAGTAGACGGGCTTTTTCGAGTGTGTTTCGTATGTACTATGTACGTGCACCCAACATGTGTGTAATTTGTCTATAAAAAATAGAATATATGATCGGACGGTTGTAAAGCTGGTGAGAATGTACTCCTTAGCTGCACCAAGATACCCAAGGGTGGTGGGGCTTTTTTTTTTTTTTTTTTTTTTTTTTTAAATTTAAGTGGTTCTATTATCTAACCTATATTAATCCTATTTTCTACCTCATCCTCCCTCATGACTTGGTCATTTCCACTGTCCTACCCAATAATAGTTTTTAATATTTTATAGAGTAAATAGCACCCTCATCTTTGGGTCTTGACTGATATGGATTAATTGTTAAAGGGTCATCCAACATTTTTGGTTCAAGCACACAAACTTAAATACATTTTGCGGAATCAAAATTATCACATTGAATCCGTAAAATGTGTGTTGCAATGAAGAAAAAATTGTGTATAATAATGATACATCTTATAGGTATTGTATCACATGCTTATAAAAATAACAACATAGTTGCATGTAAGAATACCCGCCGAGTTTAGAGAAAATACCGGGCATATGCATCAAGCGTGGATTAAACATTGATCAAATTTTAATGTACGTGTCCTTCTAATATGATTCATGTGTGGATATGTCTGTCTACTGCGGTATGTGATATACCTCAGTATAATGACACAGTATCATCGTCATACACAAATATTTCTTCTTGAAATTGATTCATATACATCAATCAAAGTTTGACCCAAAAAATATATATATATATATATAATCCATATTGTATAAGTGACCATGTTAATACAATTACCATTGAGGAGAAAAATAATCCATAAAGTCAAATGACACAAGGGGCTTATCGCATTTGAATGATCCTTGAGTGTTTGTGCACTGCATCCTTCACCCGCCGCCTAACTTGTTGTGCAAGTCTGATTAGTGGACCATTTCCGGCCCATTATGTGAAGATTATAGATGACTTGCATGGCCATGAGTGCTCTGTTTTCCGTAGAATTATGTTGGGCTGTCCAAATTTGATTGAAAAGGATTTGATATTGTTTATCTTTGATATTTTTCAATAATTCAATAGAACATAAATAAATAATAATCTTTAGGGGAAATATCAAAAACCTCCCTAAAAAATAAAATCATATCTAAAAACCCTATTAAATATTTTTCATATCCATCATCTAATCCAAATAAAAAATAATCATATCTATTAACTCCAACCAGTTCATTGCTATTAATAAAAAAGGTGATCCGACTAAAATATCCTTTTTTTATATTAATAAGTTTAATAACAAAAATGCACATTTAACAAAATTTTCCTTTTCGCCCCTTCTTTACCCAAATCTCTCACTCTCTCTCTTTCTTCCCCCCTCCCCCCACATGCATACAGGAGAAGAATTAATTAATGATGGTTAATTTTATTCTAATTAGTAATTACACTAAAAGAATAAAAGTAGAAATTTAGTTAAATAGACATTTTTTTTTCATTAAACATTTTAATGTCAAATAAGGGTATTTTAGGCGGATCATCCTTTTTTTTTAACAGAAGTAAACAAAAAGTTAATTGATTGGAGTTAAATAGTTAATGGATATGATTCTTTTTTATTTGGATTAGATAGATAAAAAAAAATATTTAATGGGGTTTTTAGATATGATTTTATTTTTAAGGGAGGTTTTGGATATTTCCCCTAATATTTATCCACTTTCTCTTGATGGAGAATACCTTAAATGACTTACCCCCCAAAAAAAAAAATAATAAATAAAACCTTCAATGGTCAAAGAGGAGGGTTATAGCCAGTGATATGTGGGTTCAAATCTTTGAACAAACAGAGCCAAGAGCTGAGGACGGATCTGCATAGTTGATTATAGACCTTTTTTTTTTTTAGAATTTTAATAATCTCTTACTATACCATGATCGTGATTAACCTCTATTGGGTAGCCAAAATTTTTCAATAAGCTTTATACATCTTGTGGCTCCCTTTTAGTGTGTTTGGTTTATTTACCCTTAATATAATCCATACACACACTGAGATCAGTAAAATCTGGGGCCGAAAAAGTCTCATTTTTTACCAGCCTATCTAACATTTACTTGGTAATATGTCCTAATCTTTTATGCCACAAGATTGAGCAATTTTCATTCATTAGGCTACGTTTAAAACCAATATTATGATGCAGAGTAAAAATAGTTTCAACAAATTGATCATCAAACTTTAATTTATAAAAATCATTTTTAAGAATACCAAAATCAACAATGGAGGTATTTTTGAATAAATTGAAACTTTTATTCTCAAATTTAAAAGAGTAGCCATTAAGATCAAGTTTAAAGGAAGAAATAAACTTTCTTGAAATATAAGGAACATAAAATGTCTGAGGTAAATTAAAATAATAACTAATATTTAAACATAAACAATAAGTCCCAATGGCTTCAAAAAAGATGTAACCTGATTTCCCATACATAGAAAGTTCTAATTTTGATTTATGGTTTGAGTCGTAAGAAATCACTGCATCGGATTATAAAACATGAATAGTAGTCCCAAAGTCTTTGATTGAGTAGTCAAAATTGTCATTTCAATGACATGCGCACTCTTGTATCCCCCACATACATCAAAACATCATGATGGTAAGCTTAACCATAAGTGTCCTCCTCATAAGAGGCTTGTTAACAGTTTGAAAACATTCTTTCATATTTGTAAGGAATTATATAACATTATCATTTTTAGGAAGTATAAACTTGATGTTATTCACTATAAAACATAATGCACAGTCTATTCAATATTTCCATACTTCATGAAAATCTTTATCTTCCACATTGCTTGTATCTGGAAGAATAAGCGGTTTCTCAAATTCAATTGTTATATCAAAATCCAATACACTGAGGTGAAATTGAACATAATCTTTGCAATTTGAGAAATTTATTTCATTAAATACTGAAACAGACAAAACATGCGAATGTACTGTAATAGGAATTGACATTGTAATAAAATTCATGTTCACTACATTAATACTTTGAATCATTAATAATTATACAATATTGCCAAAATCAAATACATGTTTTTTTTTTTTTTTTTGATAAGAAAACGGTCAAGAGATATATTGAATGCTAATAAATTAACCATTACAGTAAAGCAAATCATATTGGAAACATTCTTTTATGAAAACTGGGGCCTCCTCAATCCAAATACATGTTTAAACAATAATAAATAGTGTTACCATGATTCTATCTTTAGGTTACTCTTATGGTAAACTATTAACAGCTATGGCGATTCCTTTTTATCTAATACGACTAATTGATAAAATATTCACAATCGAGTAGGTCCATTACCTTTGGGTATCCTTTTCATCTCAACCGCAAATACCAACCTACTATTCAAATTCTAATTGCGATTAACAAGGCCATTATTATTATTAACACCAGAGAATAAGAATTGAATCTCAATAATTTGATTTGATATTTATGTGTCATTCCGATCGAGTCATTTTGGCAGTCATAATCATAATAGAGACTCGAAATCAATATAATGACCTTACACAAACATTAGTTTAACAATTATATATCATGCCATTATAAGATCAATTATGCTAACAATAAATTTTCGCCATGTGTTACACATGTAATCACATCAATTTAAATTATATCTCATAAATTGCACATAATCATAAAAATATAATTCTATTTCACAAATTAGCCAGGCAATTTCATGCATTATGGTGCTGACCATGAAAAGAACAGGTTACACGTTTCTATCAAGTGTTCTCTTTGCAGCCTTAGTCCGTACCATCAATAGCAATTAAAATAATTTTTTTTTGTTAAAAAAAAAAAATTATAAAGAAAAACGGTCACATCATAAAACCCATTACACAAAATTCATGTAAGACATAAGCACCCATAGGTATGAAACACATGTACACCCACGGAATCGAGTTCCACAGATTCAAAACACATGATGGTCCCATTAAAATTCAATCCATTGAACATAATAAACCATGCACATACATGTATGTAACCCTAAGGTTATGTTTGTTTGATTGGAATGGAATAAGTAGGAATGGAATCTGATTCCATGCTCAAAATAACTTGGAATGAAAATGAAATTGAAATAAACATTGCGGAATGAATATCATTATAATTTACTACTATTATTTGATTCCATTCCCATTTAATTATCTTATCCAAACATGTTGTTCGGAATGAATTGGAATGAGATTCCATTCCATCCATTCCATTCCAATCAAACAAACATGGCATAAATGTGTCAGACAATGTCATCCACTAGCACTCTTCAACCGTTAAATCAATAGGAATTAATTAATTTCATTGCACAGGCCGATATATCATGTATATGTACCACTAAATCCATCAAGTGTGTGATGCTTCAAACTTACTAAAATGTACGTGAAACTTGTTGGAAGCGAAATATGAAATTCATAAATAAAAATAAATAAATAATTACGTTCATATTATATGACCATCACTAGGTTGGCTAGCTCTCTCTCTCTCTCTCTCTATATCTATATATATATATATATATATATATATATATATATATATACCAAAGGAAATTCACAACTGATTATAATCTATTGATAATACCAATATACGGTAAAGGAAAGACATGAAAGTTTTTAAAGATGAGTTCGAATACGGCATGTATCAAAACTTCTTGATAAATTTAAAAAATAAAATAAAAAAAAAAAAAAAAAAGAAGAAGAAAAAAAGCAAACAGCTTCAACAATTGTAGAAATGGGGTGAGCATAAAATGCAAACTTTTTGGACTCACTAATCCAATAAATTTTGCCTGTTTTTAATATTTACCTTTGATAATTGAATTGAACCTAAGGAGTTGTTTGGCAAACTTGAAAATTTAGTCAACTGAGGATAAGTCTGATTAGTTTTGATTTCACACTGTTTGGTAAGTTTATTTTTCCTACTAAACAGTTCAGTTTTATTATAAAAATAAGGCATAAATATAGTTTTTTTTCAAATTAATTATGAGTTGGTTTACTTAAAAATCATATAACAATTAGGGACTGGATCTAATCTGATTCAGTTTTTAAAATTCCCAAACTAGCCCTAAATGTTAGTATATTGAATTATGAAGGCACCAATTAGTTAGTAATTTTTAATTCCGTTTTCATTGTATTCTAGAGAGAGAAAAAATGATTTAAATGTTTTACTTGAAATAGTAAAAGAAAAGTTCTTATGAATGGTAAGTAATGGGTAACTAAAATATGATACATGAGGTGGGACTCACTTCATGTATCTCGGTGATTGTATTTACAGCTAGGTATGTGTGCACCAACTCAATGACTGGTATAGTATAATGCTCCTCGGCTCGATGGAAAATCATTACTCCTAAGATATTCTACACTAAATTATAAATATTTTAAATTTTGCCAACTCATATATAGGAGGGTTTAATTGTTTAAACCCTTTTTATTTCTAATACATATCTTTTACCTTATCGAAAAACTTTGCCAACTCATATACCTCTTTGTTTTGTTTTGGATAAATATGCCAGCATCTGAAATTTTTTGTCTAGTCCGAAAAATGGAAAAAAAAAAAAAAAACTCAAAATAGAAATTAATGGTCCGTTAGTATACGCCGTCAAGCGCCCGTCAATAGAGGACGGAGAAGACCGTTTCACGTCTTGCATTTCCCAAGAAGGCTCCAATCCTATACTCCTACATCTGATGTCTCTCTCTTTCTCTCGCCCCCACGCTTCATTCATCACACTTCGCTTTCCAGCCACCACCTTTGCCTTTGCCTACTCCCTCTATATAACAAAACAAACACAATAAAAATTTCAACAACCGACGCCTCTTCTCCCTCCCTCTCTCTCTCTCCTCCTCTCTGCCCCCCCCTCTCTATATATAGTTACGTATGTAAATTTGATTTTTCATACCTTAGGATGGCCTCTGATCTGGAATCTGTGTCAGAGGCGACTTCAGGAGCCATAGGAGCACTATTGAGCACGACGATTCTGTATCCTCTCGATACCTGTAAAACCAAGTACCAGGCTGAAGTTCGAGCCCATGGTCAGCAAAAATACAGGTGACCCTCTTTCTCTCTTTCCAAGTAAAGTTGACCATTTATTCTTGATTTTTTTTTTTCTGGGGTATTTTTGTTTTTTTTGTTTTTTCGTATGTGGGTATTTTTGATCTGATGTTGTTATGCATCCTTTTGATCACGATCTGTTGTTTGAGGAATACAGAAAGTACGTATATATTTTATATTTTTGGTGAAAATTGTTTCTGTTATGTCTAATTCAGGAAAATGTCTTTTTTATTTTTATTTATTTATTTATTTTTTGGAAGATTGCCAAATACCTTGATGTACATGATAACATGGGTAGTTTTTATATGTAAATTCAGCTATATATATTTAATGGAAAATGATCTTATATGTAAAATTTAGCTCTTGTATGTATATGATTATTTTAGGGATCATTATATGGTTCAATGGTAAAACTCTCGGGTTGTCATGCGCAAAGGCATAAATTGAATCTTGAGAGCGGCTACTTTGTATTGAAAATAAAATGACAAATGTTAGGACCATACCCAGCTCACCCTTTTTAGGACCCCGTTTTAGCGGAACCAACACTGGTAATGGAATATTTAAATTGAATGTATATACTTCTTTTATCAGCTTTATAGTCACACACAATATTCATCATGCAATCAGGAAATTAACTAATCCATGGAAGCCAGGTCTAGTCTGAGGTTCAAGAAACACTGCCCAGATAAATGGGATTTGACCAGCATTCTCCTAGTCAACAATTGAACATGTCATTTATTTCTGTGTAGAAGATGCAACTGTAATGAAGTGCAGCTATCCTACTAAGGGGAAAAAACAAGCATTGCATATCAAAATTGCAGGACAGAAGGAAACATGTCAGCGCCAATGGTAGAAACGTTATGGCACCGGTTAGAATTAATAGCCATGTCACCATGTGTAAAGATTTAGATGCTATACCGAATTACTGATATAGTTATCAGGGCGGATGTTTGTGTCCAAAGTTGATTGTGTTTCATGCTATAATACTTCCATCGACTTAATCAAATGGTTACTTCTGTTATTAATCAAATATATATTTTTTTTTTGGTTTTCCAACTGATGACTCCAATGAGTTGGGTACTTGGGCGCTGTTGGTTATACTGAGAAGTGGACTAAATATATTATTAGTTGCAAGAAAGATTATTGAAGGTCACTTTGCAATCTTGGCCCTTACAAATGAATGGGGGAATAATTTTCTTCAGAATTTTTTTTCTCAGGATACTAGCTGAATGTGTCTGTTTATTATGATGCTACTTGCAAAATCCTGCGGTTCTAGTTCAGGGACAATTTCTCATGTTATTAGTGGTATAAGCTGATTATATCTTTATTATATCTTTGCCATGGAGGATGACATAGTGGCTTTTGGGCTTGACAAGGTAAATCTTGTCTTGCCCTAGTGGTTACGAGGATTACCATATTGTTTTTTGCTTGCCAAATCCTGTAATTCAATGGGCTCCTCTTGCTCCTGTATGTTCTCTCTTTAAACCTAATTGAAGTGAAAAGGTCTGGAAAGAGTAAATTATGGAGAAGCCAATTAAGAAGGTTTATTTTTCTCTTATTGGCAAAAAAATTGTTTTGGTTAAGAAATGAGATTATTCTTTTACTAGATTTTCATCCAGCATCTCCTACTCCACCTTTATATTGTATGATAGAGTATGATGTTGAAAATATGGACATTCTTTTGTAAAATATTTCCAATGAATAATATGTTGACAGTTTTCTGCTGGCCTTATTGATTCCTAGAAAAAATTGTAGGCCTATTGAAGTTCTTTTCATGTTTTATCATGTCAGCAGTCAACCTAGAGTGTGGTCAGTAATTTATGCAATTCACTTGCTCTGGCTTATGTAGGTACCTCTCAGATGTCTTGTGGGAAGCAATTTCTACCCGGCAGGTTCTTTCACTGTACCAGGGCCTAGGGACAAAGAACCTGCAATCCTTCATCGCGCAGTTTGTCTACTTCTATGGATATAGCTACTTCAAAAGACTATATCTGGAAAGAAGTGGTTTCAAATCCATTGGAACAAAAGCAAACTTGGTTGTTGCTGCTGCTGCTGGGGCTTGCACTGCCATTATAACTCAGGTAATACCATCTTTTGGCAAGTCCCCCTTAATTTTGGTTAAGATTTATACCTTGCTTTACAATCTATGGTATTTATTCTTTTTTTGACGGAGGTTTACTTTCTACGATACTATATTCCTCTTAGGAAAATCACTGATCTCACTATATGCAGAATTTGAACTTCAATATTCTGTGACCATGCAATGAAGGAGGTGTATTCCCCATGTTATACTGTGAAATTTGTGGATATTAGACCTTTTGTATCGGAATATATAACCTAAACTGCCATCTAATACATAGAACACCTATTCAGCTTCTATTTATTTATAGATTACAGTTCCAACTCTGCTTGGTTATTGGGAAGATGGAGGAAAATAAAAGGAAATATATAATTCATGGTTTTGGAAGGTAGAACTTGTGGCTGCCAATTTACATGGATAAGAATGAGTTCTGGTTCTGTTTGATTATGCATTACAGTATCAACTATTGCTCTGTTTGGTTATTGCATAAATGGAGGAAAGAAAAGAATCTGTGAAATCTTATGACTATATGGGATTGATTGTTAGATTTTAAATTGTAATTCCTTTTTTTCCCATAATCTTTAATAAGCAAATAGATCATGTGTTTCATTTTTTTAATGCTTGACTATGTGATTGTTCTGTGTAGCCCCTTGACACAATATCAGCGAGGATGCAGACAAGTGCTTTTGGGAAATCCAAAGGACTTTGGCAAAGCCTATCCGAGGGCACTTGGAGTGAAACCTTTGATGGCCTTGGCATTTCTCTTATTTTGACCTCAAACCCTGCAATTCAGGTACTTGACATTCCCTCCTAGCTTAAAACTATGGATGGGATTACCTGAAGTCCTGCAATTCACATAATAGTATTTCTTGTTAAGCTTCCCTTCCATTATAATGGAAATTTGCCTTTGAATGAAGAGAATAATATGAGCTAAGACTATAATTTTTATTTACTGCAGTATACAGTATTTGATCAGCTGAAACATCGACTCCTGAAGGGGAAGCAAAATAAAACAGAAAAGGGGTCATCCCCAGAATCCCTTTCTGCCTTTTCGGCCTTTTTGTTAGGTGCAATTTCAAAGAGTATTGCTACCTGTTTGACATATCCCGCAATCAGGTTTATAGTCATTCTTTCACACTCTATCCTGCATTTGACATTTTGGTATATTAAACCAACTACTAAGACATGAACTGTGAACAGGTGTAAGGTCATGATTCAAGCTGCAGAATCAAATGAAGATGGAGCCAAGAAAGATGACTCAAATGATGATGGAGCCAAGAAAGCTCCGCAAAAATCCCGCAAAACAATGTCTGGAGTTCTTTGTGCTATTTGGAGAAAGGAAGGGGCGCTCGGCTTTTTTAAGGGATTGCAGGCTCAGATCTTGAAAACTGTACTAAGCTCAGCATTGCTTTTGATGATCAAGGAGAAAATCACCGCAACAACTTGGGTTCTTATACTAGCCATCAGAAAGTTTATAATGCTTTCACCGGGTAGATTAAAGGGCAATTAATAACAACAATATGGATGGCGACATGCATGGAAAGATTGCAAATTATATGACTTCATGTGATGTCAGCAGTGGAAGAGCTTAGAGAATTGCCTCGTAGAAAGCTCTAATTGGCATGAAAAAAGGATGTTCTATTTGTGTTTAATAATCATGGGTTAGCCCGCAGAAGAGACGTGAATAACACACAATTCGTGTAGCGTAGCTTGTTCTTTATAAGAATTCTATTGTAAGAGAATCATTTTAATGCATTACTTTTCGGTGTCTGGTACTGTCTTCTGGATAAATTGGGATGGCCATTGTAAACTTGAATGCAGTTTAGAATCATTTTCTTATGTTGCATTTAGTCGAATTTCATTTTACACAGCATGGGATGTCATCGTTTTGACATTTGGAATTTTGGAAATAGTCTCTTTTGGTAGGACACAGGTTGATCATCCTTTGGATTTCATGAAATGACAATTTCAGCATTTTTACTTTCATTAGTGTTGCGATGGTGTACCTTTTGTGAATATTTTTCGAGGAGATGAATTTGCACCTTCAAAGGTTATGAACAATAACTTGGCTAACTGAGTTTTTTGCTAAGCCTTGTTTGAGCTTGGTCGAGCTACATTGAGTTGAGCTGAGATGAGCTTGATCAAAGTTCTAAGCCCATTAATTGTGGCGTTGACAAGGGGAAGGAAAACAAATCCATTTTTACGCAACTGTCATTTATACATGGGTCCATGGCAGAAAAGTCTGGAACTCCACTGCTAATTCCTTGTTTGGATTTCAAAAAGGATGAGAGAACAAAAAGGAGCACATTGAAAAATTCCTACATGAAGATTCTTTTTAAAGCATTTTTAAGTTCTGTTTGGATCTTGAAAACGAGGAGGAAAAATTAGAGGAAAATGGTAAAATTGTGAAACCAATTTTTTTTAGCATTTTTCATGCTTTTTCTCTCTTATTCTCCTCAACTTTTTCGATATCCAAACATAGGCTTAATCTTTTCTCTCTTCTTTCTTTAGTACTTTCAAGATCAAAAAATTATACAGTGGGAGTATATATATTTTCAAAATCCTTCATAAATTTTTTTTTTGGTTATTATTATTGGAAAAGCAAACTCTGAGACCTTTTTTTTTTTTTTTTTTTCCTGGACGGAGCCAAGTTTGGGTTTATGATTGTTATTTGAGTCTAGTTATTTCCCACATCCACCAATCTCCCAATGGGGTTTGGGTGGAAATTATGGTTTCGACTTTCAACTCCTTATAGAATTTGGATCATCTGTAGGTTTTTTTTCTTGTAGGATTTTGTAGGGTTTTTTTATGTTCATTGGATGGTTTGTTTTCTAAATGAATAAAAAAATAAAGAATCATTGGATCATCAAACCTTGTATTCCAAATGACAGTTTTGTAACATCCTTTTAAGAAAAATCCTTTCCTAAGTCTTTGGTTTAACTCTTAACTCTTACTATTTCTCCTCAAGTTTACTCCTATAAACTTATGTCCTTTAATTACCCAATAAATAGTGTACATTATTGGACAGGAAGACTGCATCTAGGACGAAGGATTAGGTGCATAAACACCCCGCAAAATCTCATGAGAATTTTTTTCAAAAATAAAAGGGTCTATGAGCTACTTCTATTGTATCCCATGGGTCCATTGACCTCTTCATAAATACTCTCCGTAAGTATACAATGTTAACAGCAACTGACAATCGATGTTTTCCTCACCACACGATTCTGATTGGCTCCCCACTCTGCAGCGCACAGATGTTCACCCGGCCTATCGTCTGTTCTTTGATATATGCCACCGACACGTCAATATAGCACAAAGCATAGAGATTACAGCTTTTTATTAGCAGAAAAAATTATAGTGTAGATATATACAGTATATATATATATATATATCGAGAGATATCTGTCGGAGCTGAGAAGGAAGAAGAAGAAGAAGAAAAGGGCAAGCCTTTGGCTCCGAGATCCATCATTTTGGTAAATAAAGATGATGTCCGGGGGCAATTACACGAGCATCGATAATCAGAAAGTGTCCGGATCTGTAGCTGTAAATCCCTTCAATACTCCTTAATCCTCCAATTTAATCCCTCAATTTCTTCTTAATTACCTTCAGATCTCACTCTCTCAATTTCCTTAATCTCTCAGGCCGTTCCAGATCCAGGCCACGTCACCGTCAAATTCGCAGGTCACCTTCCGTTTTTTTTTTCTCCTTTCATTTTCTGTCTGGTTCCCGAGAAAAATCACGAGAAGGGAAATTTTGATTCTTGTTTTAAATTTCTTTGGATTTTGACTATTGTTGCAGATTCAAACCTTCAATCGTTTCCGCCTGCTGATGCAAAGGGGAAGATCGCCGGCGGTGCCCGGCCGCCTCGCGATGCAGATGGTATATATATACAATTTCTAATCTTTCTATGATTTGATTTCAGTTTTAGAGTATTTGAAGCTGATTCAGACATTCATTGTTCGGTGTACATTTGAGTTGTGTAGGAGTTTGTATTGTGTTTGTGTACAATTTTGAATCTAGGCGAATGAAAAATGAAATTGGAAAGTTTTGAGATTTATAGGTTTTTTACCCTTGGCTAATGCATGCTGTTGTTCTTCTTTAGGATCTAAGCACTTTTCTGAAATATTAAAACCGTTATTTGTTTGAACATTGGTCGTCTCAAGCTAGAGTGAGCTGGGAAGAGGAAGACAATTTTGATGGGTTTTTTCTAATTGGTTGAATATCATGAAAGACTACAGTTATGCAGTTCGAATAATTTCACATGGGGAGGTTGCCTTATTAAATTGAAATATTATTGAATTTTATGCAAAGTAAATTACCATGTTGAAACAATCGCTGAAAATTTTCTCCTTGCATGTCTATGGCCAATAAGAGAGAAATAATTTTAGCTCTAGTAGCACAATATGAAGTTCCCAACCATACGGCCTAGTCCTAGAAGCCCCTGTAATCCCACTTTGGCACATATTATTTAGGAAGCACTTGTCAAAATTGAACTCGATGATGCCCCTTTAATGCGGTTCTAGGCTTAAACCTAGGTCATTCAGGGATGACTTGGAGAAATCACGGCCTTCCAATCCTTAGATAAGATAGATAGGGATGTCCTGAAATTCTATGGGTAAAGAAATAGAAATAGGAAACAACATACTTGTTCCCCCCCCCCCCCCCCCCCCCCAAAAAAAAAAAAAAAAAAAAGAAAAAGAAAATCACATAAATGTCCATTATACTTGTTATTTTTTCATTACTGTCATCGTGCAAGAATGTTGAATTTTATTTTATTTTATTATTATCATAGATAGATAACATAAATGTTAGTAATTCTCTTGTATATATAGTCAATATAGAGTACTTGCAAGTTGCAAATATGTAAGACATAAGCACTCAACTCAACAATTCCTTATCCCAACTAGTAAAGGTCACTATTCAGCTCTATTCAGGGCTGTATTCTCTGTTAAACATAGGAGTTTCTTTTCGTGCAGCCATGACTCATGTTCCTTTTGGACTTCCTTTTGCCTTAAAGTGACTTTAGCTTGAACCACATCATTCTTCTTCGGCAGTGTACTTGTTGGTCTTCACTGCATATAAACTCTGTACCAAATATTCAGTGCAAGCATTTAGGTCCTGTTTGAGAAACTGGTTTGTATATGACTGAAATACGTTTATAAAATTACATATTGTCATGGGGATATCTAATGCTATGTTAGGGCTGAATTGGTTTTCAAAACTGTTGCTTAAATGGTGTTTAGAGCAAAGCATTTTGTTATCTGTGGATAATATCCATAGATGGGGAGGATGATGTCCATAGACTTAGAGTTGGGTTGTTGGGGCAGGGAAGTTCTTTACTAGATTTATTGGAGCGGGGCATACCAATATAATTTAAAGGGAAAATTCTATACACTGGTGGATCTGGAAAAAATAGGAAAGGGAAATTAACACTTTGTTTGATAGGAGATGAGAAGGGAAAACTTTTAAATCCTACTTTCCCTCTGTTTTGTCTGTTTTATAAGCAGGAAAAAAGAAAAAGAAAAAAAAAAAGAGAAATGGAGTGATTTTAGAGGAAACATTCTCTCTGGGCCTGCAAAACATTCACCTCACAATTGAGCTGATTTAGAGAGAAAACTAAAAGTGGAACAAGGGTACAATATTTCAGCATAGAATACAAGCCCTTTATGAAAGGACATGGGTGGGAACCATCTTTTCTCTTCCCTTCTTTTCCCTGCCTAACCAAACCGATGAGAGTTGTTAAGATTTTCCCTTCTTCTCTTTTCTCTTTTATTTTCTCCTCTTTTCTTTTAAGTGATATATCAAACAGACTGTAAAGATGGGAGCCCTAATCGGACATAAAATATGGGGATTAACTGAGGGGGGTTGGCAATGCTTTTGGTAGCAACATCCCTATAGCAATACTGTGGAATGCTGTGGTACAGTTGTACATGTGGAAGGTTTAAAAGGCAAGAGTACAATTGATGTACTGCAATGACATTATCAGTCTTTGCATCCACCTTTAATCACATAGACACATACTGATGTTCTGTACATTTTCTTACTTTGGTGGAAAAGTTTTTTATAAGGTTCTGTAACAGTTGAGTCATGTTGTCATATACTTTCAGACATATTTTGCCCTTGTACCAAGTGATTTACAAGTTGTATTAACTAGTCAATGAATTGCATTTATCAGTGGGCCTAGTTGCTAATGTGCCTGCTAGATTTTTTTGTTTTCTCCTACCAAAAATAGTTAACAGGAATTTAAATTTTTTTTATTGATGCAGATACATTTTCAAAACCGGCAGCCGGTTCTGATGAACCGCAGCCGACTGGTTGGTTTCGGACATTCACAATTGCTGCATACAAGCCATACTTTGATGTTGACACTTCAGATGTTTTAGATAGGATTAAAGATTCACTCTTTCCATTCAAAGGCAGCTTTTCTGAAAAGACTGCTAGCAACCCAGATTTGTAAGTTGCTGTTCTGTACTCATTTGAATATCTTATGGATTAATTGCTAATATGTTACTAAAAACTTATGTGTTTTATCTTCTCTTGGAGCATATTTTTGCTTTGTTATATTTCCTCCCACAGGGAACTTGGCAAAGCATTGTTGGAAATTATGTAATGTATCAAAATTTGAATCATGATTGATCTTTGAATTTTTTTTTTTTTTTTTTTTTTTTTTGCTGTTATGCATGTATTTTTCCTGTTAAATAGAACAATTCTAGTGAGATCACCTTGCTAATAATAAGTTTCTGTTTGTTGTTTCCAAGTTTAGTGTCATTCCATTTGTACTAGCTTGTGTTCTGCCCTAACAGAGCAAAAGTCTTTTGCAGTTCATTTTCTTATGATACTAGGCCGCTTCTTCTTTTTTCCTTTTAACTCTTCCTCTCTTTCTCTTTTTGTTCCCCTGCGTTTAAGTGGAACGATGTAAGACAGGAAAATTATTCTGGTTTTTTCCATACTAAGCCTATGCATTTTTCCTTTTCATTCTCTCCGAGAAATGTATGTCCATGATCTTGTGAGACCTACAGATGTTCTTGTTCAGTGTAACTTTGCTGAGTAAATTCCTAGTGGTGTTATCATTTCTTTTTGTTTGATTTTAAATGTGTTGTCACCAACATGGTAATATAGACGAGTTAGCTTTGCAATATTCAAATTCCATAACTAATGGCAGATTAATAAAATCAGGAAAGTGGAGATGAAAATGATATGTTAGGACTTGGAACAGTGAATTTTGTGGCAAGGTATTATACCCAGGAAAAGATAGAATTTGGACTCTTAGATTAGGTGAAAAGGTTAGAAGATTAATGGGTAGTAACAATTTGAATTATAACCATTTGAGCTAATTAGAGTTCTATATTTACGAGGACCCCTTTCTATAAATAAAAATAAAAATAAAAATAATAAAAATACGAGGACCTTCAACTCCGAGTTTCCCATTTAATAATTGTACTTTTATGACTAGAAATATTTGGTTTACTATGTATTGTACTGTTTCTTTTGAGGCTTTAGAGTGCATCTTTGATTTTGTTGTAGTTTTTTTATTTAGCTTTGCTTTTGAAGATTATTGGTTAATGTCGTCACCACGCAATTTGAATTTTACAGTATCAGAAAATAATGTTAACTTCCATATTATACCTTTGATATCAAAACATATCTGATCTCATGTCCCAGCAAGGACAAAATATAAATTTGGGTTTGGTAAGATGAAAAATTGACATATATTGAATTGAAGTTTAACATTTCTCCCCTAAACATCTATATAGGCTATACTTCATCAGAAAAAAAAAAAAAAAAACATCTATATAGACTATATTATTCTTTTGAGAGCCATGTAACTCTTCATGTATTCGGCGTGCTTGTCAATTTATTATAATTTTAACTAAAAATGATTATTCTCGTCTTAGCAAGAAAAATACACAGCATAATCTCTTATTAAAAAAAAAAATACACAGCATAATCTCAATTTCAAATACTGTGCAGGTATGGACCATTCTGGATATGCTCTACCCTAATATTTGTGGCAGCTGCCATCGGCACATTTGTTACATATGTGGCACACAAGCTACAGAAAAAAGAATGGGTTTATGACATAAACCTGGTGACCTGGTCTGCCGGTTTGTTCTATGGCTATGTCACGATTGTTCCTCTTTGCCTGTATGTAATCCTCAAATATTTCTCAGTGCCATCTGGCCTTGTTCAGCTGTTTTGTCTTTACGGCTACTCCCTGTTTGTCTTCATTCCTGCTTTAGTAAGTTTTTTACTTTCAGTTTTAGCTCTTTGCAACTTGAGAAACTACTTCTATGAATTAGTATCTATAGAACTTACTGATTTAATGATATATTGCAATTGTTCTTTGTTTAGTGGAAGTCATTACATCTAGTAACTTTGACCATGTAAGTATTAATGTATTATAACTGAGGTTCACTAGTCTGAAACTGGGACCCAATAGCAAATGGGTGTCTTATAACAGATTCAAGTGGGTAAAATATTAGGATAATTCATTGACTTTGGACCATGTGATTTTACCCTTTTGAAGGGTGAGATATTCTGAATTGTGTATATAGCTGCTGATTGCTACTGCACTTTAAAACAGATTCAAGCAGTAAAATAATGGGACAATTAGATAGATGAGTTTCGATGGTTTGATTTTACCCTTTTTATAGGTGAGTTATTCTTGAAGCGTGGGAGCAAGTTCTCGTATCATATTGGTTCGGAATCATCATTTCATGATGATTTTTGGTGTGAAGATTGTCTTGAGTGGACTTGTCTATGGTAGGCCAGTCATGGACAATTGTATGTATGGCGCATGCTTGTTACTGCAATTAGAAACTCATTTTTGTTCCGAGGCTTAGATGCAGGATGAGACGCTCCATTCATTTAGAGAACATACTATAAAAGTCATTTGTTTGATTGGTAATTTATAAAAACTTTGTGATATATTCTGATAGCCACTAGTCATCCTGCTGAAATTTTCACACTATTTGGTTGCAGTGTCTATCCGTTGTGCCCTTGGAAATATTCAGATGGGTGGTTGCAGGTGTAGCTGGGTTCATGTCAGCAACCTTTGTGGCACTTAATCTTCGAGCCCACATTAAGTCAGCAGGCGAAAGGTGGTTTTTGATTGTGGCCGGGATCTTCCTCTTGCAGCTGGCTCTGTCCGTTGTGCTGAAGCTTTATTTGTTTACCTTCACAGTATAGGAATAAACTGATTTCTAAAATGTGGGAATGAACAAATTTGTAGAGCAGAGAAAAAGCATTTTGATCCTTTGGCTTTCTGTTGTTACAATCTTTACTAGAAGTATTCACCATTAGTCAAAAACCTCTTGTATTCATTCATTTGTGACAATATAAATTCAAACGACATTCTCTTTTGATACTGTAAGCTTTTCTCCCTCTTCCTCCTTACCAACTTAGTTATACTGTAAGCTTAAGGATAAGGCATAGAGTTTTGTTACACTTATATTGATCTTTGTTATTGAATAAAATTTTACATTTGATTAGATGTGTATTTGTATGGGGAACTTTTTTACAGTAGAGTTGCACTATTTTATTTGTTAGTTCATGTTCCAGCATAATAATTTGAAGCAACGTAAGGCCTGTGTTGCCATGTTCTCAGAAACGTGTTTTCAGAAAACGGCAAGAAATTTCAAAAACAAATCATCATCTTGGAGCTGTTGTCAACTTAGAAGAAATCATCATCCAAAATTGGTCATGAATATTAGAAAAACTTCAGGAGCCATTATTAAGTTGGTCCTGATTCCTGATAATATAGCCACTTAAAAACCTCTGTTTCTGAAAACATTACTATCCCACCTCTCATTATATACCTAAGTCTCTCTTCTCTCCCTCAAAGTCTCTGCTTCTGAAAATACAGCCCAGTCAAAACATGTGGGCTTGTAATTTTCTTCTCATTAGGACCTTTAATTTCTAATAATGTGATGATTAGCACGTTGGGCTATTGTGGTCGTCTTCGCCATAATCATGCTTAGAGCTGTTGTCAACTTTATCATCATGTTCTACTGACTTTGTCTAAAAGAAGGGATTGATTTCCTGTCTGGCTTGTATTTTACTTGATCTACGAGACCAATCTTCACAAGGTTTCATGGTTATTTATTGCCACACAAGGTTTCATGGTTATCATGGGTCTTGAACCTTTTTTATTCATATGGATTATGAGATATTATATGGTCCTGGAATTTGTTTAAAAGATTTTCTTTTTATAAATAAATAAAAGAAAGAATAAAAATGAGTACGACCATTACCTATTATGTATTAAGGAAATGTTTGAATAGGATAAATTTGGCTAATAATTGGTCCCAAAAGAGAATGAGAAGTCGACAAAGTCATAATATATTTTAATTGTAGACTAATCATATTTTAATTATTTTGGCAGTGAGTACAGCGTAAATTACTAGTGATGAGAAATTAGAGGATACCATTGTTTATTTGCTATATCATCACCAAATAAAAAACAAAATAGCTAATTAGGTTTTGGATTTGGGCCCATGGCAAGCCCATCTGATGCTGAAGCCCGCCAACAGTAAAGAAAACAGGAGATCTCAGTTCAGTGTCCGTCCTTAAAAAAAAATTAAGATGACCTAGCAAAAAACATACAGTATAAAAAATAAAATAAGAAGTTTTTGTTGAGTGAAGAAGAAGAAACAAGATGGATCAAACATATGGGCCAACAGTTTGGATATCCAGCCGCAGTAACCGCGTGTGTGGCTCACAAAGCTCAAAGTCCGCAATTAATTTGAAGGGGCCTCATAGGTCATATACCTTAACCACTTAACATTTTTAAATATTTTTTTTTTCTTATATTAATTTATTGTATTAAATATGCACTTTTACTTTCTAAAATAACCTTTTTTTTTCCTTAAATATTCTTCCTGTCTCACGCCTTAAAGCCAATCAATTTTTCTTCTCTCATCTAATGGGTAGGTTAGAAGGATCCATAACTAGTATTTAACAATTCTCTCCAGCATTATAATAAAATAATTAGGGTGTTGTATGTGCACATATTTCACATGTTATCACCTCTAATATATATAGGATGACGGTCAGGTGAGGATGTGTTGGTAATCTGATATAACTTTTGTGAGCACCCGTATTAGAGGTTGTACCCATGCATTGGTGGGTTACGGGTTACATCTGGCTAATGCATGGAACTAATATAACTTATATCAATACGTGCTAACTTGACCGGGATTGTATATATATATATATATATATATATATATATATATATATATATATATATAAATATGTGTGTGGAGGGAGAGAGATTGAGGACGGGATGGAGGGATGGAAATAAAAGAGATGTATTGAAGGAGAGGATGAGAATTTGATGGATCCAACCAAAAACTTTATATTTCCAAAGAACATATTCCTTTGATTTACCTGTACTTATTTTTTAAAATTTACAATATTTTTCATTGGTTTTATGGTTGTTAGTATATTCTATAAAACTTGGGAAAGTGCGCATTAACTTGGACATTAGAGTTTTAGACTTGCCTACCAAAAAAAAAAATATAGACTTTATAAGAGAGAAATGAAGAAAAAGCAGAAACAGCCCATGAGAGTCAAACCTAAGATCCTGAAATTGACGTCTTTGGGGAGACATTATTTGGTAGTTTAACTATAAAATTGAGTTTGAGACTAAAGACTGGTTGGTTTGGATGACATAAGACTTTATCATCATCCATGCAGCACTCAAAAGTTCTGAGTTACCCTCTCTAATTCTTACAAATTACATTTGTTAAATTCTATTATCTAATGGAATTAAGAGAGAGAGATAGAGAGAGAGATCGAGAGCACCACCTTTGAAAAAAAAAAAAAAAAAGGAAGGCAAGGAAAGAAAAACTGGGACCATAGCCATTTGACCATAATATGGATCCGAAGACGTGCATAATCTAGTCCTGCTTATCTTGAGACAAGGATGGGCTAGAGACTAGGGTGGGAGGGCATGACTTTTGGTTTTCTCATGTTGTCAAAGAAATGAACAATGAAAATAGATGGCTAATGTCATATGGTTGATTTAATCACCAAGGTAAAATCTATTGAATAAGGAGTCATGACATCTTTAAGATGTCACACATCTGTGAATAATCTTTACACAAGGATAATATCATTATTATTGGGGCCAATTTAGGAATACTCATCTCATACGTTAAATAAGTCCATCATTGGGATCACATGGAAACGTGTGGGGAACATAGCCGCCCCACAAGGCTCAAGCCATTTATAAGTCTCACCTCCCACATTGTCTTAGCTTAGGAATTTGACCAAATCTTCTCAGCTTCAAACCCCACTCGCCCACCCCCACAAAAAAAAAAAAAAAAAAAAAAAAGGTGGGGAAGAAGAAGAAGAAGAAGAAGAAGAAGGAAAAAAGGAAAAATCCATTTATTTATTCTTACTAGCTAGCTTTCACCTTTAAAACCTTGACTTGCATCCACAAGAAGTTCAATCTCCTTCCCCCATACCTTCTCTCACTCTCTCTCTCTCTCTCTCTCTCTCTCTCTATTCCCAATTTTTAGTCCATACACTCTTGCCTTAGAAAGAAGTCAGAAAGATATATTTCCAGACTTATATAGGAAGCTAGCCATGTTCATCACAAGAAGTCAAGTTGGGTGTCTCTTCTTGATTTTGCTAACTATTTCAGCCCTACACTCGAGAGTTTTGGAAGCTAGATATTTAAAAGAGAAGATGGATGCTATAGAGAAGACCCCGATATCGACAAATAGTACCTCTAACACCAGAGATAATGGCTCTTTTGCAACTATCAATAGAGAAGTACCCTCATGTCCTGATCCATTACACAACAGGTAGGTTCGAAAGCAGAGTTCGTCGTTAGAAGAAACTGTATATAAGCTCTCGTTGGCATGCAGATGATCGATTACTTCTGCAGGATTTGGAGAGTTTAATTGTTGGAAGATTTGTTTTTCTCTTATAATTTTGAAGTTCATTTAGATTAATTTTGTCAGGTTTCTCAGATAAGTGAATATTTGGTTTGAATGTTAGTTATTATGGTCATGCAGAGGAGACAGAAATCATGTTACTTTACAGCATATGCTTTCAATTTTTCAGAAGAGCTTTGCATTACAAATATGCAAGGAAACCATCTCTCTTTCTCCCTCTCTCTCTCCCCCCAACACAAATCATTGTTTTTGTTTTCCCTTTTTTCTTCTTTGCTTTGTGTCCCCATTCACACGTTGCTTTTAGTTCCTTGTTGTGGAGTTTCTATTTTTACCGCATTGTAATAACAATTCTCCATACCATTTATTGCTCTCACAACCATAGTTATTTTTGAAACCGAAGCAAGTGACCACATGATTAATGGAAAATAATGGTGATCTAAAAGGGCTAAGTTTGGTTAGGAAGAGGATGATCGAAAACAAATAATAGTGACTTTATGCTTGCATCTTCCCTCAAATTATTTCTTTCATATTTCACTGCAAACTTTAGCCCATGAGAATATTCACACTTTTTTTTCCCCTATAATTTTAAGGGCATGTCATGAAAATATTGTATGGCTAGACACTAGGAAAACTTGAACTAAAAGGCATACTTATGAGCCAAGTGTCAAGGGTTGTTATGCAAGTGATATGAAACACTGGAAAATCCTTTTTCTTTCTTTTTTCTTTTTTGAAAGTTCTAGACATTTCCATGGGAGTTTCAAAATTTATTTTTGTGTATATATATATATATATATATTTGGAAGGGAGTGGGATTTTGAAGCTGAGTACTTCTCGTAATGGACGAGTTTTCCCAACTAGCTAGAAAAGGGTTTTCCTAAAAAGTTTCATAGAGACTTCCCATTCGTGCCTGAAAAATGATTTTTTATTGGAGAGAAGAGGTTCTGGTAACTTGGTCAAAACAACCTATGGTTTTAGCTTTCTTTAATTACTCCCATCTTATTATAAAAAAGAGTTGGCAAAAATAAATATTGTTCCTCAACTTGGTCTAAACATGCCTGTCATATTTTGGGAGCATGTATAGAGTTGGCAAAACATGGGATTTTAAATACTCTTAAGAAGTCCATCCTGACCCCACCAAACCTTGGAAAAATGAGAGCAAGGCCAACTTTTCAATATAAAGTCACACCCACAAATCAACTTGCCCTTTTTTCTGGTGTGGATGGGGCTTTTAGACCCTTGTTTTGTTGTGCATTTCCCTACTGGTGCTGACCCAATTTTCTTTAACAAATGAAAATGACAAATATGTTAATGGTATTATTATCATCTTGTCTTGGTCATGCACAGGATGCCTGCAAAAGAATCTCTCGAATTAGTGATATCAATGTGATTTTGTGTATAAAGACACACATTATTGGGTGTAACCGTGCGTGACTTTGTTGAATAATGTGGGCAATGCTTCAAAAGGGCATACACTTTTTTGACTCTTGAGAATAATAATACAATTATCAATTATCAAAGATTATGACTTGTTGGATTAAATTTAGTCCCTTTGTGTGAGTTTTCAATGTACTGAAACTCTATATTTCCAAAAGTTCTTTTGATTGAAAAAAAAAAAAAAAAAAAAAAAAAAAAAAAAAACTAGGAAGACACCTAAGTTGATATTAACCATACAATGCCCATTATTGAATGCTTCGGAGAGTGCCTTCTGAGTGATTTCTTTTGGCACATTCGTGCTGAATTTTCGACATATTTTTTTCATATTCGCAATTCTGAACCACGAATGGACACATGCACAAGCCTGAACTAAAATCTAATAACAACTTCCAACATAATTCATATTCTCAATTCTGAACTATATCACATCCTGTTGTATTTTGGTTTCAAAAGTCCACAAAATAATAACTAGGCCCTAGATTTTTTCTCTTTTCCTCCAGGCCTCCAGTTGATGGACTGTCCTGGAAAGAGAATGCAAAAATACATGAACCTCTGATAGATAATTGTGAATTTTGCAACCCCATTATTTAAATCAAACGAGCAGGATACATGCCCCCCTTTATCTCCAACTGCAAATAGTTGCAACCCTTCATACAAATACTTCGTAAGCATCAGTTTAGACCTACGGCATATCCCTAGAAGCAAAGCATGGCACGCTTCTGATTGAAACTCTACATTTTTAAGCCACTGGGACTAGCCTAATTGTGATGGAGGATGGGGTAAAAGATAGGAATATGATATGTTAGGGGTTTGAACCCCTCCTATTGTACCAAGAAAAAGAAACACTACCATTTTATATGTATACATGTATCAGCTAACACTTCAGTTGTACAATACATTTACCATAGACATGGCACAACTGTTGGATCTCCAGTACACGTTCCAATGCTTTTATCTCAAATATTTTGGGTCAGTAACGCCATTTTCACCTTGTATATACAGCCTGTAAAAAAACCTGGTTGCTTAATAACTAAGAAATTTTCATCCTTTTTTACACATTCTATTCATATAATTTCGGTATTCTTCTGATATTAACCCCTTCAAATCAGATACTATCACAGGCACTTTCATCAAATGTACTATTAACAAAATGGTCACTACTCACTTTATCATTCAATAATTTGATAAGAAATTCTAATAACCTGCAACAGTATAAACATTATCAACTTAAAGACGCAGACCACAAAATCATTCCAATGGTTCAGCAAACACATCATAAGTAAACCAAAGTTCGTGAGGCTCACTCCTTTGCTTTGAGTTTCCACCGTATTTAGTGTGCCTTCATTTTCATTTTCTTTTCTTTCCTCTCTTTTTTTTTTTTTTTTTTTTTTTTGGGGGGGGGGGGGGGGGGGGGTGGTTGTTTTAAACTCAAATCTAACAGCTTCCATAATCTTAAACTTCCAAAATTAAATCTAAACTTGCTCTTATATTTTTAGTTTAGAACTATTAAGAAACAAAAAACTAGGCCTTAGATTTCTTTCCTTTTGCTTCTGTTGTTGGCTTGTTCTGGAAAGGCAAGAAGGTATCTCCACCCATGTATGGCCGCAAGGCTTCTGGTATTTCAACACCATCTTCCTTCTGGTAGTTCTCAAGGATGCAGCAGATGGTCCTCTCCGTAGCTGTGAGGGTAGAGTTCAACAAGTGAACATATTGCTTTGCCTGCTCGTTGTTCTGCAACCAAACACAAATAGAAGCAACTCTGAATCTAGGTTTAAGTGCTGTTAATGGTACCAAAAATGATATTAGAAAAGATAGTTTAGGTGCAATCATAACAATCTCCTAACTTGCTTTTAATTTGCCTACAATATGAATTGGTCTTTTTAGCATTTGCCTTCGCTTTCAATGCAAATATGCCAATGGGAGGTAGGGAGAAAAAATTATATGTAACTGTGATAAGGCTAATGTGGTATCATGAGCCAATGGGAGTGGAGCAAAGTGGGAATGCCAAGCCATTGGATCCACTCCCATTGGCTCGTGATACCACTTCACTGTATCACATTTACACAGAAGAATTACTCGCAGGGAGGACACTCCATTTTGTACAGTCTGAGGCCTACCCTGATATCTTGGAACTCATGGGCCTTCCAGCAAATACAGAGTCTATCCATTTTTATTTATTTATTTATTTTTCCTGATGAAGCAGAGTCTATCCATTTTTCACTCATCTCAATTTGGATCATTCCCAAATTCCAAAAAGGTTTAGACCAGCGCTTTGAGCCACAAATAAAAACTTCTAATAAATAAATTATAAACTTAGAGAGGAAATTGCATCTTGAATTGACATATAATAGAAATTGTAGGACAGAGATTGAAGTAAGATAGCCATAAATGATGAATTCAGTTTATTAGTGACATATATGACACAGTGCATAAGCTCCCAATATTTTCTAACAATATTTACTCATCAAAAATATTTTCCAACAATTCTTATTCTTATTGAGATGTCCAGCCCTATTCAACTTTGCCTACTTCTCATTTTTAACTTGTTCATAGAGTGCTTCTTAAACAGAAAGCAGAAATACATGACAGCATCTGGCTTGGCTAATAATTAATAACAAAGTAGACAGGACCTACCTTTTTCTGTCCATATCGAATCTCTAATCTTCTGGACTGATAGTCTGTACAATTTGAACAGGACACAAGTTCTCTATAAGTCTTTGATGCAGGATACCATCCTTCCAAATCGTACTTCTTCGCAGCTGCGTCATTCAAAGCACCAGAAACAATAGCCACAACTTGATAGGGGATGTTTAGCTGTAACAGAAACTTGTGTTAATTGCAAATAAAATAATTCAATAGAGAACAACCATCACATCACCGAAGGGGACCCTTGTATACGACCTTTCACATAAGTGAGATGGCAAGAGAGAATGTCTCTCTACCTTATGGCGTGTGTACATATACAAATACATACACAAGCACATAAACATACATATACATATGTGTTAGGAATGTAAACGAGCTGAGCAGTAGGTCGCTCAAAAATAAGCTGGAGTCGTTCATATGACAAGTGAGCTCAAAGGAGCTTTTTATCACGTTGAGTTCAAGTAACTTGGTTGTTTAAAGTATTGATGATGAGCTCACCGAGCCAAGTTGTACTCTACTCAAGCTTGGCTTGATAAATTAACTAGCTCAAAAATGAGGTTAGAGCTTGGCTCGTTTGTCTTAAAAGCTCGGTAAAAAATGAGTAGCTTGGCTCGTCTTACAGTCCCATGTATGAGTGTGTGCGGTGCAGTGTTTGAATTTTGTTTCACTAGGGAAGCGAATTTAAATGAAACCATAACACTGGTTCCTGGAACACTCATGCCATATGGCATATTGAGAGCTAACCAGGTTACCTGTGTAGGCCCCTTGGGAACCAAATTATGAATCTTTAAAAGAGAACTAAATACAGCATTTAAAGGAAAGTAACTGGAAGGAAAGAAGAGTAAGAAACTCATGGTGGCGAAAATCATATACCGTCTTATAAAACTCCTCAGAGTTCTTGATCATTTCCTCATGCATGTCCCAAGAGTCGTTGCCATTTGGGCTCGTAATACAGAACTGCTCCACTTTTTCAAACTGATGAACTCGGAATATTCCCAGAGTATCTCGACCATGTGAACCAGCTTCTTTGCGGAAGCAGGATGAATATCCAGCATATCTGGAAAAATAGACATATTTATGAGCAAAAAGCAATCACATTTCTTCTACACCCACACAACCGGATATGGTGCATCAATAAGTTATAACCTTATCGGCAGCTGTGAAGGATGGATCCAATCATCTAAATGATAAGCACAGAGTGGCTGTTCAGCTGTAGCAATCAGATATTTGTCTTCCCCATCACCACTTACCTATTGAACAACAAAAAATCCATCATGCTCACATTCTGGCAGACAAATTTTAATGGAAAAATATATAATGAACGCATGCATCAGTCTTCCTTCAATGTATGACAGATTGTTATTTATGAAGCATACAAACTTTGCAACAACCAAAAAAAGGTAATATAAAGCATCAATGCAAATGATATTTCATTTGAATATAGTTTAAAACAGTGTTTTAAAAAACTAGCCCGGGGCTCGCACCGAGGGCAGACAAGCCAAAAACGCCCCAGGGCTTTAAAAAAAAAAAGAAAAAAAAAAAAAGGCAGAACTCCTTTTTAGCATACGCTCTTTCCTTGGTGCACATGCCCTATGCATGTGAGGTACATCTTTGGCACCCCATGGTAATAGGAATACACCTCATTAGACCAACTCTTAAGAGGAACAACTCTTTTTATTTAGTAAATTTACCACAATCAACTTAATGGTTGGCCATTTGACTAAAAACCTAGGTTAAGTAGCCACACAACTTGTTAGTGACTGCAACATTGACAGGTTAGGGAAAAGATAATTGACTGACGATGGTGATGACAACTATTTGTACTGTTCACCTCCAAGAACACAACTTATTTGAATTTAGGTTATATGAACATTTTATATCTTGGTTGGTTGGACCATGAAAGACAATAGTAAATTTCTATTGCAAAAAAAAAAAAATTTAATATTTTTATATAATGCTTTCAATTTAATAATATGTAAAAAAAAATTAACATAGGTCACTTTTTGAATAAATTTTATTTCTTATGTATTTTTTCCCACTATTTTTAGATATTAATATATATATGCTTTTAATATATATATATATATATATATAAATAAAAATTAAAAACTTGTGAGGCTTATGCCCCATGCCTCGGGGCTTGCTCCCCACCCCATGAGAGGAAAAACGCCCTGCCTTACGCCCACGCCTTTTAAAACATTGGTTTAAAAGAACTAAATGCATAACATAAACCAACAAAGAATATTTGTAAAATGATTGATTGCTTAAACTGACAGTAGTCGACCATCACCTACAGAATTCAACAGTGCCATTTCCTTATATGAATATTCTTGGAAAACAATCCTCATTACACTGATCAATATTAACAAACTAAATGTCCAAATTTGGCAAATCCAAGCCTGAAGGCCATGGAATGCTGTCCAAAAGAGTGCATGTAGAATACCAAAGGGAGTTATTCATGTTCAAGCAAGTTTCAATAATACCATTGTCGTTATTATATACTCACAATTAGGCAGATTTCTAACGCATGAGCTCACTAGCCGCTTACATCTCCAACAGCCCAACCAAAAAATAATGATGAATATGAAAATAAGTTGATTGTGAATAGTTTATCATGCACATATAAATGGCTATATTGAAATAATATTAAAAAAATGTATATAGTCACATTATACTAAAGAGATCTTAAAGAATTTACAAATGTTACCTTGTAAAGTTCTTCATCAAATTGTGCTAATTGAGCACATTTTGCCATGATTTCTTTTCTCATGAAGAATGGAGTATGCAATAATGTATACTCCCTTTTCCTCAAAAAATCAAGACCAAAGTTAATCAGAGCCTGATTAAGACGTACACCATCTCCTTTCAAGTAGAAGCCTCTACCTCCCGCAACATTAGCACCTAAAAATTACAAGCACATTTAGATTAACAAACAAGCAAATATAATAATAAATAGAATAAAAAATTAATGCATTTGTGAGAAAATTGCAGAAAACGAAAGAAACCAACTGAGAAGGTTTCGACTTTGGACATGTGCAATGAAGACAGATGTCACGCTGTACAAAGAAATGCTCAATGTGGATAGGACTACAAGGAGAAGGGGAATAAAATGGTTGTGGTTGTGGTTGTGAGAAAAGACATAATGGCCTATTATGGTCCTAGATGGAGCAAGATAACAAATAAGAATTTCCCTAGCAGACCACAAAGTTAGGATAAGGTTTTGTTGAGGAGTTAAGCCAACTAAAATCTATCACATCAACCTCTAACAAGCTAATCCTATGCAAGATTTGTCCCAGAACACTATGAATAAACTTTTATAAAAGTTGCAATAAATAAACAGATTAAATTCTTGTCCAATTAAATATTTTTACATATGCCAAAAACACCATCTTTTCTATAGGACTAAACAACATACTTCACTATGTTAAAGTTTCTGAAATGCACGAAACAAATAGATACTAAACCTCTAAAAAGTCAACCTAGATGCAGAGTGCAGACATCTCTCTATTAATAAGGGATTCTTGCTCTACAAAATGAAAAAAACAGAGAGACTACTTGTTTTATTAATAAGGGACTTTTGTTGTGGGAGCCTAGCAAAGTCAGATGGTTAGATACTTTTTGTTCTCTCAATGTTTTTGTTCATATGAGAAAATACACAGATGAATCATTACAAATTTACAAGCAAGCAGCCAGCAATTCTACAGGAGGCAACACTCCTAGGAAGCAACTCACTGCTAGGGCATGCAAGTCTGCCCTAATCACTGGTAGAGTGAAGAAAACTCGTACCCTGAACTGTTGCTCTTCCAAAAATCCAAAAGTACTAAAAGGGCAGAGAGCTCATCATCAGGAAATTGCCATTCCAGAAAGTTCGTCTGTTTAACTTCCCAGAACTTCAAGACTAATCTGCTAGCAAAGCCACAAGTAATTACTGCCACTGTAGGAGGTGGTTAAACCACATGTCTGGCATTTACTTGTAGATGCTAACCTTTGTGCCATCCATGCCAAGCACGTTACTATTACACATGCTACTATTACACATGTTACCATTATGCACAAGAATATCCAGAAGGCCAAGAAGATCAGAGTGAAAGGGAATGAAGAGATGAGAGCTGCGCAAATGGAGACAAAGGTTTATTGTGAAAGGAGGTGTTTTTTTTTGTTGTTGTTATTTTTAGTAAATTTTACAGATAGGATAGTTTAATGTAATGATGACTAATGAATGGACCATATGATATTAAGTACTTTGGTGTACAATTACGGGGTGGTGTCTTAATGGGAATGGGGGATGCGCTATCACAAGAATGACGTTAAACATCTTTAATTACATTTAATGAAGTAGATATTTTCTTCTGAATTTTTGCAAGTTTGAAAGGAGAAAATAGATAAACAAAGGTAAAGAATCAACAACTCCTCAATTTCTAAAGAAGGTCAAACTACAAATCCAACTTTGCATTATCAACAATAAAATAGCTTTGACAACAAAATGATACTTTGTAAAATCTCCTTTGTCAAAACTGTATCAGAACCTTAGTCCCAATTAAATGCACTATATAGCACTATAGCAGTATAATAACTATACCAAATCCTAAACCCTAAACTCTACACCATGATTATTTCAAACTACTATAAGAGTTGTGCAGCTAAGAGGATACATTATGATACCTTTCTTCAAATCTGCAATTCCAAGAAGCTCAACAAGCTCAACATGATTTTTTAGTTTTGGCTCCAATCGTTTCTCCCCCCATAATCGAACTATAGCATTGTTTTCCTACAATTTTTTTAAACATCAACATCAAAACAAAAACAAAGAATGATCCAAGATTAAATAGCATAAGAAGAAGGAAATATTCAAATAACACATATCCATGTACCTCATCTTTGCTGACAGGAACTGAATCATGCACAAGGTTTCCAATTGTTTCCAATCTTACATACAATGCTGCCCTAGCCTCTTGAACTTCAGCTTCTTTCTTTGCAGTCAACTGCTTGTTCTCTTCAGTATTTTTAATCTTTTCACTCGCATCCTCACCCGCCTTTTTCAAACAATAGTATAATTCAATCTTAGAATAACCAAACTCCAAAAATCAAGGAAAAAAAACAAAAACATTCAACATAAATATGAAATTAACTTGGAAAAAACTCCAACTACATGATGTTTTCTATCACCTTCTTATTAGTTGTTGGAAAAAAAGAAGAAAGAAAGAAAGAAAGAGAAAAAAAAATTGAATATCTTGGGTAACAGGAATTTTATATTTTTTGATGACGAGGAAACCCTTTGGGCAAACCGCAGGCCCATGTAAGATCCCACAACGCATATAGACCAGGTAAGTCCAAGGCCCATGAGACCCATGAAAACTTGTGTGGGTGGCCCCAAGGGGTTTAAAGAGAGTCGAACTCAGGACCTCTACTTCTTGAGGCTTAGTCCCTTGCCAGCTTAGCTACCTCTTGGGGTTTACAGGTATTTTATATTTCAAAACATTGAAAATTCACATCAGCTAAATGCCTAAACCAAATCGCTTTATTAGCTTCAGTTGAGGGGAGATTTCCGTTTTGTCAGGTCTTAAATAATAACAAATAAACTAAACTTCAAAATTTTATCTTCTTTTCTTTTTTTGTTTTTTTTGCCTTTTTTTTTGGTGCAATAAATTTTATCTTCACCTTTCCTACACTCTCCGCGAAACCAAACAAGGCATTAATAAAGTTCTTTCCAAATTACCTTTTAAACAAATCAACCCCGAGCTTCATAGAAAATAACATGTGAGTTTACAATCTTCCTAATTAAAAAAATCAACCCCGAGCATCATATCAATTTTTGAGACCTGAACCAAACGTTCCCCTAATTTCTTTTCTGTCAGCATTTTCTCAGCTACCAAACACAGCATCAACAATGTATATATATATATATACTTTAAAAAAAAAAAAACCAAAAACAAAATACTCACGATTTTCAGACGAGCAACTTCTTTGTTAATCTTGTTGAAGTCCTTTCGAAGATTATCGAGCTCAAATTGACCTGTAAAACCATATGAAAAAACAAATAAATACCCAAAATCACCAAAATTGAGAGGTAAATTGAAATGAGATCAGGAAAAATAGGGAATTTTCAATGTGAAGAAAATTACGCTGCCGCCATTCTTTGTCGAGTTGAATGACCTCATCGACGATATCGACGTTGGCGAAACGCCGTCTCTGCGATTCGCGGATGAGCTCAGGGTTGTGCCCCTTGTCTTCCCTAAAGATATTTATGTCCAACATCTCTCCCTCTCTCTCTCTGTGCAACCACAATAACAGCAGATGTTTGTCAAATGGAAGGAGAGAGCGGCGGAAGCGTAGATATATATATATATATAAGCAGCTGTCTCTACTGGCCGAAACCCTAGCTGCTGCAATTATAAGCAAATGGTTATGGAAGAGAATATTGTAAGCATAGCCCTTTTTTAAAATTTTTTTAAAAAATCAATAAATATATATATTTTTTACTTTCAAAAGAAAATGAAAAATGGTAGAAAGGATAACGCTTCGTTGAGATGGGTGGTACTAGTGGGCGATGTATTAAAACCCGGACAGTTCATCGAATCGGGTCAAACCGTAATTAAGACATCATCATGACCTAATAAATATTTAATATCTTAAATAACATAAAATTATCATGAACCGCAAGAGAGAAGAGGGAAAAAAACCAACAGTTTTCTGACGTTTCTCCACTATTGGCCCGAGACGTTGAGAAAAGTAGAACTGTAAAGAGATCAGAGTGAGGGATCAGAAAAATAAGTAAATAAAATGGAATGCTCATAAACCATGTACCCACCGACAAAAAAAAAAAAAAAACAAAGGTCACGAAAACCATGGCTCCCAAATGTTAAAACTAAAAATCTGAGATTAGAAATCTAGAAGACTAGAAAAGAGAGAAAGGGGAAGGAGAAGGGAGAAGCTTGATATACCTGAACAAAACCCTAGCTTCTCCAAAGTGAAAGAGGCAGAGAGCAGAGCAAAGCCCCTCCTAGTAGCTAGCTGAGTGTCGTGTTGATCAACTGGGAATTTGGGTTTTGGCTCCTTTATTTTGGCATTTTAAGCCTTAGTTAATGAAAATGCCCCGGCCGGTTCCACAAACCCCCGAACGGTTCTATTGGTCGACCGTTGAACCGATGGGTTAAACCTTAAACGGTTTTTATTATTTTCCATGATTTTTAGCCTCGAGGGTTAGAGAAGGTTGATGGACTGGAACCCGGTCCACAGTTCAATCGTTTGAATGAGGTAGTCTGGTTTGGGTTTTAAAATAATGCTAATGGGGTATTAAGGGTTTTTTTTTGATAATGGAAATTCATTAAGAGAACATAGAGGAAATATCAGTTTGGACTCAAATAATGCTAATGAGGCATTAAGGGTTATAGAAGTTGATTAGCGGGTTTGAGGAAGGATATTTAAAATTGACAATTAAGTCATCAAGACTTTTGCAAACCCCACACCCTTATTGAAATGGGATAATACTATTAGACTCGAAGGCCATTAGCAAAATATGATAAAGATTAAGAGAGATAATTTTTGTCATAATTTTTAATCCATTAGATCCACAAGATTCAATGATTTTAAAAAGTTTGATGTGTCCAATTTCTATTTGTATAATTAATGTGTCAAAGATTATTTTTAAAAATTGTTTTCCTTGACCTTAAGCCTTTAAAAATATTAACTATCTTATTGAGTTGAATAATAATTTATATGAGTTTGGTTGAATAAATTAATAACATAAAATAAAAATAAAAATAAAAAGCATTTTGAATTTGGCTCGCTCATTTAATAAATGAATTCAAACTAGGCCCATACTATAGTCCGAGGTGCCATAACACAAGGTTTTATCATTTCACCTTGGAAGCAACAAAATATAACTTCTGCAGACTTCCTCATTGTTAGTTTGATGTGTGTTTTTAGGAAACCACCCCCCCCCCCCCCCCCCCCCCCCCCCCCCCCCCCCCCCCCCCCCCCCTCCCCCCCCCCCCCCCCCCCCCCCCCCCCCCCCCCCCCCCCCCCCCCCCCCCCCCCCACCCCCCCCCCCCCCCCCCCCCCCCCCCCCCCCCCACCCCCCCCCCCCCCCCCCCCTCCCCCCCCCCCCCCCCCCCCCCCCAAAAAAAAAACAAAACAAAAAAACAAAAAAAGCACCAAATATTGCTTTGAAAAACCTCATTCTTCCATTTTTATAACTGTTACTTAACAAATGCATTGTCCGGGTGGAGCAACAAATAGGATAGTGGTTTTTTTTTTTTTTTTTTTTTTTTTTTTTTTTTTTTTTTGTTGTGCTGCTTGTAATTCTATTTCTAGAGGTACATGGGTTTTATTTGATCCACCCAGCCCCGAATTCATTACATACATGACACCATTAATACAATACTTCGACATAAAAAATTACTATGCTATAGCCTTCCACAAAAAAGAATGTCAATCGGATAAAAGCATTATTGAATTGGTACTGTTTGCCTTATAAAACCGAGCATCTGCATCCAATCGCCTCCTCGATCTTACAGAATGGCCAATTGCAGTTTTTGCGACAGGACAGCAATCCATACAGTGACAAGATGCATTAATGCCCCGAAAAGCCTCATTCTAGAGGAATGTTCCTAATCCTTGTTTGCATGTTTCTCCCATTAGCCAACTTTTATGTGTGGCAACATTGGAGGATGACAACTTATCAGATTTGCCCACAAGTTCGCTAGTTTGAGAAGTAGTGCTCCCCATCCCAGACCACCATTTCATGTCTGCAGGAAATTAAGAAAAGATGTAAAGGGATTAATGGAAGATTGTGCTAAATTTAAATCCAGATGGTAACCATCATGGTCTGTTTCAGCTTGGAATGTGTTTTTTTTATGAAGACAAGTCAATAGCATTGGAATGTGTACACAAGCCTTGGCTCTTTTTTGTTATATATTCTTTACTTTATCAGGAAAAAAAAAAAAAAAAAAAATTCAATAGCATTGTTCATCCATTGTCTTGGTGTGATGGTGACCATCATGGTCTCTTTCAGCTTGGGATGTGTTTTTTGTGGAGACAAGTCAATAGCAATGTTCATCCATTGTCTTGGTGTGTCTATCTTGAAACCCTATAGGCAAAAGATTCTGACCCATTAGATGGAAACTAACCATCCAATCTATTGACATTTCTGATTGACCCATAAAAGGGGCAAGCAGAAAAAAAATATAGGTGCTTTTGAAGATTTATGTTTTGATTAAATTTCAAAATTTTGTTTGGTTTGGAAAGTTACGATATACTAGAATTTTCACAAATGCAACACATTTAAATATTCTAATTTTTTTTTTTTTCAGCGTTTCTAACACAATTATAATTTCAGTATTAAGTTTGAGTTCAACGAGGACCTAAATTGATACCAAAATAGGGGGACAGTCTGAGTGGGTATTTTTAGCTATTGACCTTCTTCACACTTGAAATGCCAAGACAGATGCAGTGGAAAAGGGTCATTTATATGGCCAGGCCTGAATAAGGACTATTCAGAGGCAATGAATTCGAGATCTGCTTACCTGGCAGCATTGCCGGAGTTAAAAATGACAGCCGACAAATAGGTTCTTGTTGAGCCAAAGAATGGTTTTGAAAATGCATATCAAGATCGTGAATATGCTTGATGGATTCCAGTAATGTCTTAATAGTTCCATCATATTCAAAACCAGTTGGATCAGATATACTCAGTAGAGCTTCTTCAAACCCCGAACTTGACCATAAAGTACAGCACTCCTCCAAAAGAGCAAAGATGGTTTTGGGATCTGCAACACTTGATAGGATCCACGGCTTATAAAGTTTGGCTGAGGCTCCAAGAATTTCAACTACTCTGTATATTTCCCCAAGGGCAATGATAACTGCTGACCTGAAATTACCCGAAAAGACCATTCTCACATTTAAGTCACAGATAATGTAAAGTCGAGACAATATAAAATACTCTATTATTTTTTATTATATACTATGCCAAACATTACACTAATGCAGTACCTTGAGGTTCAAATAATATTTGACTATGGTCATTTTCCTGTAACAACTGCTTCCAAATTGAGGCACCATGTTTCATCTCTTGAGCACAAACAGAGATCATTTTAGACCACGTGGAGACGTAACTGGATTGCTCCTCCGTCGATGCCAATGTTAGAATCTTTAATATTGATGTGGCATGCTTCAAGAGTTCAATGGCTGATCTCAATCCTTCTCTGCCTATTTACAACAAAAATATAAGTTACCACTTTGTAACTCAAATAAAATTTTTAAATATTATTTTATTTCTTTTTTAAACATGATATTTGAGACAAAAACTTTCTACTGTCTACAAATCTACAATGCATGCACATGCACTGCAGCTGCATGCGCCTCCCGGGGGGGGGGGGTGAGGGAGGTGTTTCCATTATACTTGAAACCAGTTTCCTGACATAATGCTTTAAAGGCCATATGAGGTGTGGTAGGTACAGATACCAAAGTACATTTCAGCAAATAAAATGAACGTGAGGTGTTGGTTGTGAATTGTGACTATGGAATACATTTTTTATTGGTTACATTGGACAGGATTTGACCACTAGACCCCTAAACTCCTACCCACAACCCAACCCCACTGGGTAACACCAGGCCAGAAGTGCCAGTGGTGACTACGGAATTTGTGGTGACTGAGTTGTGATAACTGATGTTTACCAGTAAGTGGTAAGTAATAATATGAGGACCAACATACCATTTAAAATTTAAACTGCAAATTTGCAATAAGCTGTTCACCAATATATCTGTAATCATGAGATTGTTTGAAAGGCTAAAAAATTACTATATGCTCAGTTTAATTACTAAGAAAATGAGAAAAAATAAACCAAAAAACAAAAAATCAGAACCCAAATGAAGAGTTTGCATATATTTAGTATTATTATTGTGAAAAGTAGAAGTAAAAAGTGCAGATTTTTTAATTATTTTTGCTTTTCCTCCAAAATAAATATTTCTCTGCTCAATATCTTCAATATATCGCCAGCTTTGTAAAGCATATGTTGCTATGAAGCACGGACACAGACACGCGACACGGTTACGACACGACACGGACACTCTGACACGGCAATTTCTAAAAATATTAAAACATGACACGGCAGGGATACGACAAATAATTAAATAAATATATATATATATATGTATGTATATATATATATATATATATGTATGTATGTATGTATGTATGTATGTATGTATAAAATTATTTATGCAATTTTTAAAAACAAAATATTATGCCCCATCATAAGAGACATGCACCTCATGATACAAAACCATTCTTTTTTAAGGTAGAAATGTCGTGTCCCTAAAATTGTTTATAATAAGGAATTTTTCAGCTTTTGCAAAAGCACCCATCAATTGTTTATAATAACTGAAATTTCCCTTTTAAAACAATTTAAATTTCTATTTTTTACCCCGCCATGTCCCTTCCATGTCCATGCCGTGTCCCTGCCATGTCCGAAATTAAGCTATTTTTTTATTATTTAATGGACATGTACGGGAAGTGTCCGACACGTGTTGGGTTCCCGTCCGACACGTGTTGGGGGCTTGTCTGTGTCCAACACGGCCACGGCACTTTCCTAGGCATGTCCGTGCTTCCTAGATATGTTGTATTAAACAGAAGTGTAAAATAATAAATATAGGCTAATAGAAATGCCCAAATCACTGATAGCAGGTCATCACAGGTTCAGTTTTTACATCCAGTACTCTTAGCATATGCCTTCCAAAATATTTTTCCGTCCTATGCAGTTCACAAATTTCTGACAATGATTAGTGATGTCTAGAAATTATTTTTTATTTCTTTATTTTGATTAAATAATGACCAAAAATTATTCCATATACCAATCATGAATATGTTAGAAATTGGACAGAAAATTTTGAGCTGGAAAAATAAAAATAAATTTTTCTTCAAATATGGATGCAAATAGGTTTGTACAACAACAAAAAAAATTTATCCAGGAAATTTCATGAGAGACTAAGGCAAAACACATACTAATGACAATCTTCCAGACAAGTGATATTCTGACT